>JALIGW010000013.1:6652500-7245000 GCA_023053685.1 Diadophis punctatus similis
CAATATTCGAAGTATGTGTAAGAAATATGCATATGGGAGGGATGTAACATCATGGCGAGCTGTAAATATTCATGGATAACTGAAAAAAGCCCTTATGTATATAAATAAATGCACAGATGCTCACTTCAGAAATTTCAATTAATGTGCCGAGATCAGGAACAGAACATGCGCCTTAGTCTCCTGCTCATTGTATCCGTTGCTTATTCAGCTTCAATGGAAGGAACTAGAGGCTGCATCTTTCAGAACATGTAAGACATGAGACACACTGCTTATCAGAGGCACTGTTTATTGCACAGAATCAGTTTAATTGGGATCATCAGGTTTCAATAGCAGGGCAGATACAGGACCATCACTATCCATACTGCAGAGGTCCACAACACTAGAAGATGAAATTTCTGTACCTCTTTGCTAACATCTAGTGCTGCTCTGAACAGAATATACCATTTATTGTGAATAGCACATTCATATTTAAATGATGGGTTTCTGTACCATCATCTCTCTGGTGTTTATGCTGAGGCAATCGGGATATTTAAACATAAGTTTGCCTTTCACAACAGATGCTACAGTGTGTTTATTTTGTCATTTCAAACTATTAAGTTCTAAATGTCATTTTCTGCAAATCATTTTTAATGTGATCTCCCAACAAACCAACAACATTTCTGCACAAGTAATATACCAGTGTTAGAGAGGGGTTGGGATGGGGCATGGGAATACATTCCCATGTATTGTAGGTAAGCCAAATAACTCGGAAAAGATAGCTGCTGCTTACAATTCTTCCTTATCCCATTGTAGAATAATTATTTATAATCTAAATGGCAATAATATCAGCAATGCACTTCTGCAAATCATGTCTATATTTATACTACCATTCTGTTGCTTTACTCATGCATGAAAAGTTCATATTCTTGATGTTTTGGTAGACTACAATTATTGATGATATTGCTAAAAAGCATATGGATGAAATGAAATGAATTTTTATCAAGCTTGGAAGAAAATATGTTAGCGGACAAAGCAAAAATCAACGTTTAAGAGAGTCGAGAAAATGATGTTTAGTGTAAGATCCTGTATCTATAAATACAGTATATTTTGCTGCAGGGTTTGACTTGATGGCAATGCATATGAAAGATCTAACTGCCTATTGAACATGAACATCAAACTAAAAATGCCAGTGCAATTTTGATATGCATTAACTGAAGCACTGCATCTGGAATATAGCAAGTGATCATTCTATTATGTTCTACTCTGGATAGACCATGCTTTGTGTTTTGTACCCAGTTTGGGGCATCCATGCATTTAAAAAGAGCATGGAAAAGCTGGAGCAATGCCAGAGGAAGAGTTACCCAGATGATGGGGCTCTGGAAACAAAACATACGAAAAAAGGTTAAAAGTGTTAGGTACATTTTGTTTGCATGGGAGAAACTAAGGAGAGATGTTATAGTGGTTAATAAATGCTGCATATAAAGACTGTGTTATCTAAGAAGAGGCAGCAAGGCCCTTTAAAGAGAGCCAGTGTAGAGACTTTTCACTTTAGAGAGCCAGTTTGGCTTAGTTGTTAAGGCACCAGGCTAGAAACCTGGAGATTATGAATTCGAGTTCTACCTTAGCCATGAAAGCCAATTGGGTGCCTTTGGGACAATCATTCTCTCTCAGCCCACAAGGTCAGGCTCAGGTGACAAGCCGGTGGGTCGATTTCTGTCACAACCAATGGAACTGAAAAAAATCAGATCCTGCACTTGAAGGAAGATGCTAGAAAGAAAGAAAAAAAGGCGGCGGAGGTAGGTTTGTTCGTAGTTGAAACAAAGAGCAGAGCAAGAAATGAGAATGCAATTAAACGAGTTTTAGAAGAAACCTGAGGAAACATTTTCTCTTGATAACAGTTGTTAAGCAATAAATCATCCTACCAATGGATCATAGAAAAATTGATTAATGGGGGGGAAATGATGATGATTTTATTATTACATCATATAAATCATGCAAATTGTATGCTTGTGTCCAGCATAGTGATGAAAATTTATAATTGTATCATTGGAACAATGGCATAATGATAACATAGATTAACAACATTAAATTGTATCATATCAACCACATAATCTTATACTCTGCTCTACCCTTGCCAATTTCCTTGAATGTTTCTTTTTAAAATATAATTCTATAACCTTGTATTTATAAAAACAAATTAAATACAGAAACAGGGCATTCTTGATGTTTATTATGACACATATTTTAAGAAGAAATATTGTTTCTTGCTATATTGCTATTGTTAATCAGTTATGAAGTAGGAATTAAATAAAACATGTCTATCCAGAAAGTTGGAGGCAGTCAAAATGTATTTATCTATATCCCAACTTTATTATTTTCACAATTCAAGGTGGCAAACAAATCCAACATACCTTCCATCTCCTATTTTCCCTACAACAACCACCCTGTAAGGTTAGTTGGGCTGAAAAAGAGTGACTGGCCCGAAGTCCCCCACCAGATGGCTTTCATGACAAAGTGGGACTTGAACTCATGATTTTCCACTTTCTAGCCTGGAGCTTTAACCTCTGGGGCAAATTGACTCTCTTCCATATTCATTTCAGAAACATAAAAAAAAAACCCTATCAAAAGCCTTTCCTGCATCCAAACACATTATACTTGCTGGTTTTTATTAAACAACTACAACAAATCTAATGTCATCTACCTCTGAATGGTCTTATATTATCTCTTATATTATAATAGAACATCTATTAAATTATATAAATCCAGCCTGAGTTGAATACACAATAATTGAAAGAAAAAATAATAATTTATTGGCAAGGATAGCATTCCTATTGATGTGTGAAATAGAACTATAATTAGGATTTGTAATAGGATCCGTGCCTTTCTTGGGAAGCATTAAGTTGCATTCATACAACATGTTGTGGTCTATAGATCTATTAGAACTTCAGCATAAATTCCTGTAAAATAGAATGTAAGAGCCCAGTATTTATTTTGTCAATCAATCGGTCCTTAGTATATATGCTCAATGCTTAGTATTTCATGTGATAAGGAAATTGTCATAAGTAATAACATTAGAAACAGATGACCAGAAAAAAGGGATATGCTATATCAGACACACACATACACACACATCAAAATAAAAAAGTGATAAAATTGTATTCTCAACTTAACAATAGTCAAGGCATGTTGCAAAAGATAACTTATTTGGCATTTTTTCCTGGTATGTTGGTTTGTTGTTTCAAATTCCTTTTGCATTAGAAAACCATCTTTCTTTTTTATATGCTTATTTAACTGAGAAAAGTAAAATTCTGCACCTAGGTAAGAAGAATCAAAAATACACATACAAACTGGGCAAAACCACACTCAATAGCAGCGATTGCGAGAGGGATCTCGGAGTCCTGGTAGACAGCCAACTAAATATGAGCCATCAGTGTGCAGCAGCAGCCAAAAAGGCCAACGCAGTCCTGAGCTGCATAAATAGAGGGATACAATCAAGGACCAGAGAGGTACTAGTACCACTCTATAAAGCCTTGGTCAGACCACACCTAGAGTACTGCATCCAGTTTTGGTCACCACACTACAAAAAAGACATTGAAACTCTAGAGAAAGTGCAGAGGAGAGCAACCAGGATGATAAAGGGTCTGGAAAATAAAACATACAAAGAGCGGTTGCAGGAACTGAGCTTGTAAAATCTGGCGAAGAGAAGGACCAGGGGTGACATGATAGCAGTGTTCCAATACTTGAGGGGATGCCACAGAGAGGAGGGGGTCAGGCTGTTCTCTATGGCACCAGAAAGCCAAACAAGGAATAACGGATGGAAGCTGACCAAGGAGAGATTCAACCTGGAAGTGAGGAGAAACTTTCTGACAGTGAGAGCGATCAACCAGTGGAACAGCTTGCCAGTGGAGGTTGTGAGAGCCCCAACACTTGCGACCTTCAAGGAGAGACTGGACTGCCATCTGTCTCAAATGGTGAAGGAACTCCTGCTTGAGCAGGGGGTAGGACTAGATGACCTACAAGGTCCCTTCCAACTCTAATAATAAATCTAAATCTAAACATCCCTCCACACATTAATAAGGTGCTATCATCATTGTTATAATGCAAAGCCAAGTGTGAGGAGGTTGAAGAATAAATCACACTACAAAGGAGAACACTTATTTCTTTTCCTTATAGCATCTGAGATCAATATATAGAACAAGCTGCCTAATTAGGAATTACAAGATTGGAAGGCAGAACAGTAGCAGAACATAGAATATTTTCAGCCCTCTGAAGAAATTTCAGTCATAAAACATTAGAGAAGTGAGAGATTTTTCTGCTCTGGCCAGATCATCTTAGGATATGTCGGATGTTGTTATAACAAGTACGGCAAGAAATCTGGAGAAATACTAAAGATCCCTCTGGTGAATCATAATTTTCAGTACACAATACCCTGTCTTGCACTTCTCTAGCATCATAACTTGGAAAGAATAATATACTGTAGCTCTTAATTTTCTTTCCACTTTAGCACTGTATTTTCTCAGCTTACTTGATCAGTGGCTGATGTTCATCATCTATACAAAAAAAGGAAAGGCTGTAATAGGATGGGCCTTAGTATCTAACATATTTTTAAAAAAAACCTGGCAGAACTCATTCATGTTTTAAGGCTTCCATAAGAAAGCAGACTGATATTCTTCTCTTGAAATTCTAGAAATTGGAGCAGTGAGAGTTGAAGTATATTACTTGGGCCCTTGTAGCCTTCAATAATTCTGTTGTGGCCACATTTGTGTACTTCTTGTGATCTCTCAAATGACATCAGTAGCATCTAAACTCAGGCTCCCATGCTAACAGAATGATGAATAATTTTTATGTCCGTGCACATCTCTGTGAGAACGATTATAATGTCTTTCTCAGTAATTTCACAGCAGTTGTCACTTTGGGGAGAAGAAAGCAATTGAGGGGTTTTTGGTCAACAACAATCCTTATGCTTCCATCTCCAATAGCAGTAATTAGATATTAGGATAATAATACTGCTGGGGATTAATCTTTACCTGCCTCTAGCATCCTCTTGAATGCTGCAAAACATGATACTGTACAGAAATAATTCTTGAATGTGTCTACTTTTGAATTAAATACATGCTAAAAAGCTTGGGCTGAATTTATATATTCTTATTTAAAGCAAATATAGGTGTTAATATAATACGTATGCATACTATAGCTTTACTTATTTTAATCATATGTGGAGCAGTGTATGAATGAGCTTAAATTAAATGTACTTAAAGGTACATTCAAAGACCTGCCTGAGAAAGAAATACATAGCATATCATTTTTTCTGTTTGCTACAGCTGCAAATCATTAGAGCCGTTTCTTGGTCAGCAAAAAGATGAAATGATCAAGATGCATCTGCAAACAGTGCTTGTAACTAATACAGTGTTTCTCAACCTTGGCAGTTTGAAGATGTGTGGACTTCAATTCCCAGAATTCCCCAGCCAGCAACACTGGCTGGGGAATTCTGGGAGTTGAAGTCCACACATCTTCAAACTGCCAAGGCTGAGAAACACTGAACTAATACATTACTGATATCCCAGGTTCAACCTAAAAGTTAACAAGTCAAGAAAAAAATATTTAAAAATATCCACAAACAGCAAAAATCAGTTACTATATAAGAGCACTTTGTAGGTTGGGTTACATTTGGTGAAATTAGTCTTCCTGTGTATAGTTTATCTAATTCACTTCTCTTATTCCAGATGCATTGCTTACAAACTTAAGCTATTCACTATAGTACAGAGATAAAAGAGGTGCTTTTAAATATTTGGCATTGACATTTGTGCCAAATTGTTGCATGGTGTTTTCAACAGCTGTCAGACAGAGGTGAGTTCCTGCCTGTTTTTGCCGGTGCGGTTAATAGCTGTTGTTTGGCGCAGAGCCAAAGATGCTGGTGCCGTTCGCGGCTTGGGAGCTTTCCCCAGGCGCTTTCCCCGCCCACATGGACGCCTCCAATTGCATTCTTTTGCCCTCTGCGCATGCAGAACGCTTTGTGCATGCGCAGAGGGCAAAAGAACGCAATTGGTGGCGTCCGTGTGGGCGGCGGCAGCGCCCAGGGAAAGCTCCCAAGCCGCGAAAGGCAGCAGCGTCTTCGGCTCTGCACCGAACAACAGCTATTAACAGCACCGGCAGGAACCCACCTCTGCTGTCAGAGTATAAAACATCTATGAGGTAAAAATGGAGGATATTTTCTAAGTTACACATTGTAAACAAATGATTCTTCTAAGACACTAAATCTATTTCACTCTGTTTGGGATATTTATTTATATATAAATGTTTATGTATTTATTGCAGCATTCTCTAATTTATGGCCCTCTTGAGCCGTTGAATTAATAGTTTACTGCACACCTGAAGATATTACTTTGGAGAAAAGTTTTTAATGCTATCTGATCACTTTTGTTTAATTATGATTGCAAAATAACACAATGAACACACAATCTGATCCAATTTAATTTTTTTTTCTGTAGGGGGATAGCTCCTATGTGAAGGACCGCTGGTGTGTATTTGATGGATTCATGGTATTTTGTCTGTGGGTGTCCTTAGTTTTACAGGTAATTATATTTAATTATAATAAGGGCATCTCTGCCCAAGTACTGAATATTGAGTTTAATTTTAAAATCCTCTGATTGGCTCGCCTTCTTAAGCAAACTCAAGAAGTGTCTGAAACTTATATTTGAATGCCACAGAGTGTACCTAATAGGATCTATTTTTATTTTTCCTGTTATTAAGCTTGTATGCGGCCTGACTCCCAATGTCTCTGAGTAGTTCACAACAATCCAAACAAAGAAATTACATTAAATCCAATTAAAAAGAAGAAAAAAAGATAATGACAAAAAGACTGAATCGAATAAAGTTAGAGTCCTACTCTCCTGCAATAGGTATTCACCACTCTTCTGGACAACAGGAAAATGGAGGACGTTCAGAGCTTAGGAGGAACCTAATTCTGGAGGACAGGTGCTCCTACACAAAAAACACACTTCCGGAGTCCTGTTAGATGACATTGCTTACTCAAAGAAACCCAAAGTTCACTAATCCTGTATGATTGACTCACGTGGGCAGATACCATAAAAGACTGGTGGCCCCTCAAATAAACAGGCCCTAGGCCAGTGATGGCGAACCTATGGCATGCGGAGCCATATCTGCCGGCACATGAGCCATTGACCTAGCTCAGCTCCAGCACGCATGTGCGCATAGGCCAGCTGATTTTCAGCTCATGCTGAGGCTCTGGGAGGGCATTTGCAGCCTCCAGAGGGCCTCTGGGGGGCGGGGGAGGATGTTTTCGCCCTCCCCAGGCTCCAAGAAAGCCTCTGGAGCCTGGGGAGGGTGAAAAATGGGCCTACTGGAAGTCAGGAAATGGGTTGTTTCCGGCCTCTGGACGGCCTCCGAGGGGGCGGGAGAGGCCGTTTTTGCCCTCCCCAGGCCCCAAGAAAGCCTCTGGAGTCTGGGGAAGATGAAAAACGGGCCTACCAGGCCCACCGGAAGTCAGGAAATGGGGGGGCAGGTGGGGTCATGTGTGCATGCGTGGGGGGGCAGGGGGCATTGAATTATGGGTGTGGGCACATGCACGATAGCACACGCGCTTGCACTTTCGGCACCAGAGGGAAAAAAAGTTCACCATCACTGCCCTAGGCTATGTAGGGTTTATAGATCATGATTAGGATGACAATTTCTATGACCTAAAAATTTAGAAATATGCACTTTATTGCCATAAAATTATTTAAATATGACCAAGTGAACCAAAAATATGACCTACAAAGCAAAAATGACTTTACAATTTTTCTGAAATTAGCACTAGATTTTTGAAAATCTGTACTTACACATACACACACACACAAACACACACACACACACACACACAAATTAAAAGGTTTATTCTTCTTCACTTCAAGTGCTATGATTGAAGGAATCAAATGAACATTTTGAGAATAAAATGGTCATCTCTGGATTAGTTTTCATTAACAGCAGAATTGGATGACCATGTGCATCTTGAGGTTATCAAACTTTAAAAATTCCTTCTGTTGTCCACCAGTATGTTCTTGTATCTAGAGCAGTGGTTCCCAACCTTTCTAATGCCGCGACCCCTTAATATAGTTCCTCATGTTGTGGTGACCCCCAACCATAAAATTATTTTCGTTGCTACTTCATAACTGTAATTTTGCTACTGTTATGAATCGTAATGTAAATATCTAATATGCAGGATGTATTTTCATTGTTACAAATTGAACATAATAAAAGCATAGTGATTAATCACAAAAACAATATGTAATTATGCCAGATCAGAAATTCTCGGGCCAGTCTTTGCAAGAGCACAAGGAATATCATCTTCCACAACAAGTCTACTTCTGTATTTAGACTTGATAACCAACAAGTGTACAGCAATATTTCTCAATCTCAGCAACTTTTAAGGTGCCTGGACTTCAACTCCCAGAATTCAAAGCAAAGCTGGCCCCTTAGCTGATGCCGTCAAAGCTCGGCCACCAGGCGTTACAAATGCCTCTCAACGAATGGCACCTCTCCCGACCAATCGGAGGGCTCGGGCGAGTTGAGTCGATATGGCCAGGCTTGTGGCAGTGGGGGGGGAGCTGAGGATGTCGGGGCGACCCCTGGGAAATGGTCGTTCGACCCCCAAAGGGGTCCCGACCCCCAGGTTGGGAACCACTGATCTAGAGAAACTCTGTTCCACATCACAAAGAGATTATAGGAGCAAATTTGAAAAAAAGCAAACTCATCTGGAGAAAATTCTGTCTCAAAGTCTTCACATCTTGTTTCAAGTTCATTTAGAATACTACTTATTTTGCAAAGTGTTAAATAACCCAGATTAGATTGCAGCACCCTCTGCCGTTTATCACTAATTTTCTCTTTACTTGCTTTAGATCATTCTCAATTTATTTTACAATGTTCAGTGGATCACTAAATCCATTCCTACAGTTTCAAGATGGGTGATTGCTCTTGATAATCCACTGAAGTCAAAGTATGACTTTTCAAGCAAAATAAAAAGCATCTAATTCTCATCAGATTAGTCTAAATCATGTTTCAACTGACTTATAAATTCAAACAAAGGTTCCAGAAAAAATATGACATGTCATAGAAATCCTCACCCTGGTCATGATCGTGATCACTTCAAACATACTCAGAAGCAAATTGACAACTTGAGAGCCGTGGTGGCACAGTGGTTAGAATGCAGAATTGCAGGCTAATTTTGCTGATTGCTGATTGCCAGCAGTTTGGCAGTTTGATTCTCACCCGCTCACAGTTGACTCAGCTTTCCATCCTTCCGAGGTCAGTCAAATGAGGATGCAGATTGTTGTGGGCAACATGCTTACTCTGTAAACAGCTTAGAGTGGGCTGTAAAGGGGTACATAAGTCTAAGTGTTATTGTTAGTGCAGTTCCCAAAGCAGAAGTGCTACATGGATATAGCAAGGCATGCTCACCACTGTTCACACCACTGCATTCTGGAACAGTTGAAGATTATGGGTGGTCTTTAAGGGCAGCCCCATGTAGAGTGTCTTATAGTAATTAAGCTGCGAGGTGCCCACACCATGAGTGACTATCTGAAGGGTCATTTGATCTAGGAGAAACACAACTGGTGCAGCATATGAAGTGGTGCAAAGCTTGGTACGTGGGTATTTCTGGAGCAAAACACTTTTCCCATCCCCCATCTCCTTTCACTGCACTACTGAAACCTATTAGAGTGAAATTAGTTGGACAATCACGCTACTACTAAACTAAAATGTAATGCTTTTTTAAAAACAACGTAGATCAGTGTTAATTACCTAACATTTTGAGATATGTACCAGTTAGATAAATTGTGTACTTTTGAGTACTCTTGCTTGGACACTATCTGAACTACACAAAACTAAAAGAGAAAAGTTCTACTATTGGTCTGCATAAGGCTTTCAGATAAAAAATTCTTATCGGACAAAACCTTACATGGTTCAAAAAAAGATTTATCTGTATATAAATATATACAACTAATGAAATGCTCCCATCAGAATAATTGATAACAGCACTGAGGTGTGTTATGCATTACACGTTGCATTCCAGATTTAAATGACTCGTTCTCTTGTCAGTGTTTAAAAAGAAATTGCATTTTACCGGTAGGTGTGGGCACTAGAGCTTGTTACCATTATTTGATTTGGCAGCCTAACATAGCTTGCTCTCCACATAGAACTCTTCCTCTTCAGTTTAGCCTAGAGCAATTCTATCATGTGAGCACCGTATATCAGCAAAGATATCCTGTGCCTTCTGTTTGACTACTCCAGTAAACCAGCATGGGATTGTTTTAGATCAATGTATTCAAGGTTCATTCATATTGTTGAATGAGATCATTGATGTTTGAGCCTGCAGGATAATCAGTTGCAAAGGCAACTTTTTAAGAAGCATGGAAATCCTCAATTGAACAAAAACAAAAACACTGAAAGTTAACAATGGAAGTATGTTGTTCCTGGAAATTGTAGTGTTTTGCAGAAATAATAATTTAAAACTAGCAGAAGAAGACTGGCATGATTAGGAAACATTTCTTTTCTTCCTAGGTTTTTGAAATCGCTGAGATAGTGGATCAAATGTCTCCTTGGGGCATGCTAAGGATCCCACGACCGCTTATTATGATACGAGCATTCCGAATTTATTTCCGCTTTGAATTACCAAGAACCAGGATAACCAACATTTTAAAGTAAGTCTGTTCTTTGTCTTTGATTTTAAAGTGTAACTTTGGTAACTTTTTAGGCACAGCTGTATAAAAATATATCGTGAGTGAGAGACTTGCATTCAATTTCCTATTATCCCATATGTGTTTGCTTACTTTATTTATCTTTGTATTATGGGTGAATGATTGGGGAACTTCCAGATGTATGCAAGTCTTCTATCCTCTGAGAAGGAAAACCAAGCATTTTTAAAAATTGCCAAAGGCCTGGTTGGTTTCTCAACATAGTATATATCATCAGTTATCTGGTTTTTCAATAAATATCTTAGTTTACAGTAGTCATTGCTATTAATTCCTTGGACACACTTTTTTTATATACATACAGTAATTGAGATTTTAAAAATAGGTTAGGGAAGTACACATCTGACAGCATACAAATTGTTCTAAATTACAGTCGAGTGTAGTTCAACACCTGAATTCAATGCAGTATTTAGAACAAAAAAATACCATAATTCTCTCACTTGATAAAATGGGTGATTAATCTACACCTGCAAAGCCTTTTCTGATAGATCTGAAGTCTTCAAAACTTTGTCTTGCTTTTTTTCTTATTGTATATATATTTAATGTGTATCACTTTCTTTCTTTTTTTAAAAACTAGGCGTTCAGGTGAACAAATTTGGAGTGTTTCCATTTTCCTTCTGTTCTTTCTGCTTCTGTACGGAATTCTGGGGGTCCAGATGTTTGGACCTTTCACATATCATTGCGTAACAAATGATACAAAACCAGGGTAAGTCTCAACCAGGATTTTTCTGTGTGTCTCCCTTTATCTCTCTTTCTAAAAGATTATTCCCTGTCTTATTTTGTATTTGATAATTGGTCTTGACGAAGAGACCTTGAAATGTGAAAGTGTTTCAGTGAGATTTGATACTTTAGCAACACACAGTTTTTAAGAACTTTTGGAGCTATGCGATCTTTTAACAGGGAACTTGGGAACAATAAGTTCTAATTTCCCATGAAACATATCCTGTTTCCCCCAAAATAAGACATCCCCTGATAATAAGCCCAATCGGGCTTTTGAGTTATGGCAATAAGGCCAAGCGCTTATTTCAGGGTTCAAAAAAAATATAAGACAGGGTCTTATTTTCGGAGAAACACTGTAGTTGTCAGATTGCTGTAAGCATATACAACAGTGTCTGACAGTGTTGCCATTAGATTTCTAGGGCCCTTAGGAAATGTTTCCTGCATGAATAATTTTATCAAAGACAATGTTGTAGCCAGATGGAAGGTGTTATGGTGGAATTCCTAGAAAAATTGTACAGAAATGAGAAAGAGATCAACTAAATTAGAAAGGGCTAGCAGAGAAACAAAAAGAGAAACAGTATTCTTCATTCTAGTTAATTACTCCTTACATGTTAAATGCAGCTGTTTCTAATGATGTTTTTAAGTACTGCTAATAGAAGGTGTGATTCTTTCTTTTTGGTATCTGTATTTCTTTAGCATTTTATTGTACTTTACTGTTTGAAGCTTAAAAACAGCCTGAAATATCTGTTACGAAGTCTGTAATAAACATTTGATTGATTGAACTGTTCTGTTAAGAAAATAGTGCATACATGATCTGAAATGAATAAATGGGAGATACATACAAGTAGTCCTTGACTTACAGCTATTCATTTATTGACCATTCAAAGCTATCATGGCACTGGAAAGAAATGACTTACAACCAGTCCTCACACTTACAATCAGTGGTGGGTTCCTACCAGTGCGGTCCACTCTATAGCACCGGTAGCGGCCCGCTGGTGATGTCACAGTATCAGTGCAGTTGGTTGCTGGTGCCTGGGTGCCGCCTTTTTTTTAAAAAAAAATAATTTTTAAAAAAAATTTCTTCTGTGCATGCCCAGAAGCTGAGCTTCCGCCACTGCGCATGCGCTGCCTTCCTACCCCACAGTGAATCCAAGCAGGGGAGGATGGCTGAGGGAGCACGTGAGATGCTGAAAGAACGGGCCGCAGGATCTATCTCAATTCTCCTCCCTTCAGCAGTCCGAGAAGCCACGAACGCACGAAGCCATGATCCCAGGCATTTTTGCACGTTCGAGGCTTCTCGAGCTGCTGAGGGGAGGGGGAACGAGGAGCCTAGGATCATCGAATGGGGAGAAGCATTCAGGCCAGATGGAGCCTCTTAGAAGAACTGCTGCCGCAGTCTTGCTGCTCCCGCTGCGGGGGGCTGCATTGCGGGTGGGCAATGCTCCCCTGCTTCTCCGGCCGTTGCTAAGCTCCCGAGGCCCACACCCACCCGGTCACATGGCTGGCAAGCCACACCCACAAAATAAGCCACACCCACAGAGTGGCAGTAAAAAAATTAGAAACCCGCCCCTGCTTACAATCATTATAATCACAAGATCAAAATTTGTGCACTTGGCAATGGTTTGTATTTACAACGTTTGCAGCACCCCGGGATCATGTGATCACCTTTTGTGATCTTCAGCTGGTTTCTGACAAGCAAAATCAAATGGGAGAAGCCAGATTCTCTTAATGACCATGTGATTCAGTTAAGAACTACAGTGTTTCGCTTAACAACTGGGGCAAAATCCGGCATGAGTCACTTAACCACTGCCTTGCTTAACAACAGAAATTCTGGTTTCAGTTGTGGCTGTAAGTTGAGGACTTGATTCAGCTTCTATAGTTTTGACTCCAAGTCAGCTATTCTTTCCCTTGGATTTCCCAAGTGTAGCAAGATACTTGCAGTGGTGAAATGTTCAGTGTTAAAATAAACATAAATATTTCTGTGCAGGCAATGATTTGGATACTCAAGGAGGTAAAGGTGGAAGCTAACCAGATAGTCTTTCCCTCTCTTTGTACACAGCCGAAAGAACAAGATTGCCCAGATAGCATTCAATTTGACTAACTGATTTCCTTGTCATCCCAATAGAAACATAACCTGGAATAATTTGGCAATCCCAGACACACATTGTTCAAAAGCATCAGAAGAAGGTTACCAGTGTCCACCAGGATTTGAGTGCTTGGACCTTGAAGAACTGGGGTTAAGCAGGCAGGAGCTGGGCTACAGCGGTTTTAATGAGATAGGTATGTCTATCTGATTACAACCTATTTCCAATGCCTATTTGAAAATGCTTATGAAGTTTGTAAAAGCTATTCTGAGGAGATAGGGTGTTGATGTACTAGGAAGGAGCACAAATTTTGTATCCGTTCCCCCTTTGGTATATTTTCCTCATAATTCAAAATGAAAATTGATTATTGAATACATAGTTAAGTCTGTGCAATTCAACTCTAATTTCCAAATTCCAGGTGATCTTAGTAGTAGAAACTTTTCGTTGATGTTACCTTCTCTCAAAGTAAAGCAATGGCAGCTGTAGAGTGCAGCACTGTCCAGGAATGGAGATCATAGGTGGTTGATTTTTAATCGTTTCCCTCCCGGCTTTATTTTCACCACCTATGAAGGTGACAAAAGCTATTCTAGGTGACTGCAATATTCTATTGCAGTTTGGAGATGTCATGTCTAATTCAGCCCTTAAAATACATTCTAGTGACACTGTCATGAAAGCATTAAAGTGAATACATTAACATTTTCCTTAAAAACACAGCCGAAATTGATGGACAGAAAGCAGCATACGTGAGTAGAAAATACAAGTACTGTCCCCGATGAAGTGGGATCAGATTACAGAGACGGTGACGAATATTATGTATGACCTGTATAAATCAGAATTGGTATGATCTGATTGAGATTCAATATTTAAAGATGGTATGATTTGCTGTGAGTTTGAGATTTGAGGGCAAATCTATTCATTTCAGCTGTTTGAGCTTTGAGCTGCAATTAAAAAAAATGTGTCCATAAGTTATAATGTGGAAAATTCAAAGCTCCTAAAGGAACTCCTTATTTTGCTAGAGTAGAATGAAAATATCAGGGACTGTAAATTGTCTACAAGAAATTAATTCTGTCAGGCTTTAGCTATATCCCACAGTAATTTTAAGAGGTTCTCCCTGTAGCTTTCTGAAGCCAGATAGCAAAGATGAAGAAATGACTATATCATTCAGCGTTCAAATTATCTAACAAATAGCCTATGCAGATGTTAGCCAGACCAATAAATATATCTGATTCAATCTTTCAAAAAAAATATTTAGTTTTCCACTTGTTTTTCTGAATTACTCTGAAGAGTGTTAATTGTTTTGTCCTTGCAAGGTGTTGTATATTGTTATTTCTGATTACTGATCTCTGACTTTTCTTGTATACTGGGGGTTGGCATAGCTGCTTGGCAAACCTATTTGTGGGTGGCAGGTTGGAGCTCTCAGTTTGGCTTACTGGCAAAATGTGGCCTTTTTGGTCTAGATTTGGAAGAAGAACCATTGATTTGTTTCCGTTTGGATGTGTAGTTTGTTGCCCCTGATTGCTAGGACTTTGGGGATGTCAGGGGGATTAATACAATCAGTTGACAAATTTGGCGGCTCCTAGAAAAAAATTCCCTCATCAGTGGCAGCGAGACTTCAGTTGTACTGGAGTTGTGCCTTATTCGCAATATTCTTAGTGAATTGGTGGAGGCAACTTAAGCAGATTAGTATAGTGAACTACAACGCCATAGAGTAGTAGTTCTCAACATGTGGTCCACGGACCCCTGGTGGGGCTGCAAAGTCATCACAAGGTGTCTGCGAAGGCTTGAAGAAATATATGATTTAGGTTTCGAGAGTCTGTGGCCATTTCCATGATGACAAAAGGTATTTAAAGGAATTTTATAAGCATGGTATATACCGTCGATATAAATTGCTGTATGATAACCCTAGAGGTTACAAAGTGTAGATGTAGATGTATATATGTTAATGTATTGTTTTGTTTTATTTATTGTTTGTATGTATGTTTTCTTTTTTTTCTGTGTTGTTTTTTTAATGTAAATAACCAAATAAAAATTATTATTATTTTTAAAAAGGTATTTAAAGGGTGTCTGTGGTGAAGAAAAGGTTGAGAACCACTGCCATAGAACTAGGGCAGGTAGGCTGTATTAAAAAGAAAAGTTTGAATAAGAAAGAATAAACGAAATTTGTAGCCATGCCATTACACCTCTTAAAAGCAGTAAACATTAAGGCCTTCACCTCTCATGGAAAGAACTAATCAACTGGAAGCAGTTTCCAGTCGCATTGATAGACTAACCTAGAAATATACCGTAGCTCTCAATTACTATATAGGGCAGGCAAAGTGAAAGCTTGTGGCTGCCCATGTCAAAAAAAGCTGGCCTTTGGCTAGCTACTTATATCAGAGCCCCCTCATGCAACCTATATGGAAGTGAAGTATATTGACGGTACGTTATCTGCAATAATTCCAGCCAGAACAGCGGAAAAGCCATCTGAATGAATTTGCTGTTACAAAGCAGGTTCCTCTTTCAGTTTCCAAATAAGCTTTAGTTGGGATTATCTTAATCAAAGCTTCCCATCAAGGCTTTTCACAGCCTTCCTCTCAGCTTCTCTCAGCCATTTCTCTGGAAGCGGTGGATTTCCCAGTTTTCTCCGCCTGCATTCCATTCTTGCCATCTAGACTGGGATCTCCAACCTCGGCAACTTTAAGACTTGTGGACTTTCTCAACCTTTTCTTCACCGCGGACACCCTTTAAATACCTTTTGTAGCCATGGAAATGTGGTCTTTGCTGGCTGAGGAATTCTGGGAGTTGAAGTCCACAAGTCTTAAAGTTGCCAAAGTTGGAGACCACTGATCTAGACAGTGACCCCACTGTTCTCCAAATGACCTCTGCAAGAGACGTCTATGGAGATTTTCAGTCATTCAAGTCATGGTTGTCCCAAAGGTACTTTTTCAAGAGGCAACTGGACTTTCAGAAAGTCCAGTTGCCTCTGCAGGAGACAGAATAATGCTCACTTGCATAGAGATGAGGGAGAAATATATGCTCTTCTCCTCAAGCCTCATCTTGACAATTTCTCAGCTGTTCTTTCACACTGTACTGATCCTGATGTCTCCCAGGACATCTGAGCAAGAGAAAGAAAAGCGTATCTATTTGCACAAGGGAGAGAAAACTTTTTTAAAAACCTCATATTTTGACACTTTCCCAGCAAAGAAACCCCATCTGTACTTTTTACCAACCATTCTCTCTGGCAGAGTGGTCCCAACAGCATCAAAGATATCAAAGAAACTGTAACCCTAGGAGGCAGAATAAACTGGTTCTTTGTATAGAGATTAAAAACTTCCTGAACGTTGCCACCTTCCCTGTCCACTCCTTCAAAGAACAGTAACCAGAGGTGGCTTCACATACTGTAACAACCGGTTCGCCCAGCACCGGAAATGTGAGAGCGCACGCATGCACGCTCACTTCGCTCGCGCACACGCCATCCACTAATACGTGCAGCATCACAAAACACTGCAATTCGCTCGCATGTGCTGTCCATGCATATGTGCGGCGTAAAAAACACAGCGATATAGGACGGGATTGCGCCCGCGTGGGTGGGCGGGCCCATCCGCAGGTGGCAACCATCCGCAGGTCGCCACTACCGGTTCACCTAAACCAGTCTGAACCGGCTGAATCCCACCACTCACCGTAACACTTCTAACTTCTGAAGCACCTGAATAAGAGGCAAAAGATACTAGACATTTGCTTAAAGGAGAAAAGATAAGTTAAGATTTTTCTTCCAAAACCTCATTTTGTATAAGATGTTCTAATTTTAAATCTTTATTTTAAAAACAAAACAAAAGAAAAGTTTTCTATTTTAACCATTGTATATTATTTGTTACTTTTTAAAGTTGGACTCTCTTTTCAGAGGTCCTGTGCTTTCTAGTTTGGCTATACAGCTTTTGGGATTGCAAAGCACAAAAATGCCTTAACCATGTGCATGATACAGACTTGGGCAAGTCTGGCAGAGAGCAGCCAGACAGTGCTGGAAAAAGATTCAGCTGCTTTAAGATAGGAGCTATGTGAGCACTCTTGCACACTCCAAAGTACATTTTGCCTTCCAATCTGTAGCACTGCATCCCTCTACTTTCTAGGCAGCATCCTAAAGAAAGTAAGAACTGACATGCTCTGACATTTCAGAATGTATATACTGTATATACCTGTGATGGCGAACCTATGGCACGCATGCCACAGGTGGCACTCCGGGCCATATCTGCCAGCACACGAGCTGTTGCCCTAGCTCAGCTCCAGCGTGCATTTGCACGCCGGCCAGCTAACATTTTACTCACGTGGAGGCTCTGGGAGGGCATTTTCAGCCTCCGGAGGCCTCCAGGGGTGCAGGAGAGGGCATTTTCACCCTCCCGGGTTCCAGGGAAGCCTCTGGAACCTGGGGAGGGCAAAAAAAAGGGCCTACCGGGCCCACCGGAAGTGGGGAAGTGGGGGAGCGGGTCAGCATGGGGGGGTCACACACATTCGCAGGGGGGTGCATGGGGGGCATTGAATTATAGGTGTGGGCACACGCATGCATGCGATCGCACGCGCATGTGTGCTTTAGGCACCAGAGGGAAAAAAGGTTTGCCATCACTGGTATATACTGTATAGCTTAGCCTTATATATATAGCCAGGCCTAGCCTTCGGTCCATTATAAATACCTTTTTAGTAAAATACTGTGAAACAGCTGTTTTGACTACTGTATACATTATAAAAGTATCTACTCAGAAACACATTGTTATGTTTATTGTATCCCAACTTATTAACTGAACATCTTAATTATGTTGTTTTATGTGCAATGATAATAACATTTTCAGTGTCTGCAAAGATTTGAAATGATTAGAGAATGGGGAAGAACAAATGATTGTGTGATTACATTTTTCAGAATTATGATTTAATTATATATAACTCTGGCGATGAAAATAACCAGAATTCAGAGGATCATTTTCAATAAAGCAGTGTTTTTACTTTCTGAAAACCACGTTCTGGTATTACAGAAGTGTAAAACTAAGTGAAAGTGAATTTGCTAGTCTTTTAACTTGGATATTATTAAAATTAATTCCTTCTTTAGGGTTTCCATTATTGCAGTGACCAAAGAACAGTGTTATATTCTTGCTCTACAATTGGGGACTCATATATTCACCTTCATTCATAATTTGAAAACTTCATTTTTTCAGGATTTTATTGGCAGAACAGATTTGGGAGCTAGTGGCCTTTCCCCCCCCCCCCTTTGAAATCATTATATTAGTTAACAATTTCTTTTCAGAGTAACTTTGTTTTGGAGCAGTAATTTAAGAGACTGTTTATATCTCTATATACCCAGCTAGGCTTTAGAAAACTGCCTTGTTTGTCCATTACTAAACAAGAGGAGGTTATCATAATCCATACTTCTTGTAAGAACTGGTATTGCCTGATACTTTAATTCTGTCGAGGTTTTGTGGATTTTATTGTTACTTCTAATATATATATATATATATATATTAATGCAGTGTTGCTATTGTGCCATGCCATAAATTTCTGAATAGCAAGCCTCTTTATTCAGACTTGTTCTAAAACATCAGGATAGAAAAATCATACAAAATAAACTCATCTAAAGAATAGAAAAGATTAAGCTATAAATTCTTGACCACATGGCTTGGATTTACAAGCTATAGTTATTTATGATGTGACACAGTTAAGTGTGTATGTGTGTGGTTGAGAGCGGAGACGTACAAATCATCCTTCGTCTGTTACAAATCATCCTTCGTCTGTTGCTTAGTGGTTTTGTAAGATTTAGGTTTTCTCATTTTGCACAAATATATAATATATGATAAATAAATAAATAATAAAATAAAATAAAATAAAATAAAATAAAATAAAATAAAATAAAATAAAATAAAATAAAATAAAATAAAATAAATAAATAATAAAATAAAATAATAAAATAAAATAAAATAAAATAAAATAAAATAAAATAAAATAAAATAATAAAATAAATAAAAAATAATAAAATAAAATAAAATAAAATAAAATAAAATAATAAATAAAATAAAATAAATAAAATAAAATAAAATAAAATAAAATAAAATAAAATAAAATAAAATAAAATAAAATAATAAAATAAAATAAAATAAAATAAAATAAAATAAAATAATAAAATAAAATAAAATAAAATAAAATAAAATAATAAAATAAAATAAAATAAAATAAAATAATAAATAATAAAATAAAATAATAATAATAAAATTAAATAAATAAATAAATAAATAAACAAAATAATAAATAAATAAATAAAAATAATAAAATAATAAAATAATAAAATAATAAAATAAAATAAAATAAATAAAATAATAAAATAAAATAAAATAAAATAAAATAAAATAAATAAAATAAAATAAATAAATAAAATAAAATAAAATAAAATAAAATAAAATAAAATAAATAATAAAATAAAATAATAAAATAATAATAATAAAATAAATAAATAAATAAATAATAAATAAATAAATAAATAAATAAATAAATAAATAAATAAATAAATAAATACAGCCATCTTTATGATGGTTTATTTAAATTCTAATTCATTCAGCAGGGAATAGAGGATGATTTTGACTTGAAGAATCTTGACAGTTTAGGACTCTGATTTACACTTTATTTATACCAGGATAAATAATACAACTCTGATATGGTCTGAATATCTTTTTAGTTTTTTTTAGTTGACTTCTATTACATCCTGTGGGTTACCTTGTTACATTTGGGCCAGTTTGCACATCATGTTCAGCTAGTGGTTAAATATGAAGCTCTGTTTTTCTTTCTCAATGGCATCTGTCCCCAACATACCAGATTGTTGTCACTATGGAACAGTTGTTGCTGGAAGTTTTCAAATCCAGGACACCTGCCATTTCCCGTCTCAACTTTTCAGAAAAAATGGCATTTATATTGCAAACTATGATTATGTTACCCTATTAGTTGAGGGCAGTCATAGCATGCAACCTACACTTAGCCAGCCTACTGTTCATTGATTTGTCAAATTCAGAAAGCTGATAACTCCAGAAAGACTGGGTGATGTTCATCATAAATCAAAAGCTGATAAGCAGTATCTGTCATCTGAGCAGGGAAGGCACCAAATGAGCTTATTTGGTCGTGTTTTGTTATTCTAAATCAGAATTCTACCTTCATGTATTGTTGGAACTATATCATCTTCTCCAGAATGGTCCAGTTATGACTTGGCTCATAATGTGCAACAATCTTTTCTTATGATCAACTCCATCTGTCATGGAACTTACACCTTCATGGGGCTTGAAACTTTTCTTAATCTGATTCCCCTCCCCCATCTGAATTTGGACTTCTGTAATAGATTTCATGGGTAACTTTCAATCACAACATTTTCAGACTCCCCAGAGATCTCTCAGGGAGCCCCCAGTTGAAAATGGTTGTACTGGAAGTTGACTTTATTTTATTTATTTATTTATTTATTCGAAGTTCTTCTATCCTGCCTTACTCCCTCAGGACTCAGGGCGGCGTACAACATTTTAGGGAACATCAAATAAATGTTAAAAACAATTTTAAACAATTTTAAAACAGCAAACATATCATATATACATGGGGGAGACGTCAGATGGAAGGTCGTCTCAACATCACCCCGCCTGCAGGAAGAGCCATGTCTTGATGGCTTTTTGGAAGGCCAGCAGGGTGGGGATGATTCGGATCTCCGGGGGGAGTTGGTTCCAGAGAGCAGGGGCCCCCACAGAGAAGGACTTGAGGGATTAAGATCAGGCTTGCGCACAGCTTAATCAGAAGGGAAAATATTTTTCTCTGTAGGAAGAGGGAGGTAATATTTTGTTATTCCTGGACCTTCCTTAGCTTGGTATGTGGATATTAAGTGAATTATTATTTTTACACGCCCTGTTTAGTCATCGGGAAGAAACCACTGGGTAAGCTTATTCTGTCCTCTGCCTCTTTTCAGGAGTGAACACTTTTTGCAACCAACTTAAAAAATGTTTTGCAGGAAGCGAAGGGCAGAAAAAGGGCTGTGTTGAAGTGCCCTTGGCTTCCTTTCCTATTCAAGCAATCTTAATCTTAATTTGCTGTGAGCTGAAGTTATAACAGGACTGATCATTATTTCCTTGCTGCTGCTGATGTAACTATAGTCTCTGAAATTGGAAGCACTAATACTAATGCTATTCTGTATTAGGTTGCTTTCAAACACTGTAGCAGAAATTAGTTTGGATGGTAGAATCCCAGAGGCAAACTGGCATTAATTTATTCCTTTCGGTTAGATTCCATATTCATTACTTACGTCCTATTCATTTCTGTGTGTTTTATGGGGGATGGGGTGGGGGGCTCTATCAATCCTGTATCCTGGCATATATCCCTGACTTGTTTCCTGCCAATCCTCATAATTGCAAAACAAAAGCAGTTATAAAAAGGATCACTCACTTTAATTGGTTTTGCTTCTTTTCCTGCTGAAACTCCTTCCTATTTGGCTTTCCAACTATCTCCTTTCCAGGCCCATTCTTTTATCTTCAGCTCTTCTCAAACCAGAGAGAAACACATGATCTTTCTGGTGGGTTGTTTTTTTTTTTGCCTCGAAATCATAATAAGACTGCATACCAAGGACTGAATGTTTTTTAAAAAGCCTTAATCTAAGTAGAATGTACTCACTATTATACTCACTATTATACTCACTAAGTAGAATTATACTCACTATTGCATATTATAATGCAAAGTGATACATTCTGAAGGGATGTATGCAAAAGATTGATCGCTCAATGCTGTTAAGATTGGAAATTTCTTATTTCTCCTTAGTTCTAGGTTGCTTCTCTCTTTGCTTAGTTTCCACCCATTGTTTCCTATCTTGCCTTTTGGTGCTTTGGAAAATAGTTTGGCTCCCTCGTCTTTGTAGGAGTCCCTCAAATATTGGAACAGTGCTACCATGTCACCCCTAGTCCTTTTCATTAGACTAGGTGTTATGTATTAAGAGTTAGAACCCTGTTCAAACGATTGGATTGCTAATATATGAACAAGCCACAAATCAATGTTATGTGTATATAGCTTTAAGAACATTGTAGACTGATAACTATATAAGGCAGCAAGAGAGCATGCTCAGGATGTCTCTGTGTGGTGATTAATGTGTTTGATGGTGTGTTCCAGAGTGCTGACTCTCTGCTGATTAACTCTACTGCTTTACTGATGAGTAATTGCTTTGTGACTGTGTAGAATTACTTGAAGAGTTGCTGTGAAAAGACTAACTATCTGTGATAGTGTAGATTTGAATGATAGCTATAATCTTTGTTTGTTAGTTAAAACAAGGATAGGCAAGAAGAAGAAACTTCGCATTGACTGAACTAACTGTGTATGACTTGGACTTCCTATTGAACTTTGCTACTACTAGAAGTAAACTATTTTGTAAATACTAAACGTATTCTGTTTGACTGAATAGCATTCATATCAAACTGCAACACCAAAACCACAATTACTATTTCGCTGTGTATGTGCTCAACAGCACAATAACTCCTTAACAGGGCTCTATCAATCCTGTATCCTGGCATATATCCCTGACTTGTTTCCTGCCAATCCTCATAATTGCAAAACATGAGCAGTTATAAAAAGGATCACTCACTTTAATTGGTTTTGCTTCTTTTCCTGCTGAAACTCCTTCCTATTTGGCTTTCCAACTATCTCCTTTTCAGGCCCATTCTTTTATCTTCAGCTCTTCTCAAATCAGAGAAAAACACATGATCTTTCTGGTGGGGGGGGGGTTGTTTTGTTTTTGCCTTGAAATCATAATAAGACTGCATACCAAGGACTGAATGTTAAAAAAAGCCTTAATCTAAGTAGAATGTACTCACTATTATACTCACTATTATACTCACTAAGTAGAATTATACTCACTATTGCATATTATAATGCAAAGTGATACATTCTGAAGGGATGTATGCAAAAGATTGATCGCTCAATGCTGTTAAGATTGGAAATTTCTTATTTCTCCTTAGTTCTAGGTTGCTTCTCTCTTTGCTTAGTTTCCATCCATTGTTTCCTATCTTGCCTTTTGGTGCTTTGGAAAATAGTTTGACCCCCTCGTCTTTGTAGGAGCCCCTCAAATATTGGAACAGTGCTACCGTGTCACCCCTAGTCCTTCTTTTCATTAGACTAGGTGTTATATATTAAGAGTTATACTGAGTTAAGATGTTTCCACCAAGGTCCGCTTTACAGAGCGGGAAAATGAGAGCCGCTGATTGGTTCAGCCAGCCGACAACTCTCTATTTAAAGAGAGCCTTGTCGGGCTGGTTCTTTGCTGATCACTACTTCATGGAATAAAGAGCTGTTAGTCACAATTCCATCTCCAGCCTCTTTAGTACCAGAACTCAACATTAGACATACCCAATTGCTGCAACCGTTCTTCATATGTTTTAGCCTCCAGCCCCCTCATCATTTTGTTGCTCTTCTCTGCATTTTTTCCACAGTCTCAACATCTTTTTCGAGTTGTGTTGACCAGAAGTGGATGCACTATTCCAAGTGTGGTCTTACTAAGACTTTGTAAAACAGTACTAGAACTTCACATGATCTGGAGTCTATCCCTCTATTAATGCAGCCTAGGATTGCATTGGCTTTTTTGGCTGCTGCTGCACACTGTTGGCTCATAGTTAAGTGATTGTCCACTACGACTCCAAGATCCCTCTCAGAGTTACTGGCATTAAACCAAGTTTTACCTAGTCTATACCTATACAGTTGGGTTTTCTTACCTAAGTAAAACCTTACTTTTAATCTTACTTTTATCTACATTGAATTTCATTTTGTTAAATAGGGCCCAGTATTGAAGTCTCTCAAGATCTCGTTGGATTTTGAGCTTGTCTTTTGGGGTGTTGACTTTTCCTGCCAGCTTAGTGTCATCTACAAATTTGCTGAGTTCCTATTCAATTTCCTCATCTAGATCGTTTATGAAGATATTGAAGATTTCTGGGTCTAAAACCAACCTTAGGGGACCCCACTGCTTACTTCCCACCATTTGAATGTAGTTCCATTTAAGCAGTGCCTAACAAGGCAAACAGCCCAAGTTCAAATCCCAGAAGGGTATGGCTAGCTGATGAGAGCTAAATAGCTTGAAATAGATCTATACTAGTCTCCCTTTATTTCTTCATCAGCAAAAATGTAAGTTTGAAAATATGGTTTGCAGTCTGGATGGCCCCTGGAGTGGGGCTGAAAGGCAAAAGGAAGTAGTACGCCCTCTCCCATATTTGGGTATACCAGAGTGACTCGACAGAAAACACACACACACACACACACACACACACACACATTTATTTATTTATTTATTTATTTATTTATTTATTTATTTATTTATTTATTTATTCAAAGATAGTAGTCTTCATAACAGGGAAGAGGTTCATAACTATAAAAATATTGCAGTCTCTGACAATTTGTAATTCACAAAGGAAAGTAGAGTGATAGTTGCAGCTCAGTATAATAAAGGTTTACCATCCAGGCAATAAAAGTTTACCATCCAGGTCATAAAAGTTTATAATCCTCCCAGCTGTGAATTAATGATGACTCAGTTTTCTCAGGATCGTTCAACATATATAAAATTCATATTCAGTTCATTCATAATTATTGAGTTAATAAAGACCATAATCCTTATAAATCCTTATAAATATGCAGAGAGAGAGAGAGAAAAGGGGGGGGGGGAACCCTTGCAAACAGATCTGCCCCAATTCATTAGAGAGAGGGGGAAGAAGAACACTCCTGCAAACAGATCTGTACCTAATTCATTTTGCAATTATGTCTGTGTAAATATGCGCTGTTAATGGTAAAAAGAACTATACAGTCAATTTTAAAGAAAAACAGTACAGTGACAGTCTATATAGAGAAAATTATCTCAATGCTGAAATGCTACGGTGTGCTTTGTCCCTTCTCTTCAGCATAACAAAGGAACCTGCAGACATCCTATGCTACTCAGCAGAATAACTTATCCAACTAAATGTTTGATTTCCAAGTTTTCTGTTCTCTCCAAATCCAGTCTTTTTCTCCATTCACTTTTTTCCCCCTGTGGGTGCAATTCTCTGCATGTTTATGGGGGTTTTTTAGGCTTTTAAATAGAGATGCTGCCTGCCAACCATTCCACTCCATTTGATCTCTGTAATCTTTAGTTGTAAACTCTGGTAGGAAATGGTAGAGTAGACTTGGCTAATTTTAGGAAGCCGTTGCCTTTGGGCTTACAATCGCCTTATCCTGAGGTATAATATCCCTCAGGCTATAGAAAAAAGTTGGACCCCCTTTTCCTATTAATTGCTGCTCTCTAATTCGTACAGAAACCATTTGGGTTACGTGGTGATTTTATTTGTCCTTTTCTTGTCATTGGATATGTTTAAGAAGTAATAAGAAGCCTCTGTGGGATTTGTTTCTTTCCTTCTCTTAGGCTTCTTCATTGTTTATCTCTTTTCCCTAAGGTCCTTACCAGTACTTTAGTAGATAATATTGGTCTTCGCCGTTATTAATACAGTCTGTTCGACACAATGGAGACTGAGGAGCCATTTAGAAAACCAGTTCAGTCTGGCAGATGGATCAGACCCTGCTGTGGAGGAGCCATAATGAAATTCAGTCCCTTCCTACAGAGTCTGGCAGGAGAATAATCTTTAAGTTAAGGGCAGAAACTCTCTCCGGAGCAGTAAGACTGGAATTCATGTGTGTGCGGAGGGGGGAGGGTTGGCCATATTTGTAGTTGCAATTCATCTAGCAGAAATCTAGCAGAAATCTGAGAACCCTATAGTCCTTATAATAGAAGAATTAAAATATAAAGTGGTGTAATATAATAAAAAATAACATTAGCAAATAATAACTAAATTTAGAAAGGGATTAAATCTACCCAGAAAAACATCAAAACACTACCCAGAGTGGAATTCTAACTTCTACTAGATCCCCTTCTAGAGCTGTCTCTTTAAAAAAAACATCTTTTAACACAGGGGTGTCAAACTCGCAGCCCGCAGGCTGGATGCATCACGTGCCGGCCATGCCCACCCCCAGTTTAGTGAAGGGGGGGGGGAGTCATGATACATCACGTGATGACGTGAGTTTGACACTCCTGTTTTAACAGATCTCCTAAAACAGGGGACGGTTTTAATCTAATTGTTAAAGAACGTGGCCAGTGTTGATGCAAAATAAATTGGTTTTTCTTTGTTTGTTAAAGTAAGTCTAAGAGTCTCCTTTCATGTTTTCTGGCAAATAGGAATTAGAAATGTAGGGGGCTTGAAAAGTTAAAAATATCAGAGCAGACCTTCAGAGTATTAAGAATTTGGTCTGTTCATTTCAGAGCAATTGGTAACCTACATTAAAAGAGGCAATCAGGTGAAACTAATATGAATAGATTAGTACAGCTGCTTTGTAGTAACATTCAAAAGAGAATTCTGCTACTCTCTTGGCATTTTGGCCATTTAGCATTAATTTCATCCACTAGATAATAGAATCTCAATCACAGTATGCAATTAAAAAAAAAGTCTAGGCTTCATTGTCATTGTTCTTTATACAATTTATTTTACAGTTATTTCCATTAATATTTTAATATTACACCTGAAATACTTTCAATGTGGAATGAAGATTACCAGATTATAAACTGAAAGATTGCTCTTTAGCTTCAAATTATTCAGAAAGTGAAGAATCTTAAAGTCTGTGTGTGTGTGTGTGTGTGTGTGTGTGTGTGTGTGTGTGTGTGTGTGTGTCCTTCTCTTTCTCTTCTTCTCCCTCTCCCTCCCTCTCCCTGTTTATGCAGCTATTCTCCCCTAAATTTTTATACTCCCCCCTATGGTGTAAAGGTAAAGGTTCCCCTCGCACATATGTGCCAGTCATTCCCAACTCTAGGGGGCGGTGCTCATCTCCGTTTCAAAGCCGAAGAGCCAGCGCTGTCCAAAGACAAATCAGTGGTCATGTGGCCAGCCTGACTAAACGCCAAAGGCGCATGGAACGCTGTTACCTTCCCACCAAAGTGGTCCCTATTTTTCTACTTGCATTTTTACATGCTTTCGAACTGCTAGGTTGGTAGAAGCTGGGACAAGTAACGGGAGCTCACTCCGTTACGCGACGCTAGGGATTCAAACCGCCGAAATGCCGGTCATTATGATCGACAAGCTCAGCATCTTAGTCACTGAGCCACCACATCCCTGTGGTATATGTCCAGATAAAATAGTTGTATAAAAAGAGGATGGGCAGATTATTAAGAGAAATTGCCATTGTTTTGGTTCTTACTTGCGTATGTGGATTTAAAAGTAAATCTCCAAATCTAAACAAGTGCTTTGAAAAGTATAGACTTGTTCAGGGAAGTTTTTATATGTTAGATATAAAAGTTTTTATATCTTAGACCCTGGAGGCGCCAAGATGGCTTCAGCCAGGCTCACTTCAGGGTTGACAGAGGGTTTAAGAAAAAGATCTGGAAGAATAATCATAAATTTTTATTCAGAGACTTCTGGTTCAAGATATACTCACTGCATTTGATACAGTTTTTCTTTGCTTCATAGGTTATTTCTAATCCAAAGAATGCTGAGACAAGTCATTTCTGTTTGCTATGTGTAACTCAGCTCTCTTAGATGAGCATGTACAAAATGCTGATTGCATATTGTGAAAAGTTTTGAAGTATTAATTTTTTTAAAATTGCTATACTTCATCACTGTTCATAAAATAAATGACTCTTTGTCAGAACGTGCTGTAAAATGTTTACAGCTGTCAGTCTATTATTCATGGATTTCAGAAATGGAATTTAAACTTTCTCAAAGTTGACTTATTTAAATCGTGGTAGTGAGATAAATGATAGCATGAGCTTGGTTTGTAAGATGATCAGATGACATGCATTGAGGTTTCTGAACATCATAATGACCTGGTCAGACGTAGGCTACTTACTTAACCCAGTCCAAATACTGGTTTTTATTATCTCATCTAAAATTTCTCAGCTGGAAAGGGAAAAGTTTGAGACTTCTGAGACCACATTGTACCTTCTTCTCAAAAGAATAAATTTTAATCAACAATGCTGTGGTAGCAGTTTTTCGTATTCAGTAAGTCTTTACAGTGAAGATCAATAAACTGGTTGAACAATGTTTTTCTCAGCTAAATCAAAAAGATCCTCTAGGAATGGATTTCCTATGATTTCTACAATCTTGTAAATGTTGCATATTTTTTTAAAATCAGAATACTTAAAAATCATCACATGAAATACAATGTATTACAAAATTAAGGGGAAATTACCCTGAATTGAAGAATATCTGAGTCAGTCATTATCAGAAAAGTACTCCCTCAAGCACTGCAGTCTGGATCTGTTTCTCAAACTGGATTATCCAACATCAAATTGCAGTGCAGGTTGTGAATAATAGGAAATATAGATCAATGCTTCTGAACAAGATCTTATTAGAGAAGGCTTATATGGTGTTTGAAAGAGTTTACAGAAAATTTATCTCCATATTCAGATTAATTAAATGTGGGTGTTTTCCTTACGATTCTGAGCATATGGAATATATAAGAGTTTATTTATGTTCCTAATAACAAGACTTCATCATATTGATTCTCACAATCTTTATTAATGGAATCAGCAATCAGTTCCTATTTCTGATACATCTGGATATTCATGTAGCATAAGGCACATAATTTAGTAAAGAGAGGCATCATTTTCTTCAAAAGCTCAGTCTGGTCATCTCCTACAATGGCTTCTAGAGCAGTGAAACTGGTGAGCTTTATCCCTCCTTTCAGCTTTTCTAGTTTGGTTTAATGAAGTCCAAGACTACTGCTCCTTTACCATCCGTTGGCTGTTGAGATGATAGCTGTTCCACTCCCTCAACTACAAAGTCCTGCTTTCTGCTTTCCCACACAACACAAATCTTCCAAGCACACCTATCCACTCAAACTCTGGTACTCTCAGCATTCTTCTTCAGATTGCCTTGAAGTTTCAGGAGAAAACAAGAGGAAGGAAATGCTCATGCTGACCACTGAAAGACTTTTCTTCTAAAGTGAGGCCTCACTTGCACGGTTTTTTAAAAAAAAAATCACAAAGGCCATTTTAGAGGAAATTCTGCACAATTTTTGCAGAATTTCTGCACAATTTTGCAGAATTTCTGTGAATTCTGTGAATTCTGCACAAGGATTCTTTTTATGCCAGCAACAGTCCTGGACATCACAATGGTGAAGTTTGCAGCAATCCAACCAGCACACAAGTAAAGAATTCAGCAGAATTCATGTATAAAATAAACGTCTTTATATACAGTAATATAAATCATGATGCACGTATACAATACCCATTCAGCAGAAGCCAGAAATCACAGAATCCAGAAGCACATAATCAATATAATCACAGAAGCAATATAATACAAAGGCAATAATGCAAACCAACTCTTTTATACATAACAGTCAAGCTAAGCCACACCCAGACTCCGAGCCGTCTGAGTCACCAAACAGTCCCCATTGGCTGACCTGTTACCATGTCTATTCCAATTCATGAACTCTCACACACTGACACTCCTCCCTTCATGACTAGAATAGACATAAAACGGAATAACTTAATATTCTTCCCATGGTGCACTCCACCTTTTAACTTTACAGTATACAGTATATGCTGCCATCAGCCTTGCAACTCTTGAACCCAAAACCCTTCAATGCCATATCTAAACAGATATTCCAGTTCCTGGCTGACTGCTTCAGCCCATAAATGGCCTTGTTCAATTTATATACAGTGTTAGGCCTTTTGCTTTCATACCCTGGTGCTTGAACCATGTAAATTTCTTTCTCTAATTTTGCATTGAGGAATTTTGTGGTTATATCAAAATGTCAAATTTTATGTCCACGTGCCGTTGCCAATGCTAGTGCCAACCTTATGCTTTCACTCTTCACAGTTGGTGCGAATATCTCATCATAGTGCACATTTTTTCTTTTGTGAAAAACCTTGTGCCAGTAATCTTGCTTTATATTGTACCTCATTTTTGTGTAGTACTTTCTTATTGTACACCTACTTACATTCTGAGCTTGGTGGTCTTAGAGAAAAGAAATACTCATGTGTGAATGCTGTTTGTCGACTTCAGTTTGGCATTTAATACAATCATTCCTCAGCATTTAGTAGACAAACTGGGCCTTTTAGGATTTAATACTCCTTTGTTCAACTGGATTCTTGATTTTTTCACTGATAGGCCCCAATATGTGCTAGTTGGGACTAATATTTCTAACACCATTTTCTTGAGCACAAGTTCTCCTCAGGGCTGTGTCCTAAGTCCACTGTTGTTCACCCTGTTGACCCATGACTGTTGTACAATATTTGCAAGATTATCTTATCTTATTAGTGATCGTGGATGAATATTAGCAGAGGCTAGGTGCAAAATGCATTAATCACTTATAGATGCTACAATAAGTAGCTACTTTTTTAATTGTCCTTTTAGGTCAGTAATCATAATGTAATTCTTCACCCTGAATCAGCTGATGCGAAATGTACTGTGTAAGGTATTTAGATTCTGAAAAGCAGAATACAACCTGTAGATCAGGGGTGTCAAACTGGCGGCCCGCAGGCCGAATGCGTCATGCGCAGGTCACGCCCACCCCTGCTCCATGAAGGGGGAAAGCTTCATGAAACATCACGTAACGGCAACGTGACACTGAGAGTTTGACACCTGTGCTGTAGATGAAGGTGAACTAGAGTTAATCTGCACAGACATATTTTGCCAGTTTTCTTAAATGAAGGAACACATGGATTTTTGTTCTTATGAAAAGAGAGCTTAAAACACACACAATTAGAATGGCTTGGATGCCACATTTATTTTGTTGATTATGATGCTGCAGCTACCCTCTGAACTCTGTGCTTAAATTCAGACCAAAATATAAGAATCATAAATAAATATTAAATAAAATAAGGAAGCAGCAGGAATAAAATCAATTTGAGAAAAAATATTAGCACACCGTTGGTGGCAACAGTGTTTCAAAGAAAGAGTCAGTATAAAAAAATGTATACAACCAATTAAATGCTCAATTATCATAGACAGGTAATGAAAAGGAAACAACGTGGTTTTCAACTTTTCTTTCTTTTTCACTTTTTAAAGCCCCTAGTTGGGTTGTGACATAATTCTTTTATATAGATTCTTGGATATTGTTCTTCAGTGACAAACATGCACTAACTGAGAACAAATTGTCCCTCTCGACTTCTTTCACATAAAATCGTTGAACTGCCAGACTTTGTAAAATGAGTTTAACAGGCCTCAGGCAAAGAATGATACTAGCAAGCAGGTCAGGGGAAAACCCTACACAATTGCTCTTGTGTGCACTGACCTTGTAATCTACTAAGCAGAGGAAGCATAACATAGTTCCAGTTCTTTTTAATTAAAAAATAAAAGAATTCTAGTCATAGAGGGTCACGATTTGCAAACGGGATGGCACGCATTTTTATGGGATGAAAAATACAAAACACATAGTTTTTTCCAAAAACATAATACGAAATGCTCTTTTGCAGACCTGGGAAAAATTCAAAAAGAATCATTATATAAAAATCCCAGCGTGGATATCACCAATAGAAGCAGTGACATGCCCAAACTTAATGGCCATCGACAAAAAAATTAGATACAAGGATTTATTAAATGAAAAGCTACATTTGAAAACAAAACAACAATTGGAACATGATATAGGCAGAGGAGTAGATTGGTGGACATATACCCAAATTCAATCCAAATTTAAAGAAGATAAAAAATTATATGAAATCCAGAAAGACCAGCAAGAATTGGACAAAATTATACAAGGAACCGAACAAAAATTGATTAGTAAAGTATATAAATTTCTACTGAGATATAAAATGGAAGAGGAGATAGTTAAAGAAACAATGATTAAATGGGCTAACAATTTTAGATACAACATAGAATTAGAGAAACAGGAAAAAATGTGGATAACAAATATAAAATTAACAATGTTGGCGGCATTCAAGGAAAACCAGTTGAAGATGTTCTACAGGTGGCACCTCCCACCAGCAGGACTGCCAAAGATGTATGCAAAGACTTCACCAATCTGCTGGAAATGCAAAAAATCGTATGGTACATATTATTATCATTTATGGTGGACCTGCCCGGAAGCAAAAAAAAATTGGATTAAAATTAGGAAATGGTTAATGGAAATAACGGAACAACATATAAATCTGAGGCCAGAGGTATTTTTATTGGGATTACTGAACAGAAAATACACTAAGGAAACACAATATCTACTATTAGGACTACTGAGTCCTGAGGGAGTAGGGTGGCATAGAAAAGCTACCAAATAAAATAAATAAATAAATAAATAAATAAATAAATAAATAAATAAATAAATAAATAAATAAATAAATATTACACATAATTACAGCCGCAAGAATAACATATGCCCCAAAATGGAAAAACGATAAAACACCATCAGAAGAAGAATTGATAAGGAAAATATTGGATTGCGCAGAGATGGACAAATTAATAAAAGAGATAAAAGAAAAAGAAGAAACAGATTACTATTTGGTTTGGGATAAACTATACAACTGCTTAGAGATTAGAAATAGAGATTAAGATTTAAGGATGAAAGGTGAAAAAAGAAACGATGTGGGTAAAACAGAAGGATGTTATAAGTAATTAATGTGAAGAAACAAAAATAGAAATGTGTACATAGGTCAACAAATACAAAAATAATTAGAGAAGAATAAAGGGGGGAAATGTAAATAATATAATACATACCGAGACAAAACTGTTGTAAAAAGTGAATTTATGTTTATATGTGGATGTGCATTTTTGTTTGTTTGTATTGTTTTGTAGTTTAAAAAAAATCATTTAAAAAAAACATAGTTCCAGTTCAGTAATGTTCCTGCATGGCTCTATACCAGTGATGGCGAACCTATGGCACGGGTGCCACAGGTGGCACGTGGAGCCATATCTGCCGGCACGCGAGCTGTTGCCCTAGCTCAGCTCTAGTGTGCATGTGATTGCCTGCCAGCTGATTTTTGGCTCATGCGGAGGCTCTGGGAGGGCGATTTCGGCCTCCGGAGGGCCTCCAGGATGGTGGGGGGAGTGTTTTTGCCCTCCCCAAGCTCCAAGAAAGCCTCTGGAGCCTGGGGAGGGCAGAAAATGGGCCCACCGGCCCCACTGGAAGTTGGGAAATGGGGGAGTGAGGGGGGTCACACACACATGTGCAGGAGGGTGGTGCAAGTGAGGAGCTTTGAATTATGGGTGTGGGCACGCACACGCGTGCAATAGCGCGCACACACGCTATTTTGGCACCCGAGGAAAAAAAGGTTCGCCATCACTGCTCTATACCTACCCTTTCTCTATTCTGAGCTAGGGTTACAGTTAGATAATTTAGACTTTAATACCTGTTTAGACCCCAAACTCCCATTCCTAATGATCTTAAGGATTTTGTGGAGGCAGAACTATTTGGAGACAAATGTGTGTTTCTTAATTTCTTTTTTTTTTAATGGTAAGCTGTATTTACTATATTGTCAAAATGTCTTCTCGGAAATGCTACTTTATGATACTGTCATCTCCAGATGTTTAGAGTTTCAAGTCAACTAGCCATACATTGGTATCATAACCAAGGAAAATGTATTTCCAAGTGAAATGAGTTTTGTGCATTCCCCTTCATCTAGGAAGATAATTGAATATGTTTCAATTTTTAAGCCAGCCTATTTGGTTGGTCATTCTTACCATACATTTTCTAACTACAGAGATTATATGTAATTCATGTACACAAACAGATGTGTATAGGCTTTGATTGGTAATATACATTGCATAAAACCAAGTAATCCTTGAAATCATATGTTTTCTGAAACCTATTTCCCCAAGTTATTGCCCTTACTTTGTCCTGCTTTGTTTATTTAGCCAGCTAACTAGTTTTAGGAATTTGTTAAAATGTTTATAGTACAGTATGAAGCTGCTGTTCATCTCTAAAAGCATTGAGCACTGTTAGTGTATTTTCAGTCTTCCACATGTAGCACCATTATCTGATCCTGCCTGATCTTGGAAAATCCAAAGAAGACTGAGCCTGGTAAACACTTAAATAGAGCACTTTATTTATTTATTTATTTATTTATTTATTTATTTATTTATTTATTTATTTATTTATTTATTTACTTACTTATTTACTTATTTACTTATATACTTATATACTTATTTACTTATTTACTTATTTACTTATTTATTTATTTGTCAAACATGTATAGATTTAGATTTATTATTAGAGTTGGAAGGGACCTTGTAGGATAGTAGTAGTTTGTATAAACATAACATAAGTAAAAAGTAACAATAAAAGAGGACAGTAGGACAGGGACGGTAGGCACAGTGGTGCGCTTATGCACGCCCCTTCAAGAAAAGATAGCACTTAGAAAAAAAAAGATGAGAACTAAGAATTTTCATAGCTGCCAAGAAAGCGATACAGGTATATTTCATGTAGTCACCAAGAGATGAGTTTGCTTAGAGCAGAGGTGTTATACTCAATGGGCAGATGCAGCCTGCGAGGTACTTAGATCTGGCCCGCGGGGCCGCCCTGGAAACAGTGAAAGACCTGCCCAGCAAAAATGGGCTCCTGAGCTCCGTTTTCGGTTGCCACAGCCTCCTGCAAGCCTCTGCCAGTGAAAACGGAGCTCGGGATTGCCTTATTGACCTACAATATATTTGTTTTGTTTTTATTTTACTTGAAAAAGCAGCTTTGTTAACTTGTTGGTTTGGGGTCAGTGCCTGTCATAAAAAAAAACTAACTACAGGAAATTATTGCAGAATAAATAAATGTAATATGCAACAGCTGGATTGGATTGGTTAACACACTTTATGGGGAAAACCATGAGTCAACATATTTCAGACTTGTCTCTATTTTCACTCATATTATGTGGGAGAATAAACATCCCTTGTATGGTGAATATATATATATATATATATATATATATATATATATATATATATATATATATATATATATATATATATATATATATATATATATATATATATATATATATATATATATATATATATATATATATATATATTCACATGTGGCATGAATGCGAAGGGTAGCATTCTTTTGCATTGCCACAATTTTAAAAACTAGCAGTATTTTCTGAAATGTGGTACATATTTTTTTGAAAAGAGAAATGCATTCCCATTTCCCTGATGATCAATCTTTGAAATAAATATCTTCTTGATATTCTACAGCACTAGCAGCATGTGTGTGTCCATCCCCTTCTCACACACACACACATACACCAGATGTGTTGAGGAATATACTCCAAAATTTTCATCCATCTTCACTCAAGTCTGCCCTATAGTGTAGAAATAAAATCGAATACAAGAAGCATCTGGCAATGTCTGGGCAGCTGTCTTATATCTGTAGATTCTGGTACCTCTGTTAAGAATTGTTCTTCAGATTTCCATTTTAAGTATGAGCGCATGAAATTCTATGTGAAAATTGCCCATTTTCCTTGATTAATTGAGTCTTGTTCTCTACAAAGATTCCAGCTGGGCAAAATATTGGCTATAATTAACAAGAGAGGCCAGGAGAGACGAGAGAGAGAGTGTGCGCACAAATAAAAATATGAACACAATGTCCCACATTGTGTTCAAGACTGTTTGCTGTGTCGTATCTGTAGGTTCCTTATGGATGATACTTTGGAAAAAAACAACCATATATTATTATTATTATCTGTTCACAACAATGTGAAATTACAGCTTCCAGTTCTTTAGCTTGTATTGACTTTCATATGTATTGAGTTTTTTCCAAGAACCTCAGATGGCCATAATGTAGTGGTGTATGAAGATCCAAGCAGTGCAGCCTTTTGTCAGGCCTGGAAGCCATCTTGGGCATTGGATCTTCAGGCCTGCCACATTTAGTGCTGTGGGAAACTGGGAGGGGGGATTGTGTGGAACTGGGGAGATATATAGTCATAATAAGATAACATTCCTTTCTCTGAGAGTCAAGGTCACTCTGTCCTGCACCTGGAGGGGTGTGGCTGGGAGGCATACATACATACATACTGTACATACATACATACATATATACATACATACTTTATATACATACATACATATACTGTACATATATATATATATATATATATATATATATATATATATATATATATATATATATATATATATATATATATATATATATATATACACACACACATTACATTTTTGCTGATAAAGGGAGACTAGTATAGATCTATTTCAAGCTATTTAGCTCTCATCAGCTAGCCATATGCTCCCTCCCATATTTGGGTATACCAGGTGACTCGACAGAAAAATATTCAATATATATACCGGTATATGAAAATGTGAAACAAGTGCACTTTTATACTCAAGCTCTTAATTAACTTTAATGATGAAATGGTGAATGTGTTAGAAGTCTTAATTATGCTGGGTTCTTTGTGTAAAGCAAGGAAGAACTTGCTTTACATCAAACTTTTTGGATTGAAAGGTATTACAGATGAGCTGACTAAAAATACACTATACTACAGTTTTAAAAGAACACTCGAGAAGCATACTGTATTTTAATTTTCTCAGAGAAACAAACATAAAAGCTCTCTGCAATAATAAAATGAAGCTGTAGATATTTGAATAGTAGGACTGTTTCACTTATTGGATAATAAAAGGGTTTTATTTTTTTCTATTGTGAGACAAAGGAATGAAAATAATTCAATGAAAAACTGACATTTTCTTTAGGTCTTTCTAATGACCACAACTGCGAAATCTTGGAAACATACTTGATACACTTAAATTCCTCTCACAAACATCCTGTTGATTCACACATTAATCAAAACTGCCTATTCCATTTTTTATAGTGTTAACCAAGCTTTTTCTGCCTTGCCTAATGAATCTTGATCCTTTCAAGATAGGTGCCTTTCATTTGAGATATTTCTTTCCTTTAGTCATTCCATGGTTATTTATATATTGTGGTGTGTTGGCTTACATAAAAACATAAAATATTCAGTAAAATAATAATCAATCACTACTTATTAGGTATCATCAGACATAAGTAGTCAGATCTTATTCTATGGAGTCAAATCATATATTGGGAATTGAAGTCATAGCCTTTTAGATGGCATTAGCTTTAAGAATTATCGAAATCCTACCACCCAAACAATGTTTCCGGAAATGATCTATTAGAATACATACATACATACATATATACATTCATACATACATACATACATACATACATACAGTACATACATACCAGGGGTGGGTTCCTACCGGTGTGGTCAAGTGTGCAGCTCCGGTAGGGACCCGCTGATTACACAATTTGCACGCGACTGCTCCGGTACCGTCTTCACAGGACAGTCGCGCGCGTCACCATCTTTTTAAAAGAATTTTTCGGCTTTTTTGCTTCCGCGCAAGCGCAGAAGCAAAATCTCAGTGAAATTGTGCGAGAGGGCGCGCGCACGTAGCGCACGCGTGCAAGGAAAATGGAGATGCGCGCGCAGCGCACCGGTATCGGTAAGTAAGCAACCCGCCCCTGATACATACATACATACATACACACATACACACACATATCTTTTAAGCGCTTGTAAAGTAATATATGCAATATGTAAATGTTACGTTATGACACGTCCTCTTGTACACATCTGGTGGCACTTTGATGTTCCCTATAATAGAAATTGGCCTGGCATTTGTTTTCTTCTGGGGAACAAGATGAATTTGCCAAGCTTTCTACTGATTATTTTAATTTTCTGAATATTTTTCTGCCTTCTAGTGTTTATAACTTTACATTTAGTCACAATGAATCTTGTTTAATTGTTGACAGCCTTGGAAATTATTCATAGCTGATATAAATAAAAGTAAGGGGGAGGGAAGGAGGAAAATGCCACCAAAACAGCATGTGAGAGGCGGCACGCTGAGAGGCTGAGAGGAGGCCAGCTGCCCACCCAAGCGGTCGATCAGCTGAGAGCTGGCCCAGCGGCCCAGCTGAGAGGCGGCCCACCAACCCAGCCCAAAAGCCTGGAGATTCTGGGATGGGCATTGAGGCAGCCGGAGGCCAGTTGAGCTGAGCAGCAATGGAATAGAACTGTGTGAACCTGGAGGCCAGTTGAGAGGCAGCAGAATGGAGCTGGATGACAGCGGACCAGCGGTTGGGAGTGACTTGGTAGACTAGCTGAGCAACAGCAGTGCAGAGCTAAGTACTAGCAGTTATTTAAGCACTTATTAAATTTTTGGGAATTTTGAAAATGTTTGAATATTTTAATTTTTAGAAGAACCTCCCAAAAAAATTTGGGGGGGGGATCCTTTAAAAATTTTAAATAAATTTTAAAAATTGAAAATTTGTAAAATTTTAAATGAACTTTTAGAATTTTTAATTTTTATTTTTAAAAAACCAGAAAAAATCTTGAACATCTTTTTGAACATTTTGTAAACTTTAAAAAAAAATCCTTAAATGGACTAGCAAAAAGAAATATAGTAATGGAAAAAGAGACTGACACTTGTGATTTGCAAAATATGTTCCATGTATGTGCTTACGGCCACAGAAGACCCAAATTACACGTATACCAAATGTAGACTATTAAAGTTTGTTTCAAAAATCAAAACCAGAAGCACACACCGATGACTGATTCAGCTGGATTCATAAACTTCTTTATAAACATAGTAATACATAAATTTACAATACCACAAGTAGAATTCTTCTTCAATCAGTTACAGGTAAACACAAACACATTTCAGCAGAGCTGAGATAAGCACAGAGTGGACAAGAGAGCAGAGTGGACCTGGAGCCACACCCAGCCTTAAGCTGAAGCTTCCAGTTTCGATTCTCTGCACAGACTCAGAAGTGGTTAGCTCCCATTGGCTGACTTAGTTGCTATGCCTGTTCATTGGCTGACCTTGTTACCATTGGCTCTCCCAGTTCATGAATATTCTAACATAGACTAAATGAATTACTGGAAGAAAAAGTAAAGAGCCTAGAGGTAACTCTAGCCACTCTGAGACTCAACTTACAAAATGAGAAACTCCAACCTAAGTGCGAAGACTCTATCCAAACTTAACATAATAAGGAACAAACAGCTATTACAAGAAATGAACCTGTACATCAACCTTTAGAGATAGACCAATAGAAACATGTCACTCATAGAAGAAAACAACAACCAAGAGCAATGCCCATGCTGTCTACTTCAGCCCAGTCCAGTGCAGTCCTACTGGAGCTGAACAATCATTTCATAGCCTCCCCCTGGAAGAAAGTATGCAGACACCTGGATCATCGTCAAGTGTTCCTGTGATGGGAAGAAAAGCAGCCCAGACTTCGCCAAGAAAAAAAAGTGAGTGTTGGTGATAGGAGATTCACTTCTTAGGGGAATAGAATCAGTTGTCTATGGACTGGACAATCAATTTTGGGTGGTGTTTGTCTACCTGGAGCAAAAATCAAAGATGTGGCTGAGAACCTTACTAAAATAATCAAGCCCACAGATTACTGTCCCTTTCTTTTCCTTCATGTGGGAATGAACGACAAAGACAATGAACCTGAAAACAATGTCAAAAGACTACAAGCAGCTTGGCAAGAAAGTTAAGGAGTTAGGAGCACAAGTGGTGTTTTCACTTGCATTTCCAACAAAAGGTCAACATCCAATGAGGGAACAGAAGATTTTAGAAATAAACTACTGGCTTAAGGGTCGGTGCCACCAAAATAACTTCCAATTTCTAGACTGGTCTGCATTATCTACATGAATGGCTTCTGTCAAGGGACAGGCTGCATCTCACAAGAACTGGGAAGAATGTATTTGGAAAAGGACTGGCACAGTAAGACTACACTTGGAATACTGAATCCAGTTTTGGTCACTACAATATAAAAAAGACGTTGAGACTTTAGAAAGAGTGCAGAGAAGAACAGCAAAGATAATTAGGGGGCTGACGGCTAAAACATGAAGAACATTTGCAGGAATTAGGTATGTCTAATCTAGTGAAGAGATGGATAAGGGGCAACATGATAGCAGTGTTCCAATATTTGAGCAGCTGCCACAAAAAAGATGTGGTCAACCTGGTATCCAAAGCACCAGAACGCAAGACAAGAAGCAATGGATGGAAATCATTCAAGGAGGGAAGCAACCTGAAGTTAAGGAGAAATTTCCTGACAGTTAAAACAATTAACCAGTGGAACAGCTTGACTTCAGAAGTTGTGGATACTCCATCACTGGAGACTTTTAAGAGGAGTCTGAACAGCCATTTGTCTGATCTCCTGCTTGAGCAGAGGATTGGACTAGAAGACCTAGAACCATGATGGCAAATGTGGCATGCAGAGCCCTTTCTGCTAGCATGTGCACCATCACCCCAGGTAAGATCTCTGTGGCATTTCTTTCACGAGCTTCTGTTTCCCTGGAAACGACGAAACAGAACAGCTCACGAAAGAAAAAAATCTTATCTCTTGTCGCACTGCTGGTGTTGGGATTCCCCACCTCCCACCGGCCAGCTGGTCTTTGGGTCTCTGCTGCGCATGCGCGTGCATGTCCATGCATGCGAGCCTGCATGTCCACCCATGTGCATGTACACATGCATGTCCATGCATGTACACATTAGTGCATGTCTGCACATGCACACGCATGTGTATCTTTCAGTTTGGGCATGCACGCGTACACAGTTTGGGCACTCGGTGTCTAAAAGGTTTGCCATCACTGACCTAGAATGTCCCTTCCAACTCTCTTATTCTGAGAATAGAATAGAATAGAATAGAATAGAATAGAATAGAATAGAATAGAATAGAATAGAATAGAATAGAATAGAATAGAATAGAATAGAATAGAATAGAATAGAATAGAATAACAGAGTTAGAAGGGACTTTGGAAGTCTTCTAGTCCAACTCCCTGCTTATGCAGAAAACCCCACACCGGGTTCAGACAAATGGTTGTTTAATCTCTTTTTCAGACAAATGGTTATTTAATCTCTTTTTAAAAACTTGCAGTGTTGGAGCATTTACAATTTCTGGGGGCAACTTGTTCCACTGATTAATTGTTCTAACTGTCAGGAAATTTCTCCTTAGTTCTAAGTTGCTTCTCTTCTTTATATGTTTTATCCTCGAGTCCCCTAATCATCTTTGTTGCTCTTCTCTGCATTCTTTATAGAGTCTCAACATCTTTTTTACATCATGGCGACCAAAATTGGATGCATTATTCAAACTGTGGTCTTACCAAGGTATTATGCAGTGGTATTAACACTTCATGTGATCTTGATTCTATCCCTCTGTTTATGCAGCCTAGAACTGTGTTGGGTTTTTTTGGCAGCTGCAGCACACTGTTGGCTCATATTTAAGTGATTGTCCACTAGGACTCCAAGATCCCTCTCACAGTCACCACTATTGAGCAAGGTACCACATATACTGTACCTGTGCATTTTGTTTTTCTTGCCTAAATGTAGAACCTTACTTTTTTACCATTGAATTTCATTTTGTTAGATAGCGCCCAATGTTCAAGTCTGTCAGGATCTTTCTGTATCTTAAACCTATCTTCCGGAGTGTTGGCTATTCCTGCTACCTTGGTGTCGTCTGCAAATTTGATGAATTCCCCATCTATTCCCTCGCCCAAATCATTGATGAATATGTTGAAAAGTACTGGGCCTAAAACAGAGCCCTGGGGTACCCCACTGCATACCTCCCTCCATGTAGATGCAGTTTCATTGAGCACTACATGTTGAGTGTGGTTGGTCAGCCAGTTTCGAATCCATCTGGTGGTGTTGCTGTGTAACCCACATTTTTGTATTTTATCAAGTAGTGGGTTTTGGTCTACTTTGTCAAATGCCTTACTGAAGTCCAAGTAAATTATATCGACAGCATTCCTCTGGTCCACTAGTTTTGTCACTTTGTCAAAGAATGCAATAAGATTAATCTGGCATGATCTGTTTTTGACAAACCAATGTTGGCTTTTGGTTATTACTTTGTTTGCTTCTAGGTGTTTGCTGATTTGTTGCTTGATTGTCTTTTCCAGAATCTTCCCTGGTATTGATATCAGGTTGATGGGTCTGTAGTTTCCTGGATCTATTTTTTTAATGTGGGAACTACATCAGCTCTTTTCCAGTCCTCTGGCAGTTTCCCAGTGCTCCAGGATCTTTGAAAGATATAGTTCAGTGGTTCTGAGATCACATCTGCCAGTTCCTTCAGAACCTTGGGGTGTAATCCATCTGGTCCTGGTGATTTGAACTTGTCTAGGGTAGACAGGTGCTCACTTACCATTTTCTTCCCTATTTTAACTTGTGTTCCTAATCTGTTTTTTGTGATGCTGTTTTTGATAGGTTGGACTGTTTTTTCCCTTTGTGTAAAGACAGATGCAAAAAATGAGTTAAGTATTTCTGCTTTCTCCCTGTTGCTTGTCACCTTCATGCCATTTTCTCCCAGAAATGAACCAATTGTTTCCTTGACTTTTTTCTTGTTTTTAACATATTGGAAAAAGCTTTTTTTGTTATTTTTAACTTTTGTTGCAAGCCTTTGTTTGTTGTGAGCCTTAGCTTTCCTCACTTCATCTTTGCAGGCTTGGGCTATTTCTTGATATTCTGCCTTAGTTATGTGCCCCTCTTTCCACATTTTATACTTGTTGTTTTTGTCATTCAAAAGAATATATCATATTCAAATGAATATGTCATTCATATTCTGTAAATGTTTATTAAAATAAAAACAAAGGGGTGTTTTCTGTTTTGAAAACCACTTATAATTATTTTTCCTACATTGCACAGCACTGGTTTTGCCTTGTCTCTCTCTGTCACTTGAAAAATGTTGGGTTTTTTTTTCATTATTACATTCATTATTCTTTTTCTTCCTTTTTTAATCCCTTGAGTAGCGGGTGGTACAAAATAAGCAATTTATGGTTTGGAGCATTTTTCCTCTCTCTCCATGTAGCATATGTGCTGTGCACAGTAGTTAGAGAAAAATGCCCTCATATCTTGCATTCCCTAGTATTCTATGTGAAAGACCCAGATGGTGCGATATGAAAGGTGTGAGCAGTACTTCAGTTCACCGAATACTTTTCTTTTCTGCCAGATTAGATATAGTGCACAAAGGAATATCAGCATGAGCAAAAATTTATTGACTATTTTCTCTCCTTATTGAAAGAAAACCTCTCCCATCCACAATCATATTTTCACCTATTTTTACTCTACTTTTTCCCAAACTCCTGTTAAAATACTATTTAAAAAAGAAAGAATGTACACTGACACAAAATATGAATGAGAATAGAAGTCCAGTGATAATTTGCACCATGTTGCTCAACATCCTTTTTGTATCATGGTATCGAACACAGTATTCCAGGTGTGGTCTTAATCAAAGCAGTATAAAGCACTTGCAAAAGGTGTTGGAAAGCTGTGGCCCAAAATATCTGGAGGCCTCAAATTGTCTACCCCTAGTCCAAATTAGATATAAATTTATTTTTAGAAATCCTAAGAAGCTGTCATTGGTTGTGGGAAATTAATTAGTATCGTGCTGTGCTGGAAGATATAACTCTTTCCTTTTGTGGCTCTTTTCAAATGTAGATTTTAAACTCTTTGGAGCAGCTGTTACAGGCACATCTTATTTTCCTTTCCAGACTCTAGAGTAGCCTGAGGGAGCCTGGGATTTTCATTGATAAATCAATACATGTTGCCCTTTCCTTCCCACTACCATGTCATGTTCCAAATCAGAACCATTTTTTAAGACCCACAAGCTACTTTAGAGATAGCATTATGTCAAGTTTGCCCTTTAAAGCAGTTTCCCCCACCCCCACCCCCCGCAAGCTTGATATGTTGAGGATGGGCTTCTCTTACAAACCGAAGATCCAGCAATGATGTTTCGGCTTTTCAACTGCTTGATGGTTGCAGTGTCTTGATTCTCAGCTCTCTCTTCATTAGTTGTAAGTAACAGTCCTGCTACACAGCTTATTTGGAAGCCCTGAACTTTCAAAGCCACGGTTAAACAAATAAATTGTCTTACAGGACAATGGAATGAGCTGCTATTTTTTTTATTTTTTTTATTTTTTTTTATTATTTATTTGCTATTTATTTTTCACACTTCTTACCTGCCCATCTCCCTCAAAGAGGGGCTCTGAGTGGTGTTTTGCATTTCTGCTACTTGCTACTAAATTTACTTAGTGCTATGTAGCTTGAAACTATCTTGCAAGCCATCATATTATAATGTACTAGACAACCCATGCCCCATTGGGTTATGGTTTCAGAGATATTTCCTTACCTAAGTAGAGAAACAGAATGATTAAGAGTGGACAAAAAAAGCAGTGGGAGCAGGAGCAACTTCCTGCCGGTTTCCCCATTGAGTTTCCTTGTGGGAAGCTGGCAGGGAGTAACTTATTCCCTCTTTCCCTCCCTCCCTTCCTTCCTTCCTTCAATTCCTGTCAGCTTTCTCATTTACTTTGCTAATGGGAAAGTCAATAGGGAAGCCAGCAGGAAGTTAAAAGTTCAAAGCCAGCAGGCAAATAAGTAACTACTATGGGTGGAAGAGGGAGCAAGGGGGGTTGTGTGGTTGTGCAAGAGGTGCCACACAGGTCAGGAAGGGTGCATGGATATGCAAAAGATGCTGTGTGGGTTGGGGAAGGTGCACAGGTGGTGTAGGTTGGGAACAGTACACAGGTGAAGAAGAGTGTATGGAGGTCAGAAGGGTGTGTGAGAGGTGCCACACAGGTCATAGAAGTCGCATAGAGCTGTGGTGCAGGTCAGAAACAGTACCTGGAGGTGCTTGGAAGTGTGCCATGCAGGTCAGCGATGGTGCACAGTGAGAGGAATGGCATGGGTCAGGAAGGGCTCATAGGGATGCCCAAGAGATGGAGAGAGAAGACTAGGGGGCAATGTAGATCAGGGGAGGTTTGTGGTGGTGTGCAAGTAGTGCCACATGGATCAAGGAGAATGAGTAGAGCGTGCAGTGGGGATTGGGGAGAATGTGTGGATGTGTAGAAGGTGCCACACAGAATGGGGGAAATGAGGGTGCGCAAGAGGTACTGCATGGGGAGGGAATTGTGCATGGAGATATGCAAGAGTTGGAAAGGGTGCATGGAGAGGGAATAGAGGGAATGTGCTTGAGGAATGGGCCAGATTGGGGAGGGTGCTTGGGGGTGCATAACAGAAATTGCATGGGTTGGTGGAGTGTGCAGGGGCTGCAGCACAAGTCAGGGGCACATGGGGTGCCATCATGGGTCTGGAAGGCTGTGACAGGGTTCCTTCCTCCTGGTTTGACCCATCCTTCCTCTCTCTCTCCCTCCCTCCCTCCCTCCCAGCAGACAGGTAAGTGGCTACTGTTGGGTAGGTGAGGGAGCGAGAGATTGCAAGAATGGCTGGGAAACTGTCACAGAACATTCAAAATGAACATTATGTGACTACAGCAGCAGACCTGAAGCAGCAGCCGCAGCCCAGCAGCATTCAACCGGCCATAACTTCCCCAAATTTCATTCCCTCCGAAGTCATGGGTCCCAGATTTTGGATGCATTCTGTAAGTTTGCCCCATTTGAGTACGTATGATGCACCATTTCACCCAATTAAAGTTAACTAGGTTATATAGACTAGTTAAAGGATGTGCATTGGTTCCCATTCCTAAAACAAGATTGTGGTCTGATAAGAAATGGAAGCTTAGGAAATTGCAGGTATTAGGCATAAGCAAAGACGCAGGGGCAAGCTCTATGTAGAGCATGGGTGTCAAACTCGATCGCGTCACGGGCCGGATCATGACGTATCGCGGCCTTTTTTGCCTTTGCGGAGCCGGGGTGGGTGTGGCCTGCGCATGACATATCCGGCTCGCAGGCCGCCAGTTTGACAGGCCTGATTGTAGAGCCAGGTCCAGCTTCCAATGGATCAAATGGAGAAAGAGTTTGTATTTTAAACTAAGTTCTCCCTCCATAATGGTCACTGTGCTCTGTTGGTATACTATCGAAAACAAAACTTCCAGAAGAAACAGATTTTGTGGTGTATTTTATTGCTAGAATGATTTTTGTGTCTTATTTACAGTCTGGTTTTTGCAGTTTTGCATACTGCTTCATAAGAAAGAAGAAATTATAGACACACAGAGAGGATAAATACCGTATTTTTCGGAGTATAAGACGCACCTTTTTCCTCCCTAAAAGAGGCTGAAAATTTGGGTGCGTCTTATACTTCGAACGTAGCTTTTTTGAAGCTTTTTTTTCCAGCCCTAATGAGGTGCTAATGATCTTCCTGGCTTCCTATTCCCTCCGAAGAAGGTTTTTTCCAGCCCTAAGTCTTTGCAGGCTTGTTTTCATTCCGACTCCCTCTGAAAAAGCGGTGCTTTTCAGCCCTAACACAGTGCTAACGATCTTCCTGGTTTGCAGCATTTTTTTAAATTCCTGCTCCCTCTGAAGCAGTTTTTCCTGCCCTAAGTCTTAGCAGGCTTGTTTTCATTCCTATTCCCTCTGAAAAAGGCTTTTTCAGCCCTAACCAGGGGATAAAATAATGTGCTGAAGCTGAACAGACTAAGGACGCTAGCCAGATGAATACCTGGTAGGTAGATTTTTTTTCCTTATTTTCCTCCCCCAAAACTAAGGTGCATCTTATACTCCGGTGTGTCTTATACTCCAAAAAATACGATAGTCCTTGAAAGTGGACTCATTGTTCCTGAAGATTGATAAGGCAGGCGTCAGAAATCACCCCCTTGCCCTATCTTCTCTCATCCCAGTGTGTCTCATTATATCCTGTATATTTAAAAAAACCGTGCAGCCCCACGGTTATTGTTTAATAATAACATAAATGACATTTGGGAGTCTCCATCAGTCATATGTCCTATGGCAGTAATGTGGATTCCTAGACCAGCCACTCTTTCAGAACCAAAGTGATTGTGTGGGTTGTCAGTTTTCTCTGAATGGAGTCCTAGTGTCATTTCTCTGAATGGAGTCCTAGTGCTTTGTAAAGGCACGCTTCTCACAAGTTAGGCATTATTGACTGTCTGGTGAAGAAGTCCCTTGATTCTCTTTTACAGTACTTTTTTTCCTCCAAAAAAAAAGAATTGGGAAAGAATGAAGAGCTCAACCAGTTATTTTTTCTTTAGAAGCTGGCATAGCTATTGTCTCCTATTTGCAGAAAGAACATGATCGCCACCTAGTGGCACTGATACACTTAAAATAGGCAGTTCTAGAGAAAAAGCTAACCTTTAAAATAAACTAGACAATTGTGTGATCAGTTAGGTCAGAGGTCTTCAAACTTGGCAACTTTAAGACTTGTGGACTTCAACTCCCAGAATTCTAGGAGTTGAAGTCCACAAGTCTTAAAATTGCCAAGTTTGAGGACCTCTGAGTTAGGTCATCCTTTAAGAGAAGTCTGATGTGACCAGAATCAATGCTAAATTTCAATATTTGACCATATTTTTTAATAGCATATTTTAGGTTCTTTGATTCAAAAATGTTGTGACATAGTGCGCAATTTGTACTAACTTGAGGGGACAAAACAGACAAGTAAATGCTATGAGAGTTTTAGTAGTATATACGTATTGAAGTCTTTGAAAACCAATTTTAAACTTTAAATGTTACCTTCAAAATAGGAATGTACTCACCTGGACTGCCAAAGGAAGCAGCTAAAATTACCTTTTATTGCCCTCATCCCAGTGAGGGTTATCCTTACTCATACTCCTAGGATATGGGATATAGTCACTCATGTTGATATACTCAATATAGAACTATCACAGAAAATGATGATGTCCTTGGTGCTGTTTGTGTATGTGTTACAATAGTGCAGTGATTGCGAACCTTTTTTGGCTTGGGTGCCAAAAGGGCGCGCGCGCACGCCCACACCCATAAAGCAATACCCTCCCCCATGCATGCGTACAACGCCTGTGCTGCCCCCCTGCACGTGCGCACAACCCCACCGTGCTGCCCCCCACGCATGCTCACAGGCCTCACTGAAGCCTCCGTACTTCTGGTAGGCTCTTTGGGCCATTTTTCACTGTCCCCAGAAAAGCCTCCTGAAGCCTGGGGACGGCAAAAAACAGCCCAACAGGAACTTCCGGTTGGCCCATTGGGCTGTTTATCGCCGTCCCCAGGGTTCAGGAGGCTTTCCTGAAGCCTGGGGAGAGCGAAAACGGCCAAAAAGAAGGCCAAAAATCAGCTGGCCTGCACGCACATGCGCGCTGGAGCTGACATAGGGCAACACTTCGCGTGCCCTCAGATATGGCTCCGCGTGCCACCTGTGGCACGCGTGCCATAGGTTCGCCATCACTGCAATAGTGGGTTACAATTATCCAGCAGTTGCTGAGCTAGAAAACCAGTTTGTGCAATTATTAAGCACATCAAATTATTCGATGTAGCATATGGTAAGTGGTAAAGATTAATGATACAGGTACTACGCTTTTTTGCATATAAATTTGATCATGTGACACTACCACAACAAAATGGTTGCAGAAGTTGTGAAGATTGTAATGAGTCTCTGAAAGTGCTGTAGAACAGAGGTGTCAAGCTCAAGGCCTGCAGGCCGGATCCAGCCCGCGGGATGCTTAAATCTGGCCCTTGTGCGCCCCCATGTGGCCTCCAGCAGCACTCTGCTGGCTAGAAACGGGCCGTGTGGGGCCTCCACATTGCCCGTTTTCGGGTGGCAGAGTGCTGCAGGAGGACTGGATTGGACTGAATTACAATTATGTGGCCTCAAGTAAGTGCCTGATCTGGATAGAAAACAAGCAACATCCTATGTTAATACTACAGTTTAATGCCAAATTTTACATACTGTAGGTCAATTTAATCGACAATCAACAATCTATAATTGACAGCCATTTCTATTTACTATCCTGGAAATTTACCTCTGCTGTTAGATCTTGTATTATTATGTTATTTATGCTATTGTATTTTTATTATTAGTTGAATAATAAAAATACAATAGTATAAATAGCTTTTCTGCCTGGAAAAGCAATTTACTATTAAGCAATGGGGTATAAATTTAGAAATAAAAAGTTTAGTGGAATATTTATTTATTTATTATTTATTAGTTGAATTTGTATGCCGCCTACTCCATAGAGACTCTGGGCGGCTCACAACAGTAAAAATTCACATGCAACAACAAATATAAAAAGCATTAAAAACAATAGATATTAAAAACATTTAAAAACATTAAAAACCACAATTTAAAAACCCATACAATAAATCATTCATGGGGCCAAGAGTGATCGGTGTTGTATTAAAATCATTGGCCCCAGGCCTGTCGACAAAGCCATGTTTTTACTGCTTTTCTGAAGAAAAAGTATGAAGTATGAAGAATAAGTAATAAACGTTTGCCAATAATGTTTGGTAGATGAAATAGGAAAATGGTTATAGTAAAGAACTGTGGAAAGAAAGAAGAGAAGGAGGAAAAATGCATCTTGAGCCTGTGTCAAATGCCCACCATGGCCACGCCCACCATGGCCACGATGCCCCCCCTGGCCACACACACACACCGTCCCTCCGAGGTCAAACACAACCCTGATGCGGCCCTCAGTGAAATCAAATTTGACACCCCTGCTGTAGAAGATACTTGTTGTCTCCTTAGGAATTACATGGCATTTCTTCTGCAGTGTAGGAAGTCCCTGGCTGAGGTTTTGTTTGATTTTTTTAAGCATCAAGTACACACAGACAAATGGCTCACTGCCCATTCTTAAATATCCGAACAACTGGGCTCTTCAAGCCAAAGTGATATCGTCCCCATGCCCCCCATGCATGTGCACGTGATCCCCCCGCTCCCGCGCATGCACGTGCGACCCTCATCCCCCATTTTGGGCCTAGCAGGCCTCCCTGTAGCCTCCTAGGACCAAAAATGGGCCTGGAGGGTATACTGCACCCTCCCACGCCCCGTTTTGGGCCTAGCAGGCCTCCCTGCAGCCTCCTAGGACCAAAAATGGGCTGTGGGGAGGGTGCATTGCACCCCCCTACTCCCCCCACCCCCACATGCATGCACGACCCCCCACACGCGCGCCCCTCTCCTGCATATGCCCCCCATGCATCCCAAAAATCAGCTGGCTGGCGGGAGGTGCACGCGCATGCGCGGTGGAGTTGAGCTGGGCAATGGCTCACGTGCCCACAGAGAGGGCTCTGTGTGCCACCTGTGGCACGCGTGCCATAGGTTCGTCATCACGGGAATAGAATAACAGAGTTGGAAGGGACATTTGAGGTCTTCTAGTCCAACCCCCTGCTTATGCAGGAAACCCTACACCACTTCAAACAAATGGTTATCCAACATCTTCTTAAAAACTTACAATGTTGGAGCATTCACAACTTCTGGAGGCAAGTTGTTCCACTGATTATTTGTTCTGTCAGGAAATTTCTCCTTAGTTCTAAGTTGCTTTTCTCCTTGTTTAGTTTCCACCCATTGCTTCTTGTTCTACCCTCAGGTGCTTTGGAGAATAGTTTGACTCCCTCTTCTTTGTGGCAACCCCTGAGATATTGGAACACTGCTATCATGTCTCCCCTGGTCCTTCTTTTCATTAAACTAGACATGCCCAGTTCCTGCAACCGTTCTTCATATGTTTTACTGTTAGAAATTCTCCTCTGAAGAAAGATTGTCTGAAATGTGTTTAACTTGGAGTAAATTTCATTGAAGGATCTTTGTTTCTTGTCGTATGGATCTATCAATCAGAACCTGTGAATAGAATTGATAAGGATGAGATTCAAATTACTAATGATCCCTTCGAGCTGTTTTGTATTGATGGCGTGCAGTATTTCAGCTAGATAAAATTGCATGACAACAAAGAGCGTTTTGTTGTATTTCTTTGCATTTTCCCACAGTAGATTATTCTTTATTTTGACCCTGTTTTATCTTCTTTTTCACTTTGATGAGCCAGTTGGATAACACTTAGTTTAATTCTTTAAGTAAGGTTACATAATACAAATATAAACATGTTTTGAATCTCCATAGACATTTAAATATAAACATGGTTTCTCTCAGCCCTACACTAAACGTTTCAAGAATTCTTGCCATTTTGAGAAATGAGAAATAGGAATGTGCCCCTCATTCTTTTACTTTTCACCACAGATTCACAAATTGTAAATGGTGTGACAATGTATGCCAATTGCTACCGGATACCCAACTTGCAAGAAAATTGGCCAGAGGAGTGAAGTATTTTTGAAAATTACATAGCACAAAATTGAAGCACTGCTTGAATCTGATCAGAATTAAGCTCCTCCCTGTTGAACAGTGTTTTAGTTTGTTAAATTAACCTCCCAAGGTGCTCAGCCAACACACATTGAGAGAGGAAAGAGAAATGATCTCTCACAAATGTTCTTTTCATGACCACTTACATTAGCAATTACCAGCAGAACAGCCACTCAAGGGCAGATCAGGCAATATGAAAAATTGTACATTTGCTGCTATATATTTGGGTTTTTTAAATTATTATTATTATAAAGCCATTGTTCTTCTTTTGTTGTCGTTCAAACAAATTTGCCTGTGCTGGTATTTAAGGCAAAGAATAAATATATAAATCCAGTTTTTCAACTCTTTATATAACAGCATTATGGATTCCTTATACACTTTTCTTATTTGGTTGCTACAAGCAACATTTTATGTGGCATTTGGATTTTCCTAAATGTGTGGGATAAGGGAATTTTGAGCTACTTGATTAGTCTGGCTTGGTGCCCTGCTATATGATTCTGCCTCAAATTAAGCACTTCCATCTCATTGGCGAAGCTTAAAATTCATTGGTGTACTTAACTATTATTGATTCATTTACTTATTAATGGAAAAGAGCTTTAATCCATTAAATCTATTCTTTTGACTTCTCCCACACTGCCGCATTTTTGGGGGGGGGGGGAATGTGATACTGATATTGCTATGTTAGATTCTTAAATGTCACTATCAATACTAGAACATTAGTGGTAATTTTGTATAGATACCTAACTGAATTTATTTATGCTGTTGGTTGCATCATTTTTGCATGTACAACCTCAACACACTAGCAACGATAATATACAACATACTTTCTTAACTGAGGTTCTTGGAACCCCAGGGCTTCATAAGAGGTCACTCTATGGGTTCTGTGAGTAACTGTGTGGTTTTTTTATAATAAAGTTTCTTTAAAAAAGCAGTGTGCCATGCAATGCCAATGCTTGAAGCAGTGAAATCAGTAGGCTGATTTCAGGAAGATGGAGTTAATTATAGATTTAGCAAAGCTTCTCTGTATTTTCTTTCTAGCCTCTGACAGTGCTAATCCTTAATAGAAGTAGCAGTGACCATAGTTTTACTGACTTTCCTATCAGTAAAAAACAGACTGTCTTCTGCTCTTGCTTTAATTTGAATGCAGAAAAAAACAACTCCCCTCCACTCCCCCTTCCTTCCTTCCTTCCTTCCTTCCTTCCTTCCTTCCTTCCTTCCTTCCTTCCTTCCTTCCTCGCTCCCTCCCTTCCCCCACCTACATACACTATATATCTATATCAGGGGTAAAATGCTCCCAGTTCGGGCGGGCCAGTCGGTCGTCAGAGAGCCGATAGCGATCACAGCGTGAGGCTTCCCCCACCCGCCTGGACACCGCCATTTGGGTTCTTTTATCCTCTGCGCATGCACAGAACACTTTGCGCATGCAGAGCGGGTAAAATAACCCAAATGGTGGCATCCAGGCGGGTGGGGGAAGCCTCACACTGCGATCGCTATCGGCTCTCTGACGACCGATCGGCCCGCCCGAACCGGGAGCATTTCACCGCTGATCTATATGTCTGTCTGTCTGTCTATCTATCTCTATTTATCTATCTATAAATCAGTGGTGGGTTGCTACCGGTTCGCCCCGGTTTGGGCAAACCGGTAGCAGCGGGGGAGGCTCCGCCCACCCACCCGGAAGTCATCACAGACAATTTGCACATGCGCGCACATCTCTGAATTGGTAGCAAAGGTAAGTGAAACCCATTACTGCTATAAATGTAACTATGTATCTGTATACTATATGTATAGGTGTTTGTGTGTGTGTATAATCACTCACCACATTTTTGCTTTTTTTTTTTTGTAATGTAACAGCTGTTGAATTTCATCTCAGAGGAGGATTGCAGGGCTCAGTAAAGCCCCTCCTGATTTCTCTGACATCATAATTAAAACCTTGACACTTCAAGTCTGCCTACATATCCAGAAATAAAACCTCCCATAATTAATTATGTTTATATAATATGATAGTCTTGTGGAATAGTTGAGGGCCGTACATCCCATCGTCGGGATTCCAAGGGAAAAAAATGATGGGCAGATTGCAATATATAAGGTGTTTTTTACAGGCATATCTCACCTTCACAATAGGTATTTGTCAGATGTTTGCTTCTTTTTTAGCACGAATCAGTTTCCTTAAGGGGCAGAATGAAAATAAAATGGAAAGCAGAAAGTCTTAATTTACAAGAAATCCTGCTTCAAAACAGCGGATGCTGTTTTGCAAATGTCAACATTAAAAAAAAATATTTTCCAGAATGTCAGAATAGTCTGTTTTAGATGCTTTTGATTTGACATTCTGATATGTAGCGATTCAGCCCCTCAAGCGAATTGTTTTTTAAATATCCCAACAACTCAGATTATATATCTCATTCTGAAGTATTCATTCATGTTCCAAATGTCAGTTTAATGACATTTATTTTTATAGTTTTTAGCAGAATTTTAAAGACGCTGGTATCACAGGGGGAAAAAAAACCCTTATGTGTTAATTTTTAGGCAGAAAGTTACCCAGTTTAATATAATTGAAAAGAAATACTGGAAAAGATGAAAAAAAATGCTTTTTAGACTGTAGCTTCCAGATTAATTAAAAAATTAAAATTAAATTAAAAAAAATACATTAATATGGTAATCACAGTCTAATAAATATGGCATATTACATGGGTTGTCTTTAAAACCCTTTAAAGGCATTTTAAGTCATTTCTGTGTTCAGTTCAAAGAGTTGGCAGCCAGTTTATCAATCATCTAGGAAAGACTTGAGTGCTTTTGGAAAAGCTTGTACGGTTTGCCACTTTTTAAACCAGAAATAGCTTATTCTCCCTATACAAATTTCCCCAAACTAAAAGAGAATGCAAATAGTCAATACATTTATGCCTTAGATGAGGGTCGTTGCCTACAACTAAATGAAGAGATGATGAGTGTTAGGGCACCTGGGGGTGGCTGGTGACGAGTGAGGGTGCACCTTTCACCGTTTTTAAAATTGTATTTAATTGTAGCTTTCTTTTCCTTTGGTTGTATTTAAGCTTTTGTAACACTTTTTATTGTAAACAGAGTCTCTTAGTTGAGATGGGCAGTGTAGAAATGTGATAAATAAATAAATGAAAGAAAACTCTACAGCTAAGGCTGAATCATGCTGTTTATTTATATTACATTGAGCCGTGGTGGCGCAGTGGTTAGAATGCAGTACTGCAGGCTACCTCTGCTGATCACCGGCTGCCAGACGTTTGGCAGTTCAAATCTCACCAGGCTCAAGGTTGACTCAGCCTTCCGAGGTTGAGGATAAGGACCCAAATTGTGGGGGGCAATATGCTGACTCTGTAAACTGCTTAGAGAGGGCTGTAAAGCACTGTGAAGCGGTATGTAAGTCTAAGTGCTATTGCTATTATAGAAAAAGTGGGACGATAAAATGAGTGTATTGTGTTCAACAGTTGAATTCATTACTAGAAGAATAAGATGCAACTTAACTACCATATTGTTCGGTCTATAGACACACTTTCCCGCACAAAAAATGGGTGGAAATGTCTGTGCGTCTTATAGAGCAAATGTTGCCAAAGCCCCACCCACCCATCGGCCCCCACCTTTCGGCCTCTGCCTCCCAGCAATTTGCCTCCTTGCAGCAAACAGCCTGGTTTAGCACGAGCAGCTGATTGGCAGTTGGATCAGCCTCCCGGATTACCGCCCCTCAGCTGTTTCAGGCTGCGGGGATTGCTGCTGCCCATCGCCACCCATTGCTGCCACCAGTTATCGCCACCTCTGCATGCCCCATTTTTGGCCTCTGTGCACCCCATTTTTGGCTTGTTTCAGGCGGCGGGGATCGCTGCCAATTGCCACCGCCATTCGGCGGTGATAGGCAGCAGCAGCAGCAGTCCCCACCGCCTGGGACAGACTGAAAATGGGATGCACGGAGGCAACAAATGGGGCATGCCGAGGCCAAAAATGGGGGCGGGGGAGCACGGGGGGTCATGCACACATGCACAGGGGGTGGGGTGCATGCAGGGGGTCATGTGCACATGCATGGGGGGTCACACGTGCATACGTGGGGAGGGGAGCACGGGGGTCACATGTGCATTTCATTATGGGTGCGGGCGCACACACACACTTTCAGCACATGACAACAAAAAGGTTAGCCATCACTGACCTAAGAGCTGTTAAGGTAGCATTTGAGTATACAGGCAGTTCCGAGTAGGATGGTTTTTTTTGCCAAGTCAGGATATTCAGGTCTAATAAGTTCAAAATGTCCATGTATTTGAGCAGTCCTTTGGGTATTGCTCCAAGGGATCCTATAACTATTGGTACAACCATTTATTTCTTCCTCTGTAATCGCTCAACTTCAATTGGCAAATCATATTGTTATTTTTATAACTGTTTCTAGAATTTTTATTTTTATTTTTTATTATTGTTGTTGTTGTTGTTGTTATTACTATTACTACTACTACTACTACTACTACTACTATGAGTCATGCTTAAATGCCCGAATTGTAGAGAAAGACAAATGAGTATAAATAACAAGCATTTTTAATTCAGCGTACCCGCAGATATTTTAATTTTTCTTGCACACCAGATGAAAGCTTATCAAAAGAATTGTAGAATGAAAATGCATTAGCTTTTCTGGGGCACAGAAATGTGTTTCATAGATAGGCAAATGATGTTAAGGGAAGATGACGTTTATTTTTAAATGACTCATTTAATTTGTATAGAACATTTTTTTTCCTTTTATCATTTACAGGAACAAGCATATTTACTGTTTATGAAGCTGCATCTCAGGAAGGTTGGGTCTTTTTGATGTACCGAGCAATCGACAGTTTTCCCCGATGGCGCTCTTATTTCTATTTCATCACCTTAATTTTCTTCCTTGCCTGGCTTGTTAAGGTACATAAGCAAGAACCTAGTAATGAGGGGAAAAAGAAGAAAGATTCAGATTAGAAAGCAACCTGAATAATGACATAAAAGATGCTCTGGCATGAAATACAGGTGTGTATTGGCCACACTACTATCCTGAAAGTTAATGGAGGGAGAATGTTTATTAATTGTATACATTATTTTGAGACATTTATTATCCTGAAAGCTAAGATAATATCTTGCTTATAAAACAGATCCTCTCAAAAGTACAGTATATTGATACTATTCGCAATTGTACTTATTACACTAGGCCAGTGACCCCCAACCTTTTGGGCACTAGGGACTGGTTCCATGCGGAGAGGTTTTTCCGCAGACCGCAGGAGGCGTGGTTTCGCATGCTACCTGCATCCCATGGATGGGGCCTCACTTCTTTGCGCGGCACAATTTCTGGCATGTCGTGAACCGGTGCCGGTCCATGAACCAGGGGTTGGGGATCCCTGTACTAGGCCATAATTGGAAGAATGTTAATGGTCCAGAAGAATAAATGTTTTCCAGGAACTTTCCCAGGTCTTAACTGGAAAATCATTGCTAACTTCAGTTGCCATCACTGCTAGATTAGACTTTGGCAAACTTTCTATATCTAGCTCAAGGCTTTCAGAATTTGTACAATCTCCAGAATTTCAGTAGAGTATACAGTATTTCACTGGTCTGGTGGAATACAGATACATACTCGGCATATGGCCATATTGTAGAAGGACTGAAATTGAATTCTTTATCCTGGCTGCCTGGGTAACACATGCTATAGCATCTTTTCTCCTACACTGAAATAATTGTTCAAATTGCCTTTTTAATCTGAGAATATTCCATGCTGTCATTTCCCTTGCATTCACTTTCTAAGCTTTGTAACTGTCATTTATTTCCCCATTCTGGCACATTCAAACTACCATTTGGAATGATACCAATGTCAGTGTCGGTTGCCAGTGTTTGCATAAGTTAAATACTACTATGATTCCTGAATTATCTTATTATAAAGAGAGAGAAGACTCTTCAAAGAGACCAGGAAAACACTGGGAATGTTCTGTGGCAAGATATTCTGCTATTTTATCCAAGTGGTAATATCTTTTCATAGGGACGATTTGGAATTGGTGGGAGACTTTAATATGAAGGTGATAATCAGATGATTCTAAATGTACAAAGACTAAGAAATAACCTCTACTGAATGGAGAATTTTATAGAAACAATTATATAAGCTATTACACTTATTTTGGTCCCTAACCAAAATGTTAGTTCCATAGAGTAATCCTTTACATTATGTCTATTCATATACCGATTAACCATAAAAGCTAATCAAAACACTACTGTATATAATTCAATTTCTCAACATCCAAAAATCATGCAAGAGCAGTGGTGGGTTCCTACCAGTGCAGTCCACTCTATAGCACCGGTAGCGGCCCGCTGGTGACGTCACAGTACTGGTGCAGTCGGTTGCCGGTGCCTGGGCAACGCCATTTTTAAAAAAAAAATTAATTTTTTTTAAAAATTTTCTTCTGCGCATGCCCAGAAGCCGAGTTTCCGGTACTGCTCATGCGCTCCCTTCCTACCCCACAGTGAGTCCAAGCAGGGGAGGATGGCTGAGGGAGCGCGTCAGATGCTGAAAGAACAGGCGGCAGGAGCTATCTCCATTCCCCTCCCTTCAGCAGTCCGAGAAGCCACGAACACGCGGTGATGATGCTAGGTTATTTTCGCACATTTGAGGCTTCTCGAGCTGCTGAGGGGAGGGGGAATGGGCAGCAGGACCTATCTCAGTTCCCCTCCCTTCAGCAGTCTGAGAAGCCACGCCCACCCGGTCACATGGCTGAACAAAATAAGCCACGCCCACAGAGTGGTAGTAAAAAAATTAGGAACCCGCCCCTGTGCAAGAGGAATACAACCGCTTCATAATTAGGCACACAACACTGATTGCGTGTGTATGGATGCCCCAAAATACACAAACCTAACAACGCTCTCCGTCCAATTGTATCATTACTGGGGACCCCTACCTACAACATTGCAAAAGAATTACCAAAAAAGCTTGGGCACCTCACAAGTGGAAGCAAACTCTCCATCAACTCCTCACTACACTGCCATCAAACATTCAGAGACATGACTATAGATGAGGACAAAATCATGATCTCATTTGATATCACAGCCCTTTTTACCACCATAGATCTGGAATTAGCCAAAGAACCTATGGCCACATTGCTCCATAGCACACCTGACTTAACCAAATACATGAAGATTGAAACACCCATGATTATGGATTTCATAAAACCTATGCCTAACCACATACTTCCAGTTTGGTGGACAAACTTACCAACAAATTAAAGGTACATCTATGGGATCACCTCTTTTAGGACTTATAGCAGAGGTGGTTACGCAAGGTCTGGAAGCCATAGCACTTCCACAAATACAACCCAAAATATGGATCAGATATGTAGATGACACCTTCATCCTAATAAAAAAGGACCAATGAGAGAACACCCACAGAACCATCAACAACATCTTCAGAGGAATCCAGTTTACTAGAGATGAAGAGGAAAACAACTCACTATCCTTCCTGGACATCCTGATCAGCAGAGACCATGATGGCAAACTGGAATCACAAGTGTACTGAAAAACCACCCATACCAAGCAAGTGCTTCGCTATCAAAGTAATAACCCTTGGCGATTCTGTGGGCCAGGTCTCTCCACATCTTTCGATCTCGGACTAATTCTTCCAAGTTTTTCCATGCTCTGACTAGTTTCAGCTTTGATGGTGTCCAGCCATCATGTTCTTTGGCGCCTAGTTTCCTTTTACTGCTAACTCTTTCAAACATAATTGCTTTCTCCAGTGAATTCCCCCGCATGACATGGCCAGCGGTGAAATCTACTTATCTTCCGTACTGGTTCGGAAGCGCGCACTTCGCGCACCCCCGTCAAGCACACCTTTGCACCCTCTGCGCATGCACAGAAGGCTTTGCACATGCGCAGAAGGCTTTGCGCATGCGCAGAATGTAAAAAAGAAGGAAATGGTGACATCCAGGAGAGTGGATGGAGCCTCGTGCTACTGCCGCCACCAGTTCTCCGAACCACCGGTGGCCGCTGCTACCAGTACACCCGAACCGGGGCGTACCGGTAGCATTTCACCACTGAGTGAGACGCAGTTCCGTAAATTTACTTGCCAGTGACATGTTTGGTGTTATGCTCTCCAGTACCTGCTTGTTAGTCAACTTTGCTGTTCGAGGAATACACAGGAGCCTTCTCCAGGACTACAGCTAAACAAGTTACCCCAATCAAGGAACTGATTACAAGTTATTCCAAACAAGCTAACAGTAAACAGCCCAACCAAAGAACCTCCAAGATCACTCCCACCAGCACTGATAGAGCAAGACAGCAGAATAAAAATTAAGAACAAACCCTTACTAGCCCTGATGATGTTACCTAGTTTCAGAATGAAACATCTGCAGGAAAACAACCAAGCTCAGAGAGCACCAATTGTTATATGTTTTCCAGCTCTTGATTTTTGTTATCATTGAAGATGCTGCTATCATTGATGCACTGCTATCATTCAAGGTGGACTATTTGAAGTGTCAGGTGATGGTGCTGAAAACTCAAATTAATCCATTTCACCCCCTGTTCTTAGACTTGTACTTGTCCAACTGGCCTCATTCCAGTTTCTTATTAAGTTCTATTGAACTATTCAGTTCTTGAACCAACCCCACCAAGTATCTGTATTCTTACACACCAAAAGTATTTTCATTATTTATTTTCCTCTTTTGCTAGTATGAACTTTTTAATTGATAACTGTTGTACCTGCCATTAACAACATTACTTTTAATATTTTAAGTCTTTGGAGAATCTTTTTCAATTTGGGAAATAATTTAAAATGATGGAGTTAGGGGGTGTTTTTACACCATTACTTCTTCAGTGTCATTTTCTGCTTCTATTTGCTTCAGCTCTTCCCTCTCCTCTTCCCAATCATCCTTGGGAGGATTAACTGTATTAGCAATTGACCTTGTGGATGACATACACGCAGCATCTTATCTCAGACTAGGCATATTCTCTCACATAAACCATAATTTTCTTCCCAAGCTTCAACAGGGGATGAATATGTTCTTCACCAAAAACCCAGAGAGAGAGAGAGAGAGAGACCATTTGAAATCTCCTAAGAAATTCTTTTATTTTGATAATCATCAATAGCAAAGTGGAACATTTAAAATCCGGTACAACTCTCTTACAGTATATTCACGGTAACCGTAAAGCCAGGAGATAACTTTCTAGCCACTATCATAAACCTGGTAGTGTAAGCTGGATAAGAGGCTGCATTATTACTCATCCTTTGTACCATCTTGCCTTGTGCATCTCATTTTTAACTATCAACTAGGTTGTAGTGTGCCGGAGTTAGCACTATATTTAGGTAATTGTAAAGCCATCTGAGAAAATGAAATGCCTGCTCTGAAGCAGAAAATCACTTAAGGGCAGATTTTTCTCCATTTTTTTATTGTAGACGGCTCTGCCTTTTCATTCTCTTTAGCAATTACATTTCCTCAGCCCAATTTATTATTACAGCAATAAAGTTTTTACTTCTTTTCATTCGGGTTTTCTTTTTGAGCTTCCCAGCCTTTGGCTACTCTACAAAAAATGAATTCCTGAGAATATATCACTATTTTTCAAGGGAGAATATTAACTCATCCATTTTACTATAATTTGTTTAGATTGTATATGTTTGTTTGTTTGTTTATATAGCCACCCATTTGATGGAAAGTGACTGGTGGTGTACAGCACTCCAATAAAACAGATCAAAATAAATCAAATAACACTATTAGCGGTAATTAATTGGTCAGAAATTTCAATCAACCAAAGTTTTAACCAAGTCAAGCACAGTTATTGAAAGGTAAAGTAAAGGTAAAGGTTCCCCCGTACATGTGTGCTAGTCGTTTCCGGCTCTAGGGGTGGTGCTCATCTCCGTTTCTAAGCCGAAGAGCCAGCGCTGTCCGAAGACATCTCCATGGCCGGCATGACTTGATGCCGAAGGCGCACAGAACGCTGTTACCTTCCCACCAAAGTGGTTCCTATTTTTCTACTTGTATTTTTTATGTGCTTTTGAACTGCTAGGTTGGCAGAAGCTGGGACAAGTAACAGGAGCTCACTCTGTTACGCGGCACTAGGGATTCGAACCGCAGAACTGCCGACCTTCTGATCGACAAGCTCAGTGTCTTAGCCACTGAGCCACCGCGTCCCCTCTTATTGAATGATAGACAAGGGCTATTGTTGGTCTGTACTCATCTTGCTTCCAGTTGTTCCCCAACTTCCAAGCAAGAAAGCTCTTCACTTTCCCAATTGAGGGCAACATATTCATTAGAACATAAGAAAGTCTGTACCTCACTCATTTGTACTTCATCCAGCACCCTTTCCTTCCTTCCTTCCTTCCTTCCTCCTTCCTTCCTTCCTTCCTTCCTTCTTTCCTTCCTTTTAGTTTTTCTAGAACTTCTATTATTTTTCTAAAGTTCTGACCTCTTTCAGTGCCTCCTCTTGGGTTTGATTTTGCCCCATGATTAATATTATTTTCCTTTCTTGTGCTGATGCTATTCATATTCTTCATCTTCATTCCAGTGGAAAACAGTGTGTTGTTATATTGAAAGTAAATGAAAATTATTTTTGCTACTGAAAAGGGAGGGGCGATGGAGAAAGCAGAATAGCGAGTAGCACAATAAATATTATTTGTTATTTAAAACCAAAAGAGATTCTCCTGGGCACCTAGAGTAATGGCCTTGTTGAGTGCTGTTGTGATGGATCCCATTAAGCAGGCTTTGAAAATAATCTTTGTCTGCCTCCTTACATATATGTTCTTTCTTTTATAGAACGTATTTATTGCTGTCATCATTGAAACATTTGCTGAAATCCGTGTGCAGTTTCAACAGATGTGGGGTTCCAGAAGCAGTACAACTTCAACCGCAACTACTCAGGTAAACATGGCTAAATGTTTATATGTAAGAATGGATGTGTGTGGTAAACATTAACTTTTATTTATCTAAAGCTACTAATGGTATATACAGTATATCACAGAAGTGAGTACACCCCCTCACATTTTGTAAATATTTAAGTATATCTTTTCATGTGAAGAAATGACACTTGGCTACAATGTAAAGTAGTGAATATACAGCTTGTATAACAGTGTAAATGTGCTGTCCCCTCAAAATAACGCAACACACAGCCATTAATGTCTAAACTGCTGGCAACAAAAGTGAGTACACCCCTAAGTGATAATGTCCAAATGGGGCCTAAGTAGCCATTTTCCCTCCCTGATGTCATGTGACTTGTTAATGCTACAAGGTCTCAGGTGTGAAGGGGGAGCAGCTGTGTTACATTTCGTGTTATCGCTCTCACTCTCTCATACTGGTCACTGGAAGTTCAACATGGCACCTCATGGCAATGAACTCTCTGAGGATCTGAAAAAATGAATTGTTGCTCTACATAAAGATAGCCGAGGCCCTGAAACTGAGCTGCAGCACGGTGGCCAAGACCATACAGCAGTTTAACAGGACAGATTCCACTCAGAACAGGCCTCGCCATGGTCAACCAAAGAAGTTGAGTCCCCGTATTCAGCGTCATATCCAGAGGTTGGCTTTCGGAAATAGCAATAGCAACAGCATTTAGACTTATATACCACTTCAGAGTGCTTTACAATCCTCTCTAAGCGGTTTACAGAGTTCAGCATATTGCCCCCAACAATCTGGGTCCTCATTTTACCGACCTCAGAAGGATGGAAGGCTGAGTCAACCTTGAGCTGGTGAGATTTGAACAGCTGAACTGCAGCTAGCAGTCAGCTGAAGTAGCCTGCAGTGCTGTATTCTAACCACTGCGCCACCTCGGCTCATAGACGTATGAGTGTTGCCAGCATTGCTGCAGAGGTTGAAGGGGTGGGGGGTCAGCCTGTCAGTGCCCAGACCATACACCGCAAGCTGCATCAAATTGGTCTGCAGGGTGTTGTCCCAGAAGGAAGCCTCTTCTAAAGATGATGCACAAGAAAGCCCGCAATCAGTTTGCTGCAGACAAGCAGACTAAGCACATGGATTTCTGGAACCATGTCCTGTGGTCCGATCAGACCAAGATAAACTTATTTGGTTCAGATGGTGTCAAGCGTGTGTGGCGGCAACCAGGTGAGGAGTATAAAGACAAATGTGTCTTGCCTACAGTCAAGCATGGTGGTGGGAATGTCATGGTCTGGGGCTGCATGAGTGATGACGGCACTGAGGGAACCATGAATGCCAACATGTACTGTGACATTCTGAAGCAGAGCATGATCCCCTCCCTTCGGAGACTGGGCCACAGGGCAGTATTCCAACATGATAACGACCCCAGACACACCTCCAAAACAACCACTGCCTTTGTAAAGAAGCTGAGGGTAAAGGTGATGGACTGGCCAAGCATGTCTCCAGACCTAAACCCTATTGCGCATCTGTGGGGCATCCTGAAACAGAAGGTGGAGGTGCGCAAGGTCTCTAACATCCACCAGCTCCGTGACATCATCATGGAGGAGTGGAAGAGGACGCAAGTGGCAACCTGTGAAGCTCTGGTGAACTCTATGCCCAAGAGGGTTAAGGCAGTGCTGGAAAATAATGGTGGCCACACAAAATATTGACACTTTGGGCCCCATTTGGACATTATCATTTAGGGATGTACTCACTTTTGTTTCCAGCAGTTTAGACATTAATGGCTGTGTGTTGTGTCATTTTGAGGGGACAGCACATTTACACTGTTATACAAGATGTATACTCACTACTTTACATTGTAGCCAAGTGTCATTTCTTCAGTGTTGTCACATGAAAAGATATGCTTAAATATTTACAAAATGTGATTTTGTAAATTGATTTTCATATATTGTATAGCCCCGTGATGGTGAAACTATGGCACGCATGCCAGAGTGGCACGCAGTGCCCTCTCTATGGGCATACAAGCCATCACATCAGTTCAGCTCTGCCACACATGCGTGCGTGCCTCCTGCCGGCCAGCTCGTCTTCGGGTCTCTGCCGTGCATGTGCGGGGGGTGGGGCACGTGTGTGGGGGCACACGTGCATGCGTGGGGGCTGGGCATGTGCGGGGAGGCCATGATTGCATGCGTGGTGGTGGGAAGCGCACGGGGGATGCATGGGGGGCAGGCGCATGCAGGGGGTGTATGCGTGGGCGCCTCATTCTCATTCTGGCCCTTTTCCAACAGAATAGTGGGTTTTAAGGCCTGTGAGGGGAAGCAAATTAGAGAAGGAAGGAGACATTCTTTAGCCACCTTAACATTGTGGAGAGGAGAATAAGCAAGGAAACATGGCTTATATAAAGCCATGACATTATTTCTTAGTCACTCTATGTTTCATTGCAGTACATTACTGCAAAAAATGCACATTCTTAGTATTCCGTAATAATCTGTGTTCTGTTGCCAGACATGGCTATTTCATGTGCATTGTGTACTGTTTTCTGCATGGAAGAATTTCTCGTGCAAGAAATTAAACTGGTTCCTGTTTGCAAGTCCTATGTTCAGCACCAACTATAAAATCTGTAACTAAAACTCAGTGACCATTCAAGGACAATGGCAGCGGAATAATATAGTATGAAGTCAATGGAGTCTGCACCGCCTTCTCTGTAATAACAAGATATTTCTTAGAAGAAAAGAATGCAATGTAAAGAAAAGGGTAGTCACAAAAGAAACATCACCCGTTTTGTTTGTAGATCTGAGCATATAAATATATTCTGACAAGTGTTTTCCCCCTGCAGATGTTTCATGAAGATGCTACAGGAGGATGGCAGCTGGTAGATGTTGATGTGAATAAGCCTCAAGGCAGAGCACCAGCATGTCTGCAGGTACGTTGCTGTTTAAATAAAGCTACCAAAGTAGTAAACCAAGTGGGGATCTTGCTGTTTGAAATTGACAGTAAATTAAAATTCCCCATAGCCACAATTTAAAGTTAGAAATTGGTCTAAGTTTAATGTATATTCATCTGGATTTTTGAGCATTTTTTTTGCATACTATAAACAAATTCTTTCCCTTTCTCTGAATCTGTCTCCAAGGTTCCACAGAGACCTCTATCCAAGTCTTATCATGTTAGACATAGATATAATTACGATTGGTATGTTAGAGGAAAATCAGTTTCTTAAAACGTAGTTGACTTAGAGCAGGGCTGTCAAACTCCCAGCCCACGAGCCGGATGCATCACGCGCTGGCCAAGCCCCCGCCCGGTTTAGCAAAGGGGAAAAAAGTCATCTCCTGTTCTGAAAACAATATTGTTGTGGTTCGCCAGCGGCCTGTGGAGCTGGCAGCAGAGTTGGATAGCGAGGAGGCTGGGGAGGAACATGGGCCAGGCCTGGAGTCTGGAGAAGGCTCTGTGTTGGAGGCAGAGATGGGGCCCGGGCCATCTGGGAATTCTGTGTTGACTCCAGAGCCTCACGAGCTCTGACATGAGCGAGGCAGAGGAACAGGGGGAGCCTGTTCCCAATCCGCGCATGCACAGAGCTGCCAGAAGGCAAGAACAGTTATGGAAGAAAAGGGCTACTCGGGAGTAAGGCTTGGAGATGATTGGCCCCTCCCATAGGACATAAAAGAGGAGCAACCGGATGTGCTCGTTGCAGGAAGCAACTTGGTTCAATTCTGGTCGGTGTAACTCAGCAGCTCCGTTCTGACTCCATGCTCTGTTTGGCCTTGCAAAGCTCCTTGCCAATTAGGTCTTTGGCAGCGTGTCAAGAGAGATAAAGGTTGGTGCTTATCAGCCTTCTTCCAAAAGACTGTGGCAGACTTCTGTCAGACTAATTAACACTGTTTGGGACTTATTACGGCTGTGAATGAACATAATTTACAGGCATTGAAATAAAAAGTGGTTTTTGGGGACTATGTTTGTGTTTTAATATTTATCAGGAAGCCTAGGTCAGAACAAATATAAAGGACAACAAAGAATGTATTACTATTATACAACATGTGAACAGAAGATGCCCATTTTAGAAGCATTTTGCCATTGTCAGATATATGAAGTAAAAAAATAGAAAGAAGAAAATAGAAAAAAATTGTAAGTCATCTAAGTATGGAGACTAGAACTCGAGATACATATATATAATCAAGTAGGTCCTTGGGCACGCATTGTGAGTTTTTGCCTTCATCTGGAAGATGTCATGCGCAATTTTCTTACCCTGCCTCAACTCTGATGTACTTCTTACCATATGTGAATTGTGGAGGCTTAGGTCTAGCTAAAAGCTAAGGTAAAGCTTGAGTATACTGGTCTAAATGGACAACGAGAAGAGTAACGTCCAAAAGTTCGACATAAATTCAACTACAATAGTTTCAAATTCATGGATTGGAAGTCATCTTTTTGCATGTGCTAAATCAGAGGTCTTCAAACTTGGCAACTTTAAGACTTGTGGACTTCAACTCCCAGAATTCTCCAGCCAGCTGGCTGGAGAATTCTGGGAGTTGAAGTCCACAAGTCTTAAAGTTGCCAAGTTTGGGGACCCCTGTGCTTAGAGTTAGCCTCAAATTTAATGCCAAAAATTTAATTACAAGAATTCCTCACCCATGTCAGTAGACTCTTGAGATTGTAGATCTGATCTATGATGATAATAAAATGCTTTGATTTGATTTAGTAACATAGATGAAGCTGCTGCTGGCTACAGCAATAATCTTTGGACAGAGATACAGTAGAACCCCTCTGGTCACGATCATAATTCGTTCCATAACTTTGGTCTCAACCTGATTTGGTCATGACCCGAACCTAATTTTGGAAATTTGGCACTTACAAAAAAATTGGTGAGGAAGGGGAAATCAGCTGCGGGGGGGGGATGTGAATTTTTTGGTCGGAACCCGATTTGGTTGTGGTCAGGTGTTCATAACCAGAGGTTCTACCGTACCTAGATTAGCTTCATGAAAGTGCAATACTTATTTATTATTTTATTCATTACGTTATAAAGCAGATGGTTTTATTTTTTTAAATGTCCCTTTCCCCTACTTTTTTAAATATAGATTTTTTAAAGAAATCAATTGGTTTTCTTCACAATTCATATATCTAGCCCATACCCTGTTAAACATGTTAAAAATTAATCTACCTCCCTTAATATATTCTTTCTACACAATATTCTGTTTTATTGTCCAGTCACTTCCAACTTTTTATGACCCAATAAATGACATCTTGTGATGTTTTACTCCTTCACCTGCCAGTTCTGTCTGTCAGTAACTCCTTCGCTGAGTTCTTATAATACTGTTTGCTTTCTTCTTCCTTAAGTTAGAAATTAATAATAAATTCATCATCTATGCCTCTATCAGTATCAGAATCTTAATTTGTTGGATACAACAGAGTTCCTCCAGCTTTTATTGCAAAGTAAATAGTCAGGTTTATATTGATGCCTGTTTGGTGAAGTCCACATCTAAAAGAGTCTAAATGACTTTTTAGGAGAAAAGTATTTACATTATCTCCTACAATGTATGGTAAATGCAATTTATTAGGTTTTTTTAATGCAGCCAGTTCTATGGTGTTTTTACACAACTTTCCCAAGTCTGTGCTAACTTACACAAATTTGATACACTACGGCACTGTAATGTAAAAGAATTGCATAACAGATTTTTGTTATATCTCTACTTCAGAACATTTTTAATACTAAAAGAATAGATCCAATCTGGGTTAAAATAGCTGATTTCCTTGAGGGATGCTGGGTTGGAAGTACTGTTAAGAAATTCAGCCACGCAATCATGCAGATTACATCAGAACAGCTGTTAAAATAAGTTTGTACAATCAGTGTCATATCTGGAATCAGTACTTATAGAACACATCGCAATGAACTGCAGAAGGGAAGAGAATTTGCTGCTAATATTTTCATTAGTTCTTCACTGGCTACAATATTTTTGGTGAATTCAAAACAACTGAAGACTAAATACATATGTAATTTGTATTTTATTTTGCCTCAATTTGATATAAAAAGACTATAGAAAATTAGTATGGTCTTATCTTAAATCATGAATAATGCATGCCCAGAATTTTATATTTACTTTTATATGGTTTCTATAGAATAGAATAGAATAGAATAGAATAGAATAGAATAGAATAGAATAGAATAGAATAGAATTCTGTATTGGCCAAGTGTGATTGGACACACAAGGAATTTGTCTTTGGTGCATATGCTGTCAGTGTACATAAAAGAAAAGATACATTTGTCAAGAATCATGAGGTACAACACTTAATGATTGTCATAGGGTACAAATAAGCAATCAGGAAACAATATTAATATAAATCGTAAGGATCCAAGCAACAACTTACAGTCATAAGTGGGAGGAGATGGGTGATAGGAACGATGAGAAGACTAATAGTAATAGTAATGCAGCCTTAGTGAATAGTTTGACAGTGGTGAGGGAATTATTTGTTTAGCAGAGTGATGGCATTCGGGGAAAAACTGTTCTTGTGTCTAGTTGTCTTGGTGTTCAGTGCTCTATAGCGTCGTTTTGAGGGTAGGAGTTGAAACAATTTATGTCCAGGATGTGAGGGGTCAGTAAATATCTTCACGGCCCTCTTTTTGACTCGTGCAGTATACAGGTCCTCAATGGAAGGCCGGTTGGCAATAATTGTTTTTTCTGCAGTTCTGATTATCCTCTGAAGTCTGTGTATGACTTGTTGAGTTGCAGAACTGAACCAGACAGTTATAGAGGTGCAGATGACAGACTCAGTAATTCCTCTGTAGAACTGTATCAGCAGCTCCTTGGGCAGTTTGAGCTTCCTGAGTTGGCGCAGAAAGAACAATAAAAAAATAAGGGTTTAGCCAACCCTTATAAAAACATTTATCAAAGGTAAGCATCATGTATGTGAAGAGAACATTTCTGAAAAGAAAGGTATGCCTTGCTTCACAGATGTGTAGGAAACGATGCTTAATGAAACCATAGTACTTCAAAGCACAAACCCAGCATGACTGTAGTAATCAAATTACCAGGCATATGTCTTCCAGGAAATAGGTTTGATAATGCTTGATTTTGTTCTGCGTTGGATGTTCAGGTGAAATCATTAGAAAGGAAAGCCTTGACCAAATAAAAATGCAATGTCTATTTTGGCCTGAGAACTCTATAATAGAAAATGTAGTTGGAATAAGGAGCTCATATATTCAGTATTGACGGAGGGAAGTCCCATGTCAAAAATGGCAGATGATGAGGGATCATACTCTAAGCCAGTCCCAAAGGTGTTTTTTCCAAAACGCAATTGGGCTTTCTTAGTTGTTGTTTTTTTAACGTTTCTCTTCTCATCCAAGAAGCCTCTTTGGTTCTTCAAATGGGGAGGGGGAGGAAAGGATATATATATATGAATATACATGAACATGCACTGTTATGCTTTAAAATATGTTGGCCATGTCATGATGTTGAATGCAAAGAGATGCTATATGGAGTTTCAAATAGTAATGTGACTGGCCTCTTGAGTTCAAGGGTCTACACGTACACATGGCACATTCAAGTAAATCTTCATCTTCAAGAGTACTCTGAAATATAATAATAATAATAACAGAGTTGGAAGGGACCTTGGAGGTCTTCTAGTGCAACCCCCTGCTTACGCAGGAAACCCTACACTACTTCAGACAGATGGCTATCCAACATCTTCTTAAAAACGTCTAGTGTTGGAGCATTCACAAGTTCTGGAGGCAAGCTGTTCCACTGATTAATTGTTCTAACTGTCAGGAAATTTCTCCTTAGTTCTAAGTTGCTTCTCTCCTTGTTTAGTTTCCACCCATTGCTTCTTGTTCTACCCCCAGGTGCCTTGGAGAATAGTTTGACTCCCTCTTCTTTGTGACAACCCCTGAGATATTGGAACACTGCTATCATGTCACCCCTGGTCCTTCTTTTCATTAAACTAGACATACCCAGTTCCTGCAACCGTTCTTCATATTTTTAGCCTCCAGTCCCCTAATCATTTTTGTTGCTCTTCTCTGCACTCTTTCTAGAGTCTCAACAACCTTTTTACACTGTGGCGACCAAAACTGAATGCAGTATTCCAAGTGTGGCCTTACCAAGGCATTATAAAGTGGTAGTAAATGGTATTAAGTGGTATTAAATCTTTACCTTCATCAAGGCAAAAGGAAATGCATAGAATGAATACACAGAGACAAACATATCCCCTTCAGCTTAGTCATGTTTGGGTTGTTTCCGGGTTTTTTTTTTCCAGAGGGTATCTGTATTAGTTTATCTGGCTGGTTATACACACTGACTGGTCTGATATTTTTGATTTTGAGTGCATTTGAAAAACACATTGAGTGAGTGAATTTGGCTTATTGAGTTTATCTTATTCATTGCTCTCTCGTGCCCTTTTTGGGTAGACTTGAGAACATGGTTTAGAGTGAAAAGATGCTAGAGTGAGGATAGGTTGTGACATGTTCTTCTATAATTCTTCTGTCCCTTTATTTTACATGTAAAAAGAGCCTTACTAACATGTAATTAGTAACATAACTGCAGACCCCTCACATCCTAGACATAAACTGTTTCAACTTCTCCTCTCTGGATTCCACTATAGGGCATTGCATGCCAAAACAATTAGACACAAAGGTAGTTTTTCCTCCATGCCATCACTCTGCTGAACACCTAATTCCCACAGCACTGTCTTAGGCCTAAAGATATTTATCCATGTAGTAAGGCTGTATTGATATTATCCTTCTCATCTTCTTATCTTTCTTATCTCCTCATCTTTGCTACTACCTTCTCCTATTGGTATCTATGATTTATCACTTGTTGTATCTTATGATTAATGATTGTAATTATGATCTATGATATATGACCCATCACTTTGTTGTTGTATGTACACTGAGAGTTATGCACCGGAGACAAATTCCTTGTGTCCAATCACACTTGACCAATAAAGCTGTTCTGTTCTGTTCTACTCTACCCTACCCTACTCTACTCTACTCTACTCTACTCTGTTTGCTGAGCAAAGGTACATACTCTGTTTTGTTCTGGGTTGCTGAGCATATTAAGATACGCTGAAGCAAGCAGGCAGGCAGGTTGGAGAGGTTTCCTGTGAGCAGGAATTAACTGTCTTTCTTTTGCTTGTTTTCATTCCAGAAAGTAGAAACTGCACTCTCTTTGCTTTGGGGCAGCCAGCCAGAACTCAGCACTCTTTGCCCCCCCCCCGCCACTGCTGCCGCCTTTCCTCCAAATAAACCATGCTAAATCTGACTGTTACAAGACTTAGGCAACCTACATTAACAGTATAAAAAGATAAAAAATATAACCATGCATGGACTGGCATTCATTTTTCTGTTTGACCTTCAGGCAAGTTATCCTACCCTGCCTGCTATCATATAACTGGCCTGATTAGCCTGTTCTTTTAAAAAGAATACAACTCCTCAATTTCACTTTCCCACTTGTTAACACTGCTACATGACAAAGAAAAAAAATGCCAGAATGTTGGGAAGGGATAGAGAAACAGATGGATGAATGATTTTTTATAAATTGACTGACTGGTGATTTTCATCAGGAACTGTTAGCTGTCTTTCTTTTGATGAAAAACAAGGCTAGAATATTCTTTGGCTAGAATATTAGAAACATCTCAAGTGTTGTTCTTCTGGATACAGAACATTCTAGCTCTGTTGTTTCATTGGAACACCACTAATTTGGAACATTTCAGTGAAATATTCCATAACTTATAATTTGTTTAGAATTTCTTGTTCTTTAGAAGATACATTTTTCATTTCCTGATCATATCTTACCTTGATTGATTGATTGATTGACTGATTTAGCATATGGCATATCATACATGGACTTGCAATATATATTAACATTTAACCTAGACTTCTAGCTGTACTTCTGGCACCATCGGAGGCGTGGACCGCAAGCTCCGCAGCCCCATTCTGAGCTCTCCTCGTCGGAGGGCTCCGTAAGGAGCCATAGCCACCCTGTAGAGGTGGTGAAGTAAAGGCGGGCGCCCATCAGGTCAAGGAGAACTGCATCTCCCCTCCTTGACTTTGAAAAAAACCCTCAACAGAAGACAAGGAGCAATGGCAGTCAACATGGCTGCCATGAAACTGGGGACAGCCAGAACACCTAAGACAGTACAGGAGCGAAGAGAGCAGTGAACAGAGACTGTGTTGCTGGGTGAGGTGATTCTTTTTTCTTTACAAACTACCCCAAGGATTTAAAAAATCCTAGAGAAGAGACTCTAAAAATATAACTGTTTAAGCAGCGGAAGAAAATATTTTTAAAGAGATTTATGCTGGAAAGTAAGTTGAGAGCGCCATCTATTGACAAAAGGAAAAGTGACTCCTAGACTCCTGGAAATTTACAGAGGAGAAAATACTTGACATTTGGTGGTGGTGATTTCTAGCTGTTTGTTGCTTTATGCTTATCAGAGACAGAAATAAGAAAGACAGTTTATAAAAGAGACACTGGGAAGCTAGAATGAAAGACTAAAACCACAGAGTACACTTAAAGAACTTGGAAAATATCTTGGACTATCAGACTATTGAGTAAATGCTGGAATTGGCCCATTTAAACAATTGACCTTGTTTTGAAAGAAATTGAGATTGAGTGAAACAAATATCTACTGGGAAAAAGACAGTATGGAAATTTGAGAGGAGAGCTCAGTTTAATAAACCATACTTCTAGGGTTTTGGACTCTCTGAATTTGACTGAGGCATGATTGTTTATTCCACTTTTATCGCTATTATGACTGGAGTTGAAGAAACAACTGTGGAAATGAGAGGATTTCTTAATGAGATGACCTTGTTGTTCCAAGATATTATGAATTTAGTTGATGGTATGGATCAGAAAGTGGAAAACATTTTGCAAAGAACAAGGAACAGAGACCAAACTGCCCATGAACTGGTGGAAGCAACAAAAAGATTGGATGAAATGGACTATTTAAGCCAACAAATGGAACACGAACAGGGGAAAAATATGGATCAGAAAAATCAGCAAAGCAATAGCTCGACGAAGAGGAGGACCAGATAATGGTAAGCAAAAGGAGCGGAAAGAACAGATGGACTGGCCACATCAACAAATAAATCAAGGACTGGAGCAAAAAATAGGATTGACAAATCAGCTGACAAAGGAAGAAAGAGCGAAGAAAATAAAACAGATGAATCAACAATTGGAGAGACAGAAAGATAACTTTGATAAGGAGATTGGAATATGGGCAGACAACTGGGAGAATTGGCAACACAAGACTGTACTGGGAGAAAAAAATAGATTGAATAAAAAAGAGATAGATGAAGATAGACATAAAGATGAGGTGTGTGGGAGGTAAAAAAAAAGGCTTGATTTAAATCAACTCAATTTGCATCATAATTTTTAAAGAGCAACTGTCATCTCTGTCCTGCAGCAGCTCCTCCTCTGACCCGCTGTTGACTCACCAACAGCCCCAATATTGCAGCTTCATGCTACATAACTAAGCTCCATTTCATGCTGAATAAGTTAAATTATTAATGTATCTTAAATAGAAAACTATCTTTAGATAGATTTTTACTCCAAAAGCATTTTATTAAAATAAATTTGATAAAAATAAAAAAAAATCCGATTTAAATTTTTAAAAATCCATTTTTTTAATTTTTTTTAAAAAAATCATCAATTTTTATCCACCCTGCGCAGGCCACGCCAACCCCAGTTCCGCGAAGAGGAAAAATGTCACAAAACATCACGGGATGGCAACGGGACACCATGAGTTTGATACCCGTGGTCTAGGCCATCTATTGAAGCGCAGTATTGTTTATTTGAGAAAAAAATTCATGAAACTGGATCGGTATATGCCCCTCAGCTTACAGCTGGTCACAATGTGATCTACAGTTCAACTTGAGGGCCCACATTGTCACACTGAGGGGAGGATAATGTGCCCCGTTTATACAGTGAATCCCGGCAGACACAAGTGAGGTATATCTCACCTTGGTTTTTTTCTATGAATAAATTGACAATATGACTTACATACCCTTAGTTTAATGCCATGGATAAGGTCGTGTATGAGAAGAACAAGCTGAACTGCCAATCAGACTTAAATGTGACATCGGTTTAGAGTCATTACAAGAGACCCAGGTCCAGCCTCCGGTGAATTCCGTAGACACTAATTTAACACCAATTTAGCCTGGACCATCAGTTGACTAGATTACAGTGTATAGGTAGCAATAATAAACTCTTCTGTGCTTTGAATTCAATGAATGCCCCTGGATTTTTTACAGGTTGGCATATTTCATTCTGAAGAACCCGGTTAAAAATTGCCCTTTATTAAGAACATATCATTCATACAGAGATATATAAACACATATATTTCTGTATACAGTAGGTTTGTGTGTGTGTGTGTGTGTGTGTGTGTGTGTGTGTGTGTGTGTGTGTGTGTGTTTGTGTACACACTGTCAACAAACTCTTATGGGAATATTATTTGCTTTTGATATTATCACTGGAACACATATAAGTACCATAAATTATTGCTGCAGTTCTGTGTCTCAGGAAAATAGTTAATTTGATCTCCAGGTTTCAAAGAATTTCTTTTCCTGGCTTTGTTGGAAATAATGTATTTTTTATCTTGTATGATTAGCTGTTGTTATTATTTCCACTCTTAGTAAAGGGAAGGGAAAAATCCGTGTTTTATTACTATTTCTTTTTCTCTTCCTTTTTTGTTTCTGCTGCCAAATGCATTTTTGATAACATGGGTAGAACATGCTTAGTGTGAAAATGAGATATCTATCCAAAATTCTATTCTCTTGTAATAACTAGCAATATGATTTGTCATCTGAGTTAATGACAATGCCTTTCAGGCACCTTCTATCTATCTTCAACAAATCGTACATGAGTAATGAACAATTCAAATTTTGAGCATAGAAAGGGAAGAGGAAATTTATGTTTTACCAGTCTAGCTGCTTATGTATTGAGCTGCAAACTTGCATGATAGTGAACTGCATAAGTCATTTCAAGATCAAGTCATTGATGTCTTTCAAACATTAGAAATTTAGACAAAATTCAGATTCCCATGAGTTAAAATTTCAGAATGTACACTTGGAAGGAGAGATCATTTTTTGTTAAATCAGCAAATGTGTTACAAGAAAGTAAGTAAGTAAGTAAGTAAGTAAGTAAGTAAGTAAGTAAGTAAGTAAGTAAGTAAGTACATACGTACATACTTACTGAGCTGCTTTCCATTTAAGTTTAGAAAATTAAGTAATCCCTACAGAAGCTCCAGAAAGCTACTATGTAAGAGGCTCAATGATGTTGCCATGCTAAAGGGAAACCACCAGTGGTGGGTTCCTACAGGTGCGGTCCACTCTATAGCACCGGTAGCGGCCCGCTGGTGATGTCACAGTACCGGTGCGGTCGGTTGCCGGTGCCTGGGCGCCGCCATTTTTTTAAAAAAAATTAAATTAAAAAAAAATTTTTGCGCATGCCCAGAAGCCGAGCTTCCGGCACTGCGCATGCGCTGCCTTCCTACCCCACAGTGAGTCCAAGCAGAGGAGGATGGCTGAGAGAGTGTGTGAGATGCTGAAAGAACAGGCGGCAGGAGCTATCTCCATTCCCCTCCCTTCAGCAGTCCGAGAAGCCACAAACGCGCAGTGATGATCCTAGGCATTTTTGCACGTTTGAGGCTTCTCGAGCTGCTGAGGGGAGAGGGAATGGGCGGCAGGACCTATCTCAGTTCCCCTCCCTTCAGCAGTCCGAGAAGCCACGCCCAACCGGTCACATGTCCGGCAAGCCACACCCACAAAATAAGCCACGCCTACAAAGTGGTAGTAAAAAAATTAGGAACCCGCCCCTGGAAACCACCCTTTTGTTATCCATTACAGTACTGATATATCTATAGTTTTCTCAGATTAGGAACAGTCCTGGAGCAACCCCAAATGACTTTGAGTTCATTTGTAGGAATGTTATAACGATATTGCCCAATTTATAACCCAACCCTTTAAAGTGTAGGCAAACTCGTTTTCTTAAAAAGACACAAGCAAAGCAAAGCAAAGCAAAACCAGTATTGGAGAAATAGTTCTTACATTTTTATTGTATACTGTCACCGTTATGAGACAAGAGGGATAAAAGTTAAAACGCTCATTTAAAAAAAATATTTTAAAACCTGAACACAACGTGCTCACCTGAGCTAGAAAAGACTGCACTCCAGTGGATGAGTAGACTGATTCTGTGAGGGGCATTTGAGGACCAGCCAAAAGCAATCCCTGCTGTTGCTGGAGGCAGCTTCCTCAGTGTCCTTAATGATATGACTGGCTCTATCCAAAGCAACAATCTACTTTGCAGGTGTTGGGCAAAAATGAAACTGCAGGCATCTGGAGCCATAAGCTTTATCTTCCTACTGTATATACATATATAGACTACATATTAAACATATGTTTCCATTTCTCCTGAAGGATAGATGGATCCGTGCTTTATTACTTTTACAACACTGCTGGTTTTGGGTAGAACTAACAGAACAGTCTCATTCTGTACATATATATTAAACATAGACCCATTGAGTTTGGTAGAGCTTGTTCCAAGATGTCTGTATGAATGGATGTATGGCCAGGATTACAACGTAACCATCTTTTATTTGGTGGTAGCTATATTTAATTAGTCACCCTTAATCAACTAACTTAGTTGATTTTGGTATAACACTGTCTTGTAGCTATTTGGGATGATTTTCTTAAGCCAGAAAAATGGATGTAACAGGCATGTAGTACAAATCCCTATTAAGATTTTCATTTTCACTTACTGCATTTTGGTTCTTGTTCTTGTTCAGAATTGAAACCAAATTTCATGAAAAATGAAATCTGAACTATGTAGTTGTCTATTTGGGCAAATGAGCTACAAGAAAGCTACAAGAGAGATATTTAAAGAATGAATATTTGTTAAATTTTCAGAAAGATACATTAATTGTTGGTAGCATGTGTCCTCATATCTCCCTCTCATTTCCCCTCTTTGAAAACCGCATTCTAATTTTTCTTTGTGTATACACTCAACTTTCCATTTTATCCAAACCGATCTTCCATTGTGTCTAACAAATGCAGCCAATTTTGTCAGCAGCACACCTTGATTGCTATAATTGTATTAAAAGTCAAGGGGACTCTACGGTATGATTGAAATGCCTGTTTTCAGCTTGATGAGGTTTGAAATATTGGAAGTAGTTAACCTACAGATCAAGCTTTGTAGATGAAATTAACATTTAATTCAAATGGTGCTGCTGAATTCTCCTAAAATCCAGCATGATTCAAAAATAGTTTAAAACTACAAATGATCACCGGGTAAACCAGAAGATTATCTCAGCATTAAAAAGAATTATAAAATTAAGAATGTTTATTCCAATTAGTCTGCATTATGTATGTGTGTACTTTTACAGGACTTAGAGCCCACTCCAGGCCACCAGCTCTGAGCAGCTATAACCCTATGAAAAAATAAGCTTTATTTATTTATTAAAACTATAAATTATATTTTCTTGCTTATCAAGTGCTCAAGGCAAAGCATAATTCACTGCATAAAAGCTTTCATGCTCCTTGCTGTTTTTGCTTTGAGGGTGAAGGTTCGGTCTCCGAGCTTGTGGCTTGGTTTCTGAACATTTCATTACCAGGCTAGGTAACATCTTCAGTGTAGTTTAGGGGGTGTCAGTGTTCTTCTGTTTATAAGGGCTTCAGGTGTGGGTGTGTCAAGTGAGGGTCTTGTGATGGGTCAAGTGTGAGCCATCAGTGAGTCTTGTGATGGGTCTTGTGATAGGGAGGTTACATCAGGTCAGGATCATTGGGAGGTGAACTGCTGGTTGTGGGGGCTTGCATGGGTTGGTTGAGGATCAGTGCTATCTCTGGTTGGCTGTGTGGTTGATTTGGATTCTGAGGGGTTCATAGGCTGGTTGTAGGCCAATGTGACCATTTATGGGGAGTGCCAGGCTTCGATGAACTCACGAGCGTGGCGGCTGGTAGTGTGGCCGAAGACTTTTGTGTTGCTCCAATCAAACCGGTGCTGTTTGGTGTCAGTGTTTTTGTTTTCTTTGAACATGTCTGCTTAATTCTTATTGTAATGGATATACTTTTAAAACCATGAAATAATTGTCTGCATTAAGAAGACATGGAGATTTTTTTCATTCCCAGAATTTTAAGAAGAAAATATTTAGTGGATCCTAAATTCTCCCTATCCTTTCATATTTGTGAGTTACGTGATTTTTACAACTCTAAAATGTAAAAGCTAAATTTGATAAGGCAGCAACTAGCGATTCTCAGAATAGATAGGACCTTTATGTAAAGATAATTGGATCACCAAGCAAACTGCCAAATGTCTATTAACTCAAAAAGTAGGAGAAAAAAACTTTAGATTTTCAGTCTTTTGTACTGCACACAGCAAATTATATGCGTATATGTTGAAATTCTTTAATGTATTGTCCTTTAAAAACATGTATATTATATGACCTCTGAAGTTTTTAACGATTGGAAAAACAATTATTTCCATGCAGTGAGCCTCTGCCACCCTAGCAGAGTAAGTAATCCTTCCATTTATTTGCAGCTGAACAAAAGTGATTTTGTATTCTGTAAAATTGTCTGATTTGGGGAATCATTGTGTATCCTCCTTCAGAACCACCCCTCCTGTATATACTTTATTGCTTCTAATCCCACATTGGAAGAGGCAGCTAAATTGCCTTGATTTCTTTGTAATAATAACCTTTTATATGTGGGACTGTTTTTATTTCAAGACAATGCTAAGAATTTTCAGTAGAAAAGAATGAGTTATTTAAAGTGACACCATAGCAACCTCAAATTACTGATCAGAATTGCTACTTGAAACTAAAAAGGAGGTGGAGTGAGGACAATCTGAGTTTCAATCTCAAAAGTCCTTGAATTATTGGGAAAATATTTTCTCCCAGTCTTCCTACTCTCCAAAAACTTTCATGCTAAAATTCAGGTACACATTCAGCTACTCTCTAGCACTTCCCTTCCCTTACTTGCAAGTGACAGTTTTCTCTGTCTGTACATCTCTCCCTTTCTCTCTCCATTTTCTTCACTCTGAGGCAGGGGTGGGTTCCACTTACTTCCGTCACCGGTTCGCATCGCGACGTTTCGCGCGCGCCCGCTTGCTCCACTCACACGCACGCGCGTCCCCTCACACGATTTGGTTTCCACGCATGCTCAGAAGCAGAAATTAGCCCGAAACACAGTTGAAGAGCTCATCAGCTGTGCTTCAGACGAAGAAATAAAGGACAGAATTCACTCGCAGGTGGGCAGGATGGCTCTTTTTCAAGCCGCGGAAAGGGAAAAATAAAAAAATGGTGGCGCACATGGAATGGCACCGACAGTGACATCATCAGCGGGTCGCCACCGGTTCAGGCGATCCGGTCCAAACCGGGCGGAACCCTCCCCTGCTCTGAGGATTTAGATTTTTTTCCTCCCAAGATATAAGATAGTTTTCCTGGTTCATAGTCTCTCTTAAGAATCAGTAATCCATGGTTACCAGACAAGTCCACCGAATTGGCACCTAGGTTTCTAAGCAGTAACAGAGCACAGGATTTGATGGAACATGGTTGGAGTACACAGCTAAGCCAGTTTACTGAGATGTGTAAAGGGAGAGAAAAATGTTCCTCAACAGCCTAAAGTTAAGCTCAGGTGGCAAAGTTGTTTCACAAGTTCTCTCCTTTCATAGAAGATTAATTATCCTTAGTCAAGGATTGCAGGAATATTTTAATTGGCATTACCTTAGGGGAAAAAAGGAAGTTTCCATAGCATATATATCCAACTGTAATTGTTTTGTTCCAATTTTGTACAATTAAGTGTATTTAGATTACTATGATTATATTGAAATGTAATCTATATATATATATATATATATATATATCCATGCATACTATTCAGCTCCTGATTACTATGCTTAAAGGGAACGTGTGACTGCTGCAAAATTGAATGCTATTTCTACCAGCATGCAATAACCAGTAGATCTGTATCTGCTGCATGAATAAGGCAGTTAGATTGAGAAATGTACAAAATCATTGTTAGGTCCAGAGAGTTATAATTGTACAAAAAATAATAATAATAAGACTGTTGCAGCAGTGCTATCAAAGAGTAATGTTGGAAGACTTTTGCCAGGCAATTTGACCAAGGAGTAAACAAAGATTAATTTGGTCTAGTGGTTATAGTACCAGGGTAGAAAGTAGGGGACCATGAGTTGAAGTTCCTCCTTAGCCGTGAAAGCTGGGTGGGTGATTTTGAATCAGTCACACTCTCTCAGCCGAACCCACCTCTCAGGATTGTTGTTGTGGGGAAAATAGGAGGAGGAAGGTGTGGCAGATATGTTTACTGCCTGAGTTGTTTGTAAAAATGATAAATGTGGGATACAAATAAATAAAATAATAACACCACCATTGGCATTGACAAAATCACCATCAGCCAATTGCAAAAGGCAGCTGTACTCGGAACAGCTTATATTCTGCAACAATACCTTTAACACTAGCAAAAATCAACAACTATATATCCCAGGTCCTTGGGAAAGCTGCTATAGATGCAAATCCAGTCTGAACATCTGACTGATTGTGCCACAAACTATAATAATAATTTTTCTTAGGAGCCTAAGAATTATATCAACAGAGTCACTTCAAATATCATCCAGAGTAGGATCCCTGGCCAGCTTCAGGCTGTTCAATAACAAGATAGAATTGCAGAAATCCATGCTTGGTTACTTGTGTACCTAATATTCTGTTTAATGAGCAATAGGCTACTTTCCTTCTTACCAAGCCAGGGGTGGGTTCTAACTTACCTCGCTGCCAGTTCGCTTCCTCCCGCACCGCATGGGCGCACCTCATGGGCGCATGCATGCGCAGTGCCCAAAAATCCGGAAAAAATAAAAACATTTTAAAAGCCAAAAACAAGATGGCGACCGCATACACAGTGCCAGAAACCCGGCTTCTGCACATGCTCAGAATAAAAAATATTCAAAAAATATTCAAAAAAAATATTTAAAAAATAAATTTAAATTTAAAAAAGCCAAAAACAAGATGGCGACCACATGCATAGTGCCAGAAACTCGGCTTCTGCACATGCTCAGAAGAAAAAAAAATAAAAAAAAATCAAAAAAAGATGGCGGCGCCCACAGACCGGCACCGACCGAACCGGTTCCATGACATCATCGTGACGTCACCAGCAGGTCGCTACCGATTCGGGCAAACCAGGAGGAACCCACCTCTGCACCAAGCCTATCCTAGGCTCCGGCCTTGAAACCATTTCTATTTGCTTTTGTTCTGTTCAGCTAGACTTGCTTCCATAGCAAGTTAGACCTTGTCTAGATTCCGTTCTTTTTCAGATGCAATTTGCTGACAATGTGGCACCTTAATAATTAACAATAAATGTGTTAGTCTTTAAGGTGCCGTACATTTTTCTTGGTGCTGAATATGAGATAATTTTGCTACTTCTGACATTTGTTAGGAAAAGAAAAGTATCTTGGATGAAATTTAAAAATAAATACAGATATTTAAAATGTTAAGAAGGGCATTTATTTAGTTACTGCAAATTACTGTATCATGCAATGCTCAAAATTCTCCCACAGGAATTAGACCTCTAATTGAAAATTTGTAATTAAGAATTTTGCAGAAAAAATGCAAAACAAAGCTTTCTCATTGAGGAATTTTAATCTATAGCATGAAATATATTTGGGTCAATATAATTGTTTTTAAAATGCATTGAATTTAATTTTATTAGATACATTTATACCAGGGGAAATAAAGTGCTGCTCCCTCTAATATTTTTGTCAGGAACAGAAGTTTAAAAATTGAGTAGTATCTATCTAGATTTTTTTTTAAATGTAGGTTCCTTAGGTAAAGGCCATATTTCTATTCCTACTTAAGTTCTTCATCATCTGCAACTCCTCAAAAACTAAGGAATTAAATCTATTCTACAGATTTGCTCAATTACATTTGTGATTAATTGTGCCAATAAACAAAGTCACCTGCTAGGTGACGAGTGATCATATTTTTGTACGACTTACCATTCTTGTCCAGGTTGTGAAGAGCCAAACAAGATGAATGGATAAACATCTGTTTATCAGCAATTAAACATTTCTGGCCCCATCTCATTTATACACAAATGATTATCTTCTAATCCTCAACTAAACAAGGTATAGGCCTGCCATAACTATTGGGACCAATATTATTTGAGAAAGGCTCATTATCATCAAAGCCATGAAATGACATTACACAAGATAGAGTGTGGCTCTTGAAGTCATCTAAAATCAGAGTGTGGAATTTTAATGCCATTTCTGAGATCACCTCCAATATTAATCATGAATAAATTTGATTGTAAAATAATCTTCATTTTAAGTTACCTGCCTTTCACGGGCAAGTATTATAAAAGCCCAGTCCACCACTGAAAAAGAAAAATAAGAAATCCAAAAAGAAATCAGCCTGATTGCATAAAGAACTCTCTGATAAACTGAAAGACCAAAAAGATAAGTATAAAAAATGGAAAGGGGGACACATAACTAAGGCAGAACAGCAGCATATAGCCCAAATCTGCAGAGATGAAGTCAGGAAAGCTAAGGCTCAGAATGAACTAAGACTTGCAACAAATGTCAAAAATAATAATAGTAAGTTTCTTTCAACATGTTAAAAAAAACCTCAAAGAAACAGTCTATCCACTAATGGGAGAAGGTGGCAAGGAAGTTACGGGCAGTAGGGAGAAAACAGAGCTGCTTAATTTATACCTTGCACTTGTCTTCACGCAAAAGGAAGAAATAACGCAACCTACTATGGGAACACCCCCCCAAAGAATGAAATATTTTGGGAAATTAAAAAAGGTAGAATGTTATATTTCCTTAAAGGAGAAATGAAGAAATATGTTTTTAGAGGCAGAAGACAGACTCGATCTTTCTTAATAGCCCCCAGCAGATATTGTGTGCCCATTAAGAAAGATTGGGCCAGCCTATTCACAAAACAAAAGAATTTCACCTCCAAGGATGGGATTAAAATTTACATTCTCCTCCACCCAAATTCTAAGAACAGGACATGATCCTTTAGGACATAAGAACCAAGGTGGCATAGTGGTTAGAGTGCAGTACTGCAGGCTACTTCAGCTGACTGCTAGCTGCAGTTCAGCAGTTCAAATCTCACCGGCTCAAGGTTGACTCAGCCTTCCATCCTTCCGAGGTGGGTAAAATGAGGACCCAGATTGTTGGGGGCAATATGCTGACTCTGTAAACCGCTTAGAGATGGCTGTAAAAGCACTATGAAGCAGTATATAAGTCTAAGTGCTATTGCTATTACTATAATAGGATTAACCCACCACCATTTAGCAAACGACACAAGCCCCTTCATTGCATAACCCCCCAGAACATTTCAAACTTCAAAGTCACAGAAACCTATAAAGTTCCATCCACTCATTCAACCATTTGTTCAGCTGATCCAGAACCACAAACCCTGGTGGTTCTGTTCATCAATAAATGGATCTTCTTTCAGCCTCCAGCTGCCATTTTATTTCCAGCGTCTTTTCTCCCAGCTTGGAACTGAATCAGATGGATTTTCCTTCTGATACTACCAAAAACAGAACTGGAAAAGACAGACTGGAAATACAAATTAAATTAGGCAAAAAAATGGTAAGAGAATACCTGTTCACCCCAGATGAATTAAAATCACCAGAACCTGATGGGTTACATCCCAGAGTTCTGAGCGAGCTGGCAGATGTTATCTCAGAACTGTCGAACCATATCTTCCAAAGATCCTGGAGCACCAGGGAATTATCAGAGAACTGGAAAAGAGCTGATGTTGTTCCCATCTTCAAAAAAGGGGAAAAATGTATACAGACCAATCAGCCTGACATCAATATTTGGGAAGATTTTTTTTGTATTTGTTTTATTTGTCAAGCATATATGATTATAAGCAAAGTATAAACAGTAAAACATGATTGAATATATATGTAATAGTAGAAGCATGAATAAGAGTAAAAGAGGTATGAATATATGGGTACATTAGGACAGGAACGGTAGGCACGATTGTGCGCTTATGCATGCCCCTTACCAACCTCTTAGGAATGGGGTGAGGTCGATGTTAGATAATCTGAGGTTGAAGTTTTTGGGGTTTGGGGAAGAAACTACTAAGTCAGGTAAAGTGTTCCAGGCATTGACCACTCTGTTGTTGAGGTCGAATTTTTTGCAATCAAGTTTGGAGCGGTTTACATTAAGTTTGTATCTATTGTGAGCTCGTGTATTATTGCGGTTGAAGCTGAAGTAGTCGTTAACAGGTAGGACATTGTGGCAGATAATTTTGTGAGCTACACTTAGGTCAGATCGAAGATCCTGGAAAAGATAATCAAGCAACAGATCTGCAAAAATCTAGAAGCAAGCAAAGTTATAACCAGAAGCCAACATGGATTTGTCAAAAACAGATCATGCCAAACAAGTCTTATTTCATTCTTTGACAAAGTGACTAAATTAGTGGACCAGCGAAATGCTCTGGATATTATGTGCTTGGATTTCATTTGACAAAGTAGACCACAAAGTACTTCTCAGTAAGTTGTAAAAATGTGGGATAGACAGCAGCACCACAAGGTGGGTTTGTAATGGGCTGACAATTGTATTCAATGTGTAGTCCTTAATGGAACTACATCTACATGGTGGGGAGTAAGCAGTTGGGTACCCCAAGGTTCTGTCTTAGGCCCAATACTCTTCAATATCTTCATAAACAATTTAGATGCAGGGATAGAAGGGGAACTCATCAAATCTGCAGATGACACCAAGCTGGCAGGAATATCCAACACCTCAAAAGATGGGCTCAAAATCCAGAAGGATCTTGACAGACTTGAACACTGGTCGCTATCTAACAAAATGAAATTCAACCTAGAACTAAGGAGAAATTTCCTGACAATGAGAACAATAAACCAGTGAAATGGCTTGCCTTCAGAAGTTGTGGGTATTCCATTACTGGAGGTTTTTAAGAAGAGATTGGACAGCCATTGGTCCAGAATGGTATAGGGTCTTCTGCTTGTGCAAGGGATTGGACTGGAAGCCCTCCAATGTCCCTCCCAACTCTGTTGTCCTGTTATATTCAGACTCAAAGGAATTAGAAATTACTATAATGGAAAGATAAGTATAATGATGAAATTATTGTCTTCTGATCTGCCACTTCTGGCCTTCGTACATCTCCTGCTTTCTTTGAATTCTGTGAGGATTTATGAGCCTCCTTCATCTTTGTTAAAATATAAGATAAAATTTTAAAAGTTTGCTGGAAACACCATTTCCTAAAGAGAACAATACACAGACATTTAATATTAAATGGAGAATACATTTAGCTTCTAAAACTGTTTTATAATTCACAGTTAATGTTCTTTGTACCAGTTTTGAACTTTTGATGAACAAAATTGGAATTTCTAAAACTTTCACTTTTCTTCCAAATCTGTTTGACAGTAATGCCCTGCTAAGATTTTAGATATTTTAAGAGTTCCAGCGGTCTTTGTAGTTGGCTAGTAGAAATTGTTCCTGTTCTTATCTTCCTAACTACAGCACTCAGAAAGCTTATTCCCTGGCTTCCTTGATAATCTGATGGAAAGTTGCTTTTGTTACTTAAACCAACCAGTTAATACCCTAAAGCCAAAATCTCCTGCTTCCTTCTGCTATACTGGTAGTGGCTTCCTGGTCATTCAGTTGCCCTTCTTGATGAACATAAGCAGGAAATACTTGGAAGATTACGGTAAAATAAATCCATCCATTCTTCCTATCATGGCAGTTTCTTGGTAATTGACTAATGTGCTTTAGCGGTTAATGTAATAATTGCTATCAAGGGGACAATGAATTGGTGAAGGAAGAGTCACAGATAGTTGCCTTCTCAGAAGAGAAAATAGTAGCTTACTACATGAATATTCAGTCCCTTTCCAATCAGAATGCTAATGGCAGACTGCAGAACTGAAATTCAATCCTGCAGTAACTCACGTATTATGGATTTTGTGGATAGGTTAATTGTATCCAAATACTTGTATCTTTTTCTAGTATTACTCTGTGGAATTATATTTTATAATGCTACAGTGACATAGATTTATACCTCATGCCATGACAATTGTATCATAGCACTAGCTCATTCAACTCAACCTAAATAGCATTAAAGTATAACATCTCTTAGTGTGAAAGCGATTCAAAATATTAAAGGAATGTATTTATGTTGGGATCAGGACAGGATTTATTCTGCTTTATTTCTCTTCCCTGCGAGTCAACTTTTAAAGCAAAAATCAAAGCAATAAATTCAAAAAGTGAACGTAATATTCAGACGTGCTTAGAAAAGGAAACTGCTTGATAGGAAGGTGGCTATGCCCAGTGACTTTTCAATTGCTTCCAGAGGGTATTGGAATCCTCAAGACACCACCACTCCCTGGGTCTACAATCATCCAAAAGTCGTCTTGGGTCACTTCTAAGTGCTTCCATTCAAAACCAGAGAGCAACATTGCCAAAGAAGCAGCTTTAGCAGTAAAATCAGCGGATCATTTTTAAGCGGAGGGTGGGGAGGGAACAAACCCTTACCTTGCACCAGCCATCTTGAGAGGAAATCTCCTATTATTCTATATTTCAAAAGACAGTAGTTACAATTAGCAAGAGATCCATTTTCTGTTTATTTTAGATTCTAACAGTGACGTGGAGATCAGAATACCTATCATCTTCTGCTTATTTATTTGCACAGAAGCTGTTCTGCTTGAGACAGACTGTGAATCTCACTTCACAGATTCTTCTAATACAAATTAATCATTTTCTTGCTACTGTTGTTGCACTTGATTATCTCAAAGTATTCCCTGTTTTATATGCAGAGTTTGTCCTGATTTTTACAAAATGTCAGAGTAATTAAGCATTTTTTTAAAGTGATAAAATGGCAAAATTTGGGAAACTGTCTTGCCAGGCAATGAATCACGTTGTTAGATGCAAAAATGAACTATTGATTTTCAAACCATCAAAGTACTTACCTATTCTTGAGTAACATAGGACTGAACAATAGTTTCTTCCGTTATTCAGTTGGGATCATAGAGGAAAGATACAGACTTAGGCAACTACTGTGAGGAAACAAGAAGGAAAACAATTATGACGTACAAAGAGTAGAAATGCATAAGTTGATTTATAAAGTGCCAACACTGCTTCTGACATGGCACAGTCTCAGTCGCACAATGAGAATTAGTGATTCATGTAGCAGTCTAAACATTCAAAGGTGTGTGGAGGTTGGGCTGCTGCTGCTGTTGATGTATGTATGAGTAACAACATTTTGATATGAGTTTATGTCAACTTTCCGGAGCAACTTTTCCCTTTTGTCTGAAGCCCACTATGGCAAAGATGTCCAAAACTACAGGTAGTATGAAGATACTATGTATCTGTATATTTAATTGCTTTTATACATTTGTAAATATTAAAGACATTCTATTAATTTATAACTTATGAATGAATGGCATTTCAAAAAAAATTCAGTTACAATGCCTTTGGCTGCTACAGTTTTCAGAGAACAAAATCATCTCTTTTTTTCCAAGATAAACATTTCTCAGCATACCTATATTTTAACTCTCTGCAGAGAATGATGAGATCCTCAATTTTCCATATGTTTATCCTGAGCATGGTAGCTGTGGATGTCATTGTTGCTGCTAGCAATTATTACAAGGGAGAAACTTTCAAGAGCCAATATGATGAGTTTTACCTTGCAGAGGTGAGTCTTCCTTTCATGATTGATTTTTATTGAACCAAAGAAATTTCCTAATGGTGAGAGCAATTAACCAATGGAATAACTTGCCTTCAGAAGTTGTGGGTGCTCCATCACTGGAGGCTTTTAAAAAGAGACTGGGCACCCATTTGTCTGAAATGATACAGGGTCTCCTGTTCAAGCAAGGGGTTGGACTAGAAGACCTCTGAGGTCTCTTCCAACTCTATTGTTTTATGTTCTATGAAACAAATCAACATTATTGTAGATGTCTTGACCAAGATAACACTGATTTAATATGATTTAAATGATGATGGACAATGATGATGGGGCTGGGATGGTTGTTTCAAGTTATACCTTTTTAACTTTATATGCTACCATAAAGCTTTTTAACTGATATTGATTATTTACCATCAAGTTATTTTTGACTCCTAATGGCCACATAGATGTTCTCCATTATGATCTATCTCTAACCTTTCAAGTTTTGCATTCATCACCATTGTAACTGAGTCTATCCACCTTGCTGCTGGTTATCCTTTTCTTCTCTTCCCTTGTGCCTTTTCCAACATTAGAGCTTTCTCCTAGTTTTTGTATAATGTATCTAAAATAGGATAATTTAAGCCTGGTCAATTGTGTCTTGACTGATAACTTTGGGTTGATTTATTGGATAATCTATCAATTTGTTTTCTTAGCTGTCCACAGTATTCTCATAAATCTTCTTTTTTTAAAAAAAAATAATTTTTATTGAGTAAATTTAAAAATACATAAAACATGAAAAAACAAAACATATATGAACATAATTACATATATACAAAAATATAAGTGAAAGTAGATGTAAATTTTATAAACAGTATATAGTACAAAACTAACAAAACCCACAGAAAAACAAACCAAAAACTTGACATCTCACATAAAACGATATAGTTATTTTACTTTAAGCAGTTTAGCATATCTTTTATCTTTCTAAATATCTTTCTATATATATATACACTCATATATATATATATGTATATTTATACCTCTACATATATCTCTTCTGTTTTACAGCAATCCTTAAAAGAATAAAACAACGAAGAAAAAGGTCACAAAGTAGAACAAGTATAATATAGTCCATCTTCGCTATCCAAAAAACCTGCTATTTTGTTGTATTTTTACGATTCAACCAGTTGTAAAAGGTTTCCCAGATTTTATAAAACTCTTATAGATGATAAAATAAATAAAAACAATCAATACTTGATGATACATATTCTAACAGCGGCAAGGATTACCTATGCTCAAATGTGGAGAAAAGAAGTAGTTCCAACCAACTTAATGGTCATAAATAAGATATTTGAATGTGCCGAAATGAGCAGACTAACCATGCGAATAAAGGATAAGGAAGAAACAGAGTCATAAATCTTCTTCAATATTAATGTTCAAAGCATATCCATTAATATCAAATGCCACATATATGGATATACCACATTGTATGTATTTAAGAGTGTAGGGGGGGTTAACATTGGTTTGTGTTGTTTAGATGTTGATATTTAATTCAAGAAAATGTTTTGCACTAGCTATATATGTTTATCTTACTTTTGACAAATATCTGTCAAGCAACTTTCAAAAAGGGAAAGTATGCAGGACAAAGAAATTTCCCTTACAATATGCCTTGTTTTAAGACAGATATTGGTAACTCCCTGCATGTAGCAGATATTTTCTTCCACTCTGCAATTCTGAGCAACTGACAGCTAGGCATGAATGTTTTCAGGAATAAGGGAAACACTCTCTTGCCAACTACTCAACTTTTGATAAACAGATACATCCTAGCCAGTTTACCGCTTGCTGCAATGCAAAGCACGGTCTTTGCAGATATTCCTTTTTTCTCGTTTCAGAAATTTGATCTGAATCTGAGGTCTTTTTCTTGGGAAAATTAGTATGCCACATGCTACATGATTGCCGACATATAGTAATTCTAAGAAATTCTGCTTAGGCTCTTTTTGTCCTTTTCTGTTCCCACAGGTGGCCTTTACGGTCCTCTTTGATCTGGAAGCTCTCCTAAAGATCTGGTGCCTGGGATTTACTGGATACATCAGTTCATCTCTTCATAAATTTGAACTGCTGCTGGTTATTGGAACTACTCTTCACATTTATCCAGTCCTCTACCATTCACAGTTTACATACTTTCAGGTAGAGTGCTAATTTCCACTTCAGTATACCAGAGGAAAATATTATTTGAACTCATGTGTCCAAAGTGTCTAAATATTATTGATGTTTATTGATTTATTTTGTGGCTTTATTATTTTAATTTTCAGCATGATGCTCACCTGTCAAGTACCAGTCGAGTAGATATTTCTTATTGAATTATTGTATTTGTTGTGGCAATACAGTTTTTTATAATTGAATCCAAAGCACTGTAAAATTTATATGCCACCTTTCAATTTCACTTGAAAGGCTTTCAACTTCAACCATAGCTTTTCAGATAGCTAAGCCCTCCAAATATCGATGTGCTAAAATGCAAAAATATAATCTAACCTAAAAGCCAATAATTAAAATCATTTTAAAAAATTTCTTTTTCTGTTCCTTTTGAGCTTCTGAAACTTCCCATTCTTCCACTGCCTGCATGGCTTGTTCCATCCAGGTTTCGTATTCTTCTTCCCATGCTGATCCAGGCTGCTTCCCAGAAAAGATTCTCAGGCTTTCTGTAACTGGTTCCCGAATGGGAGGTGCTGACCTGAGTGCACAGGGTCCATGAAGTCCCTCATGGTGGGGGAAGAACTCTGACCCCAAACTTAGGTTGAAGGGGCAGGTGTTTTTTCTCATGGAGCTGAAGTTCTGTCAGGAGGTGTGGCCTAGCTCATAGTCTCTGGGTTATTGGCTGGTTGGTTTTGATGGATTACCCACCACACTTCGACATCTCCTGTCAGCTGAAGGCTGCCAACCCAGAAGCAGGCACTAACACTTGCTGATTTGGAACTAGCGCCATCACTGGTTGAAGGATTTGTTGTTTTGTCGCTATGTCTCTGGGAATGTCAATCATTATGTTCAACTCCACTTGGCCATTTTGTTCTTTGCACCATTTGGTGTTGGTGGCAGGGTCCATTTTGTTCATATGGTTCATTTCTCTGGACATGGACTTCACTGTTGCAAAAGGACCAAAAGCAGTCCCAGATGACCCCCACATTTGTAGCACTCACTTCTGAAGGAGCTGATGATGATTGGTTCTTTCGGTCCCTCTTCTCAGATGACCAGCCTGCCTTGTGGGATTTGTGAGGCTTTAATAGGCCTATCTTGCTGATTTCTTTCTGGTGTGCCCTCTGCAGACCCTGAGGCTCACCTCTCTAGCCAGGGGTGATGAAACAAAAAACCGCAACGGGATCCGGAACATAATCACTTCTGAACTTCCCCGCTGGTTTAGGATCTTCACCTCTCTTACAGCAGCAGGAATGCCCTCTCTAGCTGGGGACACAGCAACAGTTCTCCCTCCTTTTTCCTATGAGTTATTGTGTCCAGTACTTCTGCTGCCCTGTTCTTTGATTCCATTTTCTCTGCTGGACACTACATCTCCCATAAGCCACTGCAGGATCCTCCTCCTGTTCAGAGATTAATGGATCAGGTTCCAGCCACAGAGCGACAGATTATTTGGGGCATCTCTAGAAGAAGAAATCTTACATATTCTCAACTCCAATATGGTATTGAGTTTTCCATATAATAATCAGGCTTTTATTTATTATATGATCCATCAAAGACCTTTACTTTTGGATCCTTAAGAGACTTTAAAGTTGTGCAGTATTGAAATGCATTAATTGATTCATCACAGAAATTCTGAACATCAGTTAGATCCTTAGATTTAAATAGATATTCTGATTAAGACATAGCTTTTTAAATAATTTATAATCCATTCAGTATTTTATTTTAAGCTTCACCAGAACTTTTAAAGGCGTAATCTTTAAATTGACCATTTAAGATTTGAAAATCAAGGACTTTTCATAAATCAGTGGCTGAAAGTGCTGTATTTATTTATTTATTTATTTATTTATTCATTTATTCATTCATTCATTCATTCATTCATTCATTCATTCATTCATTCATTCATTCATTCATTCATTCATTTATTATTCAAATTTATAAGCCGCCCAACTCCCAAGGGACTCTGGGCAGTATTCTCAAACCAGTCAAAATATGGATCTTAGGACACCACAAAATGAAGAAGGCATATCTTCTAATACTTGCTTCACGGTCATCTTTATTAAATTCTCTGTGTAAAGTTACATAGGATTTTTAGGCAAAATATCTGCATGTTGACAATTTTAAGTTACCTTCTGCAGTCCTAGGCTTCCTATCCTCAAATGATAGATGGAGGAGTTTGAAAAATGCATTGCCTTTGCTACATGAGTTATCTCCTTCTGTCCATTGTGGTCAATGTTCATTTCCCCAAAGCCCACAGATAGATTTTAAACTGTAATTACACACACACACACACACACACACACACACACACACACACACACACACACACGCAAATATATAGCCATAAATCTTCCCTGCAAATGCAAATGAAGATCCAAGCTTGACCTTGATGGATGACTGTTAGATCTAGATCTAGATCTTTGATTAAAATTTTTACATTTTAATTATGGAAAACTGAAGTCCTATTGGAAAGAGATAATTTTAAAGATGAACAGAAGAGCCAAATTAATTCAATGGACAGGCTATCTAGTGGCCTATGGATATTCAAAAGCCTATGGATGCTAGAAGAACAGGGGAAATGAAAATATAAATACATCAGAAATAATTACAGAGAGTCCTCATCTTTACAAGCAGTTGTTTAGCGGCCATTCAAATTTATGATGGTGCTGAAAAAAGTGACTTATGAACAGGCTTCACGCTTAACAAACATTGCAGGGCCCCACAGTCACATGGTTGCAATCTGGTTGCTTGGCAACTGGCATTTATTTACAATGGAACACTTGTCCTTGGGTCACGTGATTGCCATTTTTCCAGATGACTTCTGACAAGGAAAATCAGTGAGCGAAGCCACTTAACAAACCACAGTGATTTGCTTAATGACCATGGCAAAAAAGGTCATAAAATCAGACATGGTCATGTGATGACTCACTTAATGATCGCATCATTTAGCAACGGAGGTTCCACTTCTGATTGTGGTCCTAAGTTGAGAACCACCTGTATTGCACCCAAAATCACAAAATAAAGTAGTTGGAACAACTGTTTCCCTTCACAATGATCATCATCAATGTTTTGAATAATGTTGGGATTATCCTTCCTAATAAAGTGTGTGTGTATGTGTGTGTGTATACATATATTCATATATTCATACTGTTGAGGGAAGCATTCGTCCGAATGCTACCATGTGACAATGAGAATAAATCTCATAGAGTCGATTTGGATCTTTTCTTTGGAATTCAGACAGATAGAAATAAAACCGAGATTAAAGTCTAATAGAAAATTTTAACAGATTAACAGTGTTGGAAGGGACCTTGCAGGTCATCTAGTCCAACCCCCTGCCCAAGCAGGAGACCCTACATCTGCCTCTACCTAGAATCAAACTCACAACCTCCTGATTGTGAGGCAAGAACTCCACAGCAGCTAATTTATTTCGTTACAAAAACAATAAATCCTGGATAATTACATTTTTGCTAATAAAACAGTCAGAGTCAAAGTCAAAAGTGATTAATGGTGGATCAGGAATGTGGACATGCGTACAAGATCATATCACGTGTTCTGCTTGTATTGGAATATACCATAATATTAGAATAGGGGTGCATCACCCTGCATAGACATACAACTGACAATATTCACTACGTGACACATACACTAAGGTGACCAGACGTCCCGCTTTTGGCGGGACAGATACGCTTTTCAAGCGTGTGTCCTGCGTCCCGCATTCTTTCCAAAAAGTCACGCTTTTTTGGAAAGAATGCCGAAACAGCGGGACGTCTGGTCACCTTAGAAGGGGAAGCACAAAAGAGAGGTACTACACCGAAATACAAACCGGAAGCAAGTCGGGCAAAGCGGAATTTCAGCAAGCCGGCTGCCTGCTGGGGAGAGGGGGAAGGGGGGCTGCTCCTCCTCTCCTTCCCCCGCCCCATCCCTAGCCCCGCCCTCGGAGGCGCCGCTGCTGTTGGGATGCGGGTGGAGGGGTGAGGGACGAGGAACCGTCACCGCTGCCGTCGTTGCCCTGGGGCCGGGCGGGCGACCAGGAGACCGCGGCGCTTGGATGCCTGGAGCTCGCGACTTAGACCTAGCCCCGAGCCCGCCATGGGCTGCTGCGGGAGCGCCGCCTCGCAGGTAAGCTGCCGGCTGCCTCCTTTCCCCGCCTCCCGTTCGTCACTTGCCAGCCCAAGCCACTGCCGGCTCCCGAAGGGGAGGCGGGAGGCGAGGAAAGGCCTCCCGCCTCCCCCCCCCCACCTGGACCCGACATTTGCATTGTTTTGCCCTCTGCGCATGCGCAGCGTTCTGCGCATGCGCAGAGGGCAAAACTCAAATGGTGGCGCCCAGGCGGGCCCGCCCCCCATCCCACTTAAAAAAAAATCTGGTCACTTTAACATACACACACACAGACACAGACACCACAAAAACAAAGCAAAACAAAATCTTTTTTTCTATATAATGTGGTATACATTGAAGGAGCCAATCATCTCACATTACTGATGGTAATATAAGTGTGTAGCTTTTCTAAGATATACAAACACTCTGATGCACTCATATATGATCTTCTATATGGAATAAGAAATTTTTATCATATGTTGGAGAGGGAGAAATCTCCGGAATTGATTACAGTTTCCTACCTCTAATCCTCAAAAAAAAATCAAACTATGCTAAAAAAAAAATACAGACTTGTAAAGGATACTGTTTGAAGTCTGTCCTGTTTCTCTCTTGATGAAAACAAATGGCCTTGTAAGCTGGTTTCTGGAAAGATTAATTGGATACTTAAATGTCAATTAAGGTAATACAGGTATGGATGGAAGCACCCACAATAAAACATTTAGCAGAATACTAGTCAAGCGTGAAACAAGTAACTTGTTTTTAATATTTAAAGAAAAACTGGATAGCTTCATCTATTCAGATTAAAATATATACACATAGATTGATTGAATGAGTAAGTGAGTGACTGATTAAAAGTCAATTAGCTTAGGAGGCATGATACTTAGTGTGACATGGAGATACTATTTTCAGGGTACAGATTATCCAGGGGTGGGATTCTACCGGTTCGGACCTGTTTGGGCAAACCGGATGCTCCGACAATCAGCTGGGAGAGAACCAGTTCACTCCAATGATCAGGTGGGCCCACCTGCCCACCCCTGCGCTTTACTGACCTATATCTTTCAGCTGATTCACGCAGCAGAGCGGATTGCTGCACCTTAGCTGTGTTTTTCCTCAGCAGTAACGCGGAAGGTAAATTTTTGTAAAACTGCGCGCGTGCGCAAAGCGCGGGATCACAGAACTGGTTGTTAAACCAACAGGATCCCACCACTGAGATTATCCCTTATATACCTCACTTTCTCAGAGTGGGAAACAACAGACCTTCCTCTCTTTGGTGAAGGTTGGGATTTAAGAATGTTTAAGAGGAATTTTTTTGTACCTATTGTAAACCTTTCCTGAATCTCCCATATGTAATGTATTTTTCTGTTAGTTTCTTTTTTTTTTAAGTGAATGTCTGGGCCCCACCTGCTCTACTTACTCTGATATCACCAGACATACTGTACTCCTTCAAAGCCAATGATAATGTTAGAGACTCAGTCACAAAAGACAGACAGACATATGGGAATTAGAAGAGATTTCAGTATGACTGACATTCAGGGATAGACAAGCTGATGTCCTCTGAATGTTAGACTTTTCATTTTTTTTGGTTATGCTGACTAAGGCTGAAGGGAACTTAAGATGAAAACATTAAATTGTCCCACCCTGCAAACTCTTTAGTTTCAAGTAAGAATCAAGATGGAATTGCAGAAAAACTAAGACTCCTCGTAACTCTTGTAACAATAACCCTTGAAATATTTCAGTTTAACATACAGCTCTGACTTAAATTTTTTTGTAGAAATTGCTGTCTGTTTCTGGAAGTTACTATTGTCTATTTAATTTGGTGTTCCTTATCATATTTGGACACAAATTAAAGAAAGAGAGAGAAATGAACTATAATTCACCATAAATTTCAGTTTTATGACTATGGAAATGCTGAAAGTTTGGCCATCAGCTTGAACTTATAAAAAATAATACATTTAATGGATGTATATCTTATGACTTAGGAAAGTGTTTAAATTAGGTGATTTGGAAAGCCTAATAGTATGAACAGAGCAGAGGTGGATTCCTGCCGATACGCTCTTACCTGTCGGTCGCCACAGAGCCGAAGAAGCTGGTGGCATTCATGGCGCGGGACTTCCCCCACCCGCTTCCCCCACCCGCCTGGATGCAGCCATTTGCGTTCTTTTGCCCTCTGCGCAAGCAGAACGCTTTGCGCATGCGCAGAGGGCAAAAGAACGCAAATGGTGGCATCCAGGCGGGCGGGGGAAGCGGGTGGGGGAAGTCCCGCGCCGTGAACGCCACCAGCTTCTTCGGCTCTGCGGCGACCGATAGGTAAGAGCGTACCGGCAGGAACCCACCTTTGGAACAGAGTATCCCTTCCCCAAGCATTAAAGCGGCCACAATGTTTGGAAGCGTCATAAAATTGTTTCAAAGTCCAGTTGTCACTCTCAAGAATTCCAGTGAAGTGAAACAGCAGAGCAGACAAAGACATGTACAGAGTGCTAAGGGTGTTTCAAATCAGCGGAGCAGACTTTTCAAAGGGCAGAGTTTCTTAAATGCTTTGCACTTCTTTTGAATGTTTTGCTCATCCCTATCACTGTAGTAACCATTCCATCTACTGTATAATTTTCAAGCTATATGCCATAGGTGTTACTAGAAAAAGAACCAATTTGTTTCATTTGTCAACCTGCAGCTATATCAATAAAAAATATTTCTCTCTGCAGGTACTTAGAGTTGTTCGACTTATCAAGATTTCTCCTGCCCTGGAAGATTTTGTATACAAGATTTTTGGACCTGGAAAAAAGCTTGGGAGTTTAGTTGTATTTACTGCCAGTCTATTAATTGTAATGTCAGCCATTAGTTTGCAAATGTTCTGTTTCGTGGAAGAACTAGACAGATTTACCACCTTTCCAAGGGTAAGTTAAAAATTCCATTGCATCCAATCAGATTATGGCTGTTTAGAAATGGCTTTATACTGTAATCTTATTAATGCCAGTTCCTTGGCTTCTGTGAGAAAAGATTTTGTTGCAAGATCATTCTGCCTGAATTATTAGTTTCAACAGTAACCCTCCACTGTCACACAAAAAGAGCTGCATCAGAACACTATATATTATGGCAGGGTGAGAACCCACCGTAATACCCAGCAAGCTAAACTACTGGAGAGAAGGTACCTACATGAACAACTCAGGCAGAATGGGTACCCACAAACATTTATTACAAGATGCCTGAGCAACACACAAAGGAGAGAAAGGAAGAAAGAAGGTAAAATACCAACTGTATGGCACACCCTTTCATACATCAAAAACATTTCAGAAGCAATAGAACGTAGCTTTCAAGATCTTCAAGTGGGCATCACACACCGCCCAGAGTCTACCATATGAGGACAAATCATGCATTGCAAAGATCTCTTGGAGGTAGGAGATACTTATAATGTAATCTACCGGATCCCCTGTATAGATTGCCCCTGTGATTATGTAGGACAGATGGGGAGGAAGCTAACCACCAGACTGCAAGAACACAAGCGAGCAGTGAGACAAGGAGACCTGAACTTATTGGTAGCCTCACATTGCAATGAACAAGGACATACTAAGATTGTTGGCCATGCATATACAAAGACAACCAGGGAAATGATTGAAGCCTGGGAAACAAGTCTTTGTCAGTCAGCAGGAGTGCTAGTTTACCACTCATCAGGTGCTTAGGAGCCGAGGGCTTGGCAGCACAAGGAAACAACAGCCAATCATCAGTCATCAACACATCGATCAACCAATAGGAAGGTACCACATAATTACGACTGACAGAATAGCCGAAAGCACATATTCCAGTAAAGAGAAATTCCCTGAAGATGGGCTGCATCACAAGTCTCGGAAGAATAAACATCTGGTCCCGGTGACCGACTCAGATTTGATCTTGCAACATTATCCTGGGACATGTATATTTGCCTTTATTCATAATGTAGCAACAGATCACTATAGCTTTTCTGTGGCCCAGATAGGTTTTTCATTTGATTTACTATTTGTAATGTTTTACATTCCTGGAGTGTTGGGGTGTAAATATGGCATAGCTAAGCATTTTCTGTCCCAAAGGTGCTTTTTCAAGAGGCAACTGGACTTTCTGGTTTTTCTTTGAAGACATTTCCCTTCTCATCCAAGAAGCTTCTTCAGCTCTTCAAAAAACAAAACAGAAAGTCCAGTTGCCTCTTGAAAAAGCACCTTTGGGACAACCATGACGTGGATGACTGAGAATTTCTGTAGACACTAAACATTGCCTGTTTTTCTTTTTTATTTCTGAAGGTTTTCGTTATTATGTTTTTGTTTTGTTTTGTTTTGGTTTGGTTCAAAATAGCTATGTTGCCCTGTGGAAACAGTTCATCAATTTTGTTCTTTGTGCCTGCAAAAAAAGTCTTACAAAAAATTATGCCACCAAAAATTAATAGTTTTGTTATCATATATTGAGTGCTCTAGGCTTCATATGTTCCTCACACCTATAGTAGAATACCTATATTGCACATAATTGATTTTCCCTTTTAGATCTGTGATTTCTTGGTTGGAAACAATATGGATATGTTGTTTCTGCTAAAACTTGAAGTGTCTAATCGCATAAAGATCTCAATCAAACAATATCATTGCTAAATGCTGACCAGTAATATTCCATAAGTAATTTGAGAAATATGTAAAAGATAATTCCATTGATAATATAAGACTGATCTCTTTCATTGTTTAAAATGATGACTCTGGGCCTAAATATGGTTTAGATAATGTGTGCACAGCAGAATAAAAATGGGAAATCACTTGGTAATTGATTTAATGTACTTGTTTGAATGAAAATAATGCCATTTTCTTAATCTGGTAGTCTAAACTTATGTAACTTAAAGACACAAATAATGTAATAGTTTTAGTGAGCCAAAGTCAGATTCCTATTATTGCTGTTTCTTATTTCTACACTATTGATTAGGTCAATTAAATTGGAATAAATATAACCATGTGATAGATACATGTAAGAATTGATAGTATCTATTTTTAATTAGAGCAGAAACATAAGCAAAATGTATAATTCTTACACTTCTGAATAAAGGAGAGTTTCTTTTCCAATTTAAAAACTAATATATTGGTATAATTGAACCTAAAAATGCAAATTAGCCCTTTTGCTGCTCTAGGAAAGGTAAAATAATTAACATTTGAGGTTTTTGAGGCTAACATTGTAGGTCACAAATTTCTACTGATTAGAATCGCCTACTTTTAAGTCTCTTACTTTTTAATGTCTTTTTTAGCTTGGAAAATTGTCATATGGGAATTTCTTTCCTTACTTCTATTTCAGCAGAAGATTAGCAAATATTGTGCTGGAGTATAGTTTTTGTTTGTTTTTTAATATTATTCACACCTTTCCTTGTTGCAGAATTAGAAGGATTACATTTAAACCATCTAATGAAAAGAAAATTAACATAATAACAATGAGGTGTTATTTTTTTACTAGCATTTTTTACTAGCAGGATACTAAAACAAAATATGAAATAATTCAGAAATGATATATCCCATCATTACTTTAAAATGGTGGTGTTTTGTTAATATCCTCCAGGCTATCACTTTATTCTAATACCAATACTTTGTCACTATGCCTTCTGCCTTTCTGAAAAGCTGCTGTAAATTCTTTTATGATTGATTTTTAATGCAGCCATTTATTTTAATTTTTTTTAAATAAACACTCTTCTTGTTATTCTACTTTGTACAGTTAAAGTGACTATAACAGAGAAATGTATGTATTTTAAAAGAAATATAGAGCTAGATTCTAAGACCGTGATGGCGAACCTATGGCACACATGCCACAGGTGGCACGCAGAGCCTTCTCTGCAGGCATGCCTGCCGTCACCCCAGCCCAGCTCCACTTCGCATGCACATGCCTCCCAACGGCCAGCTGGTCTTCAGATCTCTGCCGTGCATGCGTGGGGTGCTCACATTGCATTTTGGGGATGCACTTGCACGGCCCCCCCATACCCCATTTTGGGCCTGGAAGGCCTCCTGCACCAACCTGGAAGCCAAAACGGGCCACAGAGGCGCCGCGCACGGCCCCCCGTGCCCCATTTTGGGCCTGGAAAACCTCCTGCAGCAACCTAGAAACCAAAAATGGGCAAGGGAGGATGGGGCGCATGCACGGCCAACATGCGCATGCACGGGGGCGCATGCAGGGGGCACGCATGCATGGGGGACACTCGCATTGCATTTTGGGGATGCACCCGCACGTTCATTCACATGCGTGCACACGCGCTTTGGGCACTCGACACCAAAAATGTTCGCCATCACTGTTCTAGGTGAATGAAGAAAAGGAACCCTGCTGATTTATCTTCCATAAATGTGAGAATAGAACTCAGGTTCTCAATGAAAATGTTTTTCCATATTTTTCTGGGCCCAGTTCAGAGTAACATCCTCCTTGTTTAATAGATTATTGCAGTGTTTTTCAGCCTGGACAACTTTAAGATGTATGGACTTTAATTCCCAGAATTTCCAAGCCAACATGGAGAATTTGGCTGGCTGGGGAATTCAGCGAGTTGAAGTCCACACATCTTAAAGTTACCCAGGTTGAGAAACACAGGAATGCAGAGATAGAAAATTGCCACCTAGAATCTTCTGGAATGGGTAGCCATATTAAATCAAATAATGAAAGTTCCTGTGGGTCTTGACATATCAAACCAATGGCAGCAGAAGACTTTGCATATTCAAACATTCATTATGGACAAATGTTTTGGGTTCCTAGGTGAAAGGGAAGAGGAAGAGAGGCATTTTAGCTGGGCACAGTACCATTCCCCTCTAAGTAAAAGCAAACTTAAAATGGTCAGCATGTTCTGACATGGAATCTTTTGCTCTAAATGCCAAAAGACTTAGCAGAAAGAACAATTGATTATCACATCCATTAATGTTGCTGAAGTACAAGCCCTGTAGGAACATTATATGTTTTTAGGAGAAAAAGAAAAAAGGCAGACCACTTTTATTTCCTAATGCCTCTAAATTCCATGCTTTCACATGGTATCTTGACAAACAGGACATAAATAGAAGCTTATGGTTGCCATAGCTACCATCTACAGCATAATCCAGCCCATTTTTCTCAGATTGCAATTTTTGTTTTCAGGTGAATGGGGGCTTTTAAGATCCAATTTTGTAATGGGTAGTATTTCTTCTTTTCCTTTTTCCTTGTTTTTTAATTGTTGAAATTATGGTTGAACTAAAAATGTGGAACATGCCTTGCATTTTTAAACTGTCTTAGATACTTAGTATTTTTGTGCATTGTGCTTTTTGTGTTGGGGAAGAATTTTTTAATGAGACATAGTTATTTCAGGAAATAGAGATTAATATTCTGATTAATATCACACTCAATTCAGTTCAATTCAGTTTATTACGGTCATAGACCAGAGACTAGAGCGAATAAAAACACTCAATAAATATACAATTAAAAGTTATAAAATAAAATAATAAATAACAGATAAAATCTATGATAAAATCCAGTCTGTCAGTTGCACATGGTCTACACTACTAAAATTACAACTTATAAGCTGTGAGGCCTATAGTTGGTTTAATGATAAAAGGGAAGGGAATAAGCAGGGTTTGCCACATTTGTTGTATAAATTAGCTATGGTGGATTAGACACTTAAAGGTTAGCCACAGTTGATAGTTCTTTGCATGGGATCCCCCAGCAGAGAAGAGCAGTGTTAGCACACAGAAATGGCAGCACACAGGAACACCACCCCCTTCTCCGTTTCCATTCCCATTGCTGGGAAGGGAACAGCACACAGAAATGGCAGCACGCAGGAACGCCACACCTTTCTCCCTCAGGTTGCTGCTTCTGAGATTTGGGGACTCGGGAAACATCTGGGTCTGGCTCACCCAGCTTCTCTTCCTCTCAGAGCCAGCTTTCCCAGTCTAGTTTGCCCCAGGCCCCCATCCGTTTTCCCCCCGACAGCTGGACAAAGCTAGGCAAAAAGCCAGTCCTTACCAGCGCCAGCTTCACCGACAGCAGGCTTGCAAAGGGCAATGTGAGTTGTGTTGCCGTCTGCGTCAAGCTAGACTGGGGAGGGAGAATGTGAGCGAGCACTGAGGAGACTGCGGAGGAGGGAAGCCAGGTAAAGGGGCGAGCGAGGGGCATCTGCACCATGCCGGGGCTGGCAGACTTTCTAAGCCCGCCTAAAGCAGGGACGGAAGGGGGGAGAGTGATCCGATCTAGCGTGTGTGTGTGTGTGTGTGTGTGTGTGTGTGTGTGTGTGTGTGTGTGTGTGTGTGTGAGAGAGAGAGAGAGAGAGAGAGAGAGAGAGAGAGAGAGAGAGAGAGAGAGAGAGAGAGAGAGAGAGAGAGAGATCCGATCCAATCTTGAAGAGTTATATCAGGGCTGGCGGCAGTGTGCTCTCTCTCTCTCTCTCTCTCTCTCTCTCTCTCTCTCTCTCTCTCTCTCTCTCTCTCTCTCTCTCTCTCTCTCTCTCTCTCTCACACACACACACACACACACACACACACACACACAGAGAGAGAGAGAGAGATCTTTCCTCCCACCCACCCCCTTCTGCCCCACCCACCAGAGACCCCAGGATTCCCTCCCCAACCCTGCCTGTCTTATACAGGCACCACCCACATGACTGATGTAGAGTTGGCCATGCCCACTCAGTCACATGACCACCACCCCAGCCATGCCCACCAGGTCATTAGGAAGAACAGGTTGGCACTTTGCGATAAATAAGTGGGTTTTGGGTTGCAGTTTGGGCACTCGGTCTCTAAAAGGTTCGCCATCACTGGACTAGACTGGTCTACAAATTTTGGGAAATTATCGACCTTCGAGATAAAATGTGTTAATTTTACATATTTTGATTAGTTGAATTAGGAAACAGGTGATAAAGGTGCTGGTTTGCTAAACTTTTCAAGATATTTCACAATAAAGATTTATACACAGGTAAATATATTTGCCTACAAAGGAGGGAAGTGTCTAATGATCATGATGCCTTGTAACTTCTCAACAAAGTACGGTAGAACAATGAAAATGGTACCACATGGAAGTGTATAAATTTGTCTTCGCTTTGAGAACAGCAAGGCAGATGACTATGAAAAACAGGTGGAACATTTGTTTAGATCCTATAAAGCATTTGGTGCAAAACATGTCACTGAAAATTCACTTCTTACAATCACAGACTATTTCCCTTTGAATTGTGGCGCAGTGAGTAATGAGCATGGGGAGAGATTCCACCAGGATATCGCAGGCATGGAGAAAAGATAACAAGGGAAATTGAGTCCATCCATGCTTGCCGAATCTCCCCAGGGATGATCCTACCGCAGTTCAGAAGAGAAAAGCCAAAAAGCGCAGTTTGGAAACTGAATAAAGATGGAAGCTTGTCATTTAATCTGATGTCAGAGCTTGTCAGTTTTTCATGCAAAAAGCATGAAAATGTTACATGAAAAACCAATAAATGAATGGAAAGTTATGTTATTGGTATCAATAGAAAGATAAATTTATAATGATTCGTGTGGCACTATTCTCATTGCTATATCACATTTTGCAGAAACGTTATGGAGCATAATCACACATCCTCCTTGTAATTTTGAATTATTTTGATGCAATTTTGACCTGAAGCTGTACCTTGGAAATTGGAGGCAATTAATAATCAGGACTTAATTTTCCTTTATTAGTGACACAATTATATGTAAAAATTAAGCTATTTTTTCCTTATAGACCAGTGTAATGTTTAATATGATGGGAATGTATTCTTTTTGTTCTCCCCCTTTTTTCTTTCTTGTATATTAATGTTTTCTCAATCTATTCAATGTGATCAAAGATGAATGTCAAAAAATCAAGATGGCAGTCACAACCATATAATCAAAGCCCTGGCTCTTTTGTACATGCATTACAAGAAACAACTTATTTGACAACATAGCTGTGGCCACCATCCTGATTTTTTTGACCCCATTCTTCAGATAGTGATCCAAAGTCTGGGGAAAGAAGTCTAAAGATACCAGGACATGAAATAAGTTCTGTTCTAGCTTTTCCATGATCTGATATTTGTCAAGTCATACATTGCAGCTAAAAGTAAAAAAGTTGCTGCTGAACAGCCATGATGAGTAGCATTAACTAAATTTAAAACAAAAACAATTAGAATAAATCTGAAGGGTTCTTCACACACATACCGTATTTTTCGGAGTATAAGACGCACCTTAGTTTTGGGGGAGGAAATCAAGGAAAAAAGCCCTCTGCCTCCAAGCAATTTGCCAAACAGCAAACAGCAAACAGCACAGATGATATACACTGTTTGCTGTGTATTTCTGTGCATGTGTGCTTGACCCATAGAAATAGCAAAGAATTGCAGAAATGTACATTATGCCAGAAAGTTTTCTTAAATGTAGTCACACTAACTCATCCCAATTATTTAAATAGATCTACTCCAAGGTAACTAAACTCTAATACTAAACAGGACACTGTTACATTTCAGACTATACTTGTACAGAGCTGTTAAAATTAATTAAAATTTCTGGAAGTATACATTATTCTTTATTATTTAAAAGAAGATACAATAGCACTGGGCCTCTTCAGAGCAAGCATTTATTTTAAAAAGCTTCTTTATTTTGTTGAGTTGTCTAGATTTACAGGGGTCTCCAACCTTGGCAACTTTAAGACTTGTGGACTTCAACTCCCAGAATTCCACAGCCAGCAAAGCTAACAAAGCTGACTGTGGAATTCTGGGAGTTGAAGTCCACAAGTCTTAAAATTGCCAAGGTTGCAGACCCCGGCTCTAGAACAATAATAAAGTGGTCTTTAAAAAATAAGTCTAATAATTTGAACATTCTACAGACATTTATAGTTATTCACTTACCCCCTTGCATGCAGTTCAGCAGAAAATAAAAATCTGTGTGTCTCTCCCAGCTATTTGCCTCTTTGCAGCTAGTTTCACTTTCATTTTAGCCCATTGCAAATCAGCTGTAGGTCGGGAAGCTGCTAATGACTTGCTTAGCTGTACAGGCTCTTCCCTCTTTGCTGTAAACAGGTAAATTGCTGGAAGACAGAGGCCAAAGGGTGGGGGTGGGTGGGTGGGGCTACATTCAATGTATAAGACGCACCCAAGTTTTCACCCTCTTTTGGGGGGTAAAAAGGTGCGTCTTATACTCTGAAAAATACAGTATACTGTACACACACAATTTAATTTAAAAAAAAAACACCCTCTATTTGTATAAATCTCCAGGTCTCATTTTCACAGCTGTTAGTTGTTCTGACAGCAAGATAGCTACATTTCTGATTCCTTTTAGCATAACTGGTGGGAAGTATATCTCTCAACTAAAAATATCTTGCTCTGAAAGAAAGATTGCTACTTTCCAAAGTTAAAATCACTGTATACAGCCGTATTATCTTAAAACTAATGTTTTTCCAATGCAGAGGTTGTCACTTACAGGAAACATCTTGGAACACTGTTAGAATGAATCATATTATAAATGGTGGTTTTGATTTTCTTAGACAAAAAGATTATACTTTTTTTAAAAAAGTTCAAAAATAAATGCAGCTCCATTTAATACCAGAACCAGATCGTTACTACCAAGAAATAATGTAAACGATATTTATCTTCTTTTCTGTGTTTTACTATGTGAGATATTCAGATCTGTAGAAGAGTTCAGACTTTTGTATGTTAGTTTGACCATGAATCATATTATGATCTGCATTCAAAAATGCAGATACAGAGTTGAGTTCAGACTTCGTGTTTAACATCTGAATGGAGGTTTTATGATCATCTGGATATGGTATATTTGACATAAAGCTGAGAATAGAAACTGGAGAACTTTTTTCCTCAATCTGAGGAATAGCACATGGAACCCGCTGGTGAAATATAGTCTGCTAGCTATAGATACCTTTAGGAATGGCACTAAACTTTGCTTTTAAAAATGTGCTTCTGAAATTCAGTGGTGCTTCTTGGATTTTACAAAGGTTTATTGCTGTGATGTGTTTTGGGTTAAAAAACATGGTAAAGATATGATGTTTTGGAAGATATTGGGAACTTGGTCAGACCACACCTAGAGTACTGCATCCAGTTTTGGTCACCACACTACAAAAAAAACATTGAAACTCTAGAGAAAGTGCAGAAGAGAGCAACCAGGATGATAAAGGGTCTGGAAAATAAAACATACAAAGAGCGGTTGCAGGAACTGAGCTTGGACAGTCTGGCAAAGAGAAGGACCAGGGGTGACATGATAGCAATGTTCCAATACTTGAGGGGTTGCCACAGAGAGGAGGGAGTCAGGCTGTTCTCTATGGCACCAGAAAGCCAAACAAGGAATAACGGATGGAAGCTGACCAAGGAGAGATTCAACCTGGAAGTGAGGAGAAACTTTCTGATGGTGACAGCGATCAACCAGTGGAACAGCTTGCCAGTGGAGGTTGTGAGAGCCCCAACACTTGCGACCTTCAAGGGGAGACTGGACTGCCATCTGTCTCAAATGGTGTAGGAACTCCTGCTTGAGCAGGGGGTTGGACTAGATGACCTACAAGGTTCCTTCCAACTCTAATAATAAATCTAATAAATCCTGCTAATAAACAGAAGCATGCAGTTTCTACCAATAATACCATCAGAGCAGTGTACAACTACTTGTTGTTAACCAAATTGTCCCTACAATCACAAGACAAGTGCTATTATGGAACTTATTTGCTTATTTCAGTAAAGGATATATAACTGGCTTATTTGTTTATGTTTTGATTTAGGCTTTCATGTCAATGTTTCAAATCCTGACACAGGAAGGATGGGTGGATGTCATGGATCAGACTCTCAATGCTGTGGGTCACATGTGGGCCCCAGTTGTTGCTATTTACTTCATTTTATATCACCTTTTTGCTACCCTGGTAAGTTATTGCTTGCACCAGATGCATACGTCAATTTTTGAAACACATTTCATGCTGACTCATGAGTGCAAAACTAGCTCATCTAGTAGTAACGTTGTCAGTAGACCTCCAAGGATACCAAATACTGTATGTGTTTTATCGCTTTAGGTTACATGCTAAGTAGATGGACTTGCAGGGCAGAAACAGTTCAAAGGAAGAATGGCTCTTTTGTCTGTTCCTCTACTGATCAGTTCTCCCCATTCAATTGCTTCTGGTCATTTTAAGTTTACTTTTACAGAAGAAAAATTGTCAGGGAGAGAGCTGTCAGGAACAAGAGGAGCTTTCCTTTTGAATGATACCTCTTTTCTCTATTTCTTGAATATTATACCAATCGCAGATTGGAAGTCAGTACAGTGGTACCTCGAGATACGAGTGCCCTAATATACGAGATATTTGAGATACGAGCTGTCGAGCGAGCGAAGTTTTGCTTTGAAATACGAGCAACATTTGAGATACGAGGAACGGCCGGCTGCACACGACCCACTCATTTCCGCAACATTCTGAAAGGGAGGAAACCTTCAGCCAGATTTGAATATAGATTTAGGTTTTAAAACCCTGTCGCAGGGAACACGGCTCTATCAAAGAGAATTTTCCCCCTTTAGCTTAGCCATCGTGGCGTCCGTAGGGCTCTTCGGGGGGGGGGGAGGCAGAGAGAAAGAAAAGGAAGGAAGGAAAGGGAAAAAGAATGGACCTGAAAGGAAGAGAAAGGGGAGAAGAGAGGGGGGGAAAACTTTGGGTGTGTATGCTACAGGAACAGAATCAACTTTGATTATTTTTTTTTGGAGGAATGGCCATTCACACCACCAGGGATTTTGCAGCTGAAAGAAAAGTTGCAGATTTCTCGAGGATCGGTGGTGTGTTTTTTCCCTCCTCCCCCTCCACAGAAATGTGAGATTTTTGGGGGGATGAGGGACAGGAAAGGATGCATCTGGATTTCCCCCCCCCCCAGCGTGTTTCTAATTCCACCCCTTGGTCTGTGAAGTAAGTGACTTTGCCATTCTCCGTCCCCGCCAGCTGTTTAAAAGACCAGCTCCTTTCTCTCTCTCTCTCTCTCTCTCTCTCTCTCTCTCTCTCTCTCTCTCTCTCTCTCTCTCTCTCTCTCTCTCTCTCTCTCTCACACACACACACACACACACACACACACACACACACACACACACACACACACACACACACACACAGACAGACCCCTAGCAGCCAGCCAGCCAGCCCAGCCAGCCAGCCTGGGGGCTGGAACGGATTAATGGCATTTCAATTAATTTCAGTGGGGAAAATTGCTTTGAGATACGAGCAAATTGACATACGAGCAAGGTTACGGAACGAATTAAACTCGTATCTCGAGGTACCACTGTATTTCCCAAGATAACTTCTAGCTTTGCCTTGTGTTGCCTTCCTACAACTTTTGGGCATTGCCAGAATCCTTCTTCATTGCCTGCTTAGAGATACTCAGCTGTTGAGTTAGGGTTTGGTCATCACTTTTAAATTTATTATATGAAAGTTTTGCATTTGAATACTATTCAATAGGATTGTTTTAATTTATTGCTGTCACTTTGAATAAAGATTGCTATTTAGATCCCAGGAATGGATACCCATTGAGGCAAATATCTGTGCAGAATTGTTTGGCAGAGACAACTTACCTTTTCAACTCATGGATTTTCACTTGTCAATAAAGGCAACTATGTTAATTCTTGGAAAGAATCTGAAGTTCAGATCTGTAACATGTGGTGATCTGGGTTTACAAAAAATACAAGGTGTTTTTAAACAAGATCATGCTTCCCCTTTAATAGAGTATTTATTAACATCCTGAATCACAGCAAAACAGGGATCATAATGAAGCAAGAACATATATTTATTAAGCAAAGTTTTCTATAGTTTCATTGCATTGCAATCTTCCCATGGCTGTAATTACACAGAAAGCTAATAAAACACTTGGGACAACAGCTGATAATTAGAAGTTAGTACAGTGCTTCCCTATTTTATGATGTCCGAATAAGCACATGAAAAATGTCATGGTATGGCATACTAACATAAGAGCAAACCAACAATTAATTTCATATATAGATAGAACACAATGAAGGGATGCAATGTTAACAGATCTTCATTGCTTTTTACTTCTGGGATGTGGAACAGGTGCTTTTTATAAGAAAGGAAATGTCCAATCCAGTGGAACATATGTGAAAACAATCTCATTAAATAGATGAAACATAAGGACTGATGGTGTTATCTGGTGCAAATTAGGCAGTTACAACAACAGCCTCTATTCAAGCAATTATCCAATTCATTAAGGGAAGGATTATTCCCTTTTGGCCTAATGTATAGTTATCCGTGATCTAGGCAGAAATTGACTTTTCTAGAGTTTATATTCTCTTCTATCCTTGAGACCCATACCCTTCTAAGGACTACAGATTTTCCTGCATCCCTTTCCAACATACATGTTATCCCAGGATGTTCAGATTCACACATTAATGTCTGTGCATATACATGTATGTATGCATACTTTAATAATACCGCTATTCAGAGGTTGTTGGCCAGGGGATCAGAGGGAACAAATGCTGAAAACTACCTTAATGCAAGCTCCAACCCATTTACATGCACATCGTGACATCACAAGTATATATGAAAGGGACAGAACTTGCATCAGGCTGGCCCAACAATGTTATCCTTTTAACAAAAGCCCTAGAACCTGAGGCTGCACCTGTCATCATTAATAGTTATTTAGGAGTCCTGTAAAACTTCAGTAACCATGACAAAGAAAAAAAGCTCTAGGAAATAGTGACAGAGACACAAGCAATAAAACAGCAGGAAAACATTGCAGCAAATGATTACTTTCAGAACTCAGAACGAGAAGGCGGGTAAAGTTCAAAAGTGCTAATTGTATGCACTTGGAAACAGATTCTGTAGAGAGCTGAGAGAAATGAATAGTTTTCACAGCAGAGGCTAAGATAGAAGTTACATTTGAAAAGCAAAAACTGTGTTAGGAGTGAAGTCTATTATTAAAAGGGGATGGTGAAGTTAAATAATAAGCTGAGGTTTAACTGTTCTTTTGTGATAATGCTCTAGACTTGTTTTTGACATTCAGTAAAAATCTTCCATCTGTGCCTGTCGTTCTCAGCCATAGAAATGGGAAACAATCACCCTAAACTGCACTGTATTTTGCACCCAAGGCACAGTTCTTTGATCAAATCTTGGAACAGTTTTTCATTAGGTTTTTAGCTGGAGCAATGGCTGAACGAGGATTGAACTATTATTGAGCAACATATGTGCATGTACTTATGTACTGTATGTTCTACATGTTTGTATGTACATAAGCAATCCACAAAATCCCTATCCGGAAATCCAAATAGTCTACAACTATATCTCTCCTCTATTTTGGACTTTTTCTTCTTATTTACTTTACTAAAAGGATGTTAATTTATTAAAAAAATATTAAGTATTCAATTCTATTTTTATTTTATTTTGTAGATTCTGCTGAGCTTGTTTGTTGCTGTTATTCTAGACAACCTGGAACTTGATGAAGATCTAAAGAAACTTAAACAAGTAAGGTTGTTCGTGTTGGATGTTATTTATACCAAAGCTGTACTATGATGCATTCACTTTTCTCTTGAAAATGTAGATGCCATCTTCAGAAAGTAAAATAAGAGCTGTGTATGGTGTACTAAAACTTGATATGCCTAAATATTAAAGATCAATTGAAGAGGCAGGGAAAGGATATACTATGATTATATTTGTTGAGCATTCAGGAACTCATTTTCAGTAGTGTTTAGCACAGGGCTGTCAAACTCGCAGCCCGCGGGCCGGATGCGTCATGTGCTGGCCCCGCCCCGCCCAGTTTAGCAAAGAGGAAAAAAGTCCCAATACGTCATGTGACGATGCCGTGACGACACGAGTTTGACACCCCTGGTTTAGCACAATATTGTATCATATTTATCAAAATAATTTCTTGAGAATCCAGGCGAGAGTATCATCTCACATTTCCTGAGAACATTAAGCACGGTGCATATGGAAAGATAGACTGCGGACCTGCCTGAGCAGCACTGTTCCCTTTAAGGTGCGCGGCCACGCACGTAATGAGAGAACGCCGCGCAGAAGTTTCTAACTTCCGCCTGGCATTTTCTAATGGCAGAGCCTGCGCGCCTGCGCGGCCGCGCACATAAAAAGAAAATGCCGCGTGGCAGTTTTTAACTGCCGCACGCCATTTTCTAATTTTACAGGGAACATTGTTGAGCAGATTGCAAATACTGGTGCTCCTTCCTCCCCTTCCCTTCTTGGTCCTCCCCCATCATCAGGATGATTTAACTGCCTAATCAAACAGCAACAATGGGCAGCAAGAGGGTAAGAAGACAAGATGTCTGCCTGGGAGTTCTGCAGCTACAGGATGCATGAGGAATCGCTTGAGCAGAGTCAAGGCCCAGGAATAAAAATAAAACCAAAAACTAAAGAAAGAGCAGTTTCCTAAACATTAAGGAAAATAAATTAGGGTTTCAACTGAGCAAATCACTCTAAAATATAGCGTACTACAAAAAAAAATCTTCACATCTATGCTTTGGCCTTATCTTGCCCCTGACAATTATGATCCCAGAGTAACAGATTTTTTTATGTTATGCCTAACATATTTATAGTGAGATAGAGATGAGACTGGAGATTTTAGTCATTCCATCCTCAAACATTTTATATCAGACATTAAGCAGAGTTGAGCCTTCTTAGCAATTGAATGGTAAGAATAAATCTGAAGTTTTCATGCTTTTTCTTTTGACTGGCCCCAATTCCCATTGCATATTTAAATCCTAGGATCAATCAAATGATACTTTATTTCATAGAGTGTGGGTTTTCATAGCTGATCTTTATTGGTGAAATAACTTTCAGGTAATGCCACATGAAAAAGCAAACAATACGGCTAGAGAAATGTCAGTGGTTATTCATTGTTTCACACAGTATTATTCAGTGTTTTCTGAAGGCTTATGATCTTCAAAGTTCAAAGTGCATTATAACATCATGATGCAAGTTCATCTTTTCTTTTTTTCATTTTTTTTTTTTTTTTATAAATTTTTATTGAATTATTAAAACATTAAATACAAAACATATATATACATTTACTTTCTTCATTCCTGAGACATCGGTTTAACGTCAATCTACATACATATTTTTCTATATAATTCTATATATAATATTTACAATCATTCAGACATTTTCTTATTCTTTCTAATTTCTAACCAATTGTAAAATTTATCCCACACTGCGTAAAATTCTTTGTCATCTCGATTTTGTAATTCTAGTGTTAGTTTTGACATTTCTGCACAATCCATTATTTTTTTTAATATCATATTTTCCGTTGGGGGTTTTTCATCTTTCCATGTTTGGGCGCAAGTTATTCTGGAAGCGGTTAGGACATGTATTATCAAATATTGATTCTCTTTCGTCTGTTGCCCTCTGATAATACCCAATAAAAATGTTTCGGGTTTAAATTCCATTACAGTATCTATTATCTCTTGTAACCATGTCCTAATCATGCTCCAGTATCCTCTTGCTATCGGACACGACCACCACATGTGGTAATATGTGCCGTGTACTTGTTTACACTTCCAGCATCTTGGGTTCATATTAGCATATATTTTGGCGATTCTAGCTGGCGCTAGATGCCAGCGATAGAACATTTTGTGTAAGTTTTCTTTATATGATGTTGAGAGGGTTAGTTTATAATTTATCTTCCATAATTTTTCCCAATCATCTAATTGGATAGTGTAGCCAAAATTTTTCATCCATGCGATCATATTTTCTTTAACTGTTTCTTCAAAATTATCAAATTTTAGTAAGTGATTGTACATTTTAGTTATAAATTTATTTTCAGATCCCACTAATATTTTATCCATTGTGTTTTGTTCTTTGTTTATACCAAATTCTTCCATGTCCTTTTGTATCTGTTTTGTATTTGAAGATATGGCCACCAATCTATGTCAACTCCTTCCTTTAGTTTTTCCCTGGACTTTAAGTTACCATCTTTGTCTAATAGTTCATTATAGTTTCTCATTTTCGATCTTTCCAATGTATTGGGATGGATAATGGCTTCCATTGTGGATAACCAGCGGGGTATCTCAATGTAATATTTGTTTTTAATTTTCCTCCAGGTGTTTAATAATACAGCTCTTATCGCATGGGTTTGGAAGTGTGAATGCTTAATATTCTTTTTTCCCCATAAATGGGCGTTCCAACCTTCCTGAATGTTGTGGCCCTCTAGTGTTAATATTCTATGGTTTTTTAAAATAATCCAGTCCTTTATCCACAGTAAAATTGCTGATTTGTAATATATCTCCAGGTCAGGGAGTCCAAAACCTCCTCTGAGTCTACTATCTTGTAATGCTTTGAATTTTATTCTTGGTTTTTTTTCCAGACCATATGAATTTAGATATTATTTTGTTTATTTCTCCCAAAAAAATTTTTGACTAGTTTTATGGGTGCTGTTTGGAATATGTATAACCATCTGGGTAGAATATTCATTTTTATGGCCACAATTTTCCCTGTAAATGATAGCTGCATCTTTCCCCATCTATCCAAGTCCTCTTTTGTTTTATGTAGTAGTTTGGTATAGTTATCTTCTTTGAGAGATGAGTGTCTGGCAGTAATCCAGATTCCTAAGTATTTGATTTTTTTAGTTGTCTGCAAGCCTGTTTCTTCTGTTAATTCTTTTATCTGATTTTGGGTGCAGTTCTTGGTCAATATTTTTGTTTTGTCTTTATTTATTTTTAATCCTGCCACTTTTCCAAATGCTTCTATATCCTTTAGTAGTTTCATGGCTGATTCTATTGGGTTTTCCAGAAAAAACACCAGGTCATCTGCAAATGCCTGGGTTTTGTAGCTTTCCGTTTTTATTTTGGTTCCTTTTATGTCATCATTATTTCTAATTTGATTTAACAATATTTCAATTGATAATATAAATAACAGGGGTGATATCGGGCAACCTTGCCTAACTCCTTTGGCAATACTAAATTTATCCGTCATGTCACCATTTATCACAAGTTCATCTTTTCATAATGTCACAATGCATGTTTCAAGATTTGCCCTCTTTATCCCTCTCCTGAAGACACCTATGTTGAAGTCATTACCCACATTTTATATCTCATTCACATTCTTTTTTGAAAGATTTGTTCTCTTACACAACCTCTCATACCTCTCTTCCTATTAGTATTATATGGATGACTCAAATACAATTTTTCTACATTTTTGCAATTTATATGCCGCAGTACCTATAATCATGGGTAACAACTTCACCATCATTTAAACATCGTTTTTCTCTGTATATATTAGCTAATTTCAGTCAATAGGTTTTTTTCAAAATAATTTTTTCCAACTTTTTGTAACAGTGGGCTCAGATTTGACATACAATAATCTTATATTTCCCAGTATGGTTGTCTTTTAAGTTTTTCCATGTTTTATAGTTATTATTTTCTACACGCACACACACAAGTTGCTAAGTGATTCTGTCTGATACCCTACCAATTTGTAAAATTACACCCAACAGTCCTGTACATGGTTCAGAATAAAGAGAAACAGTTCATAGCCACAGCTGCCAGTACAAGAATACATTGTTTGCATGTATAAATTCCCCAATGATGCCACTTAACATCATTTCTTAAAGTATTCTAGATATTAGAGTTAGGAAACAATTGAGCTGAAGTTTGGTCCTTAAAAACTTCCAAAGTCCATTATAGAGGGGTCTAGCCTCACCTCTAGTTGGGGGGCAGTTCTATTATGTTTTTCTATTGCACTTCCTTTCTCTGTAGATATATATAAATATAGCCAATACAATTTAAGTCTTAGCCTTGTTCAAAAATTAGCTACCGTATTTTTCGGAGTATAAGACGCACCTTTTTCCTCCCTAAAAGAGGCTGAAAATTTGGGTGCGGCTTATACTCCGAAGGTAGCTTTTCTGAAGCTTTTTTTCCCCAGCCCTAAGGAGGTGCTAACGATCTTCCGGGCTTCCTAGTCCGTCTTTGCAGGCTTGTTTTCATTCCTACTCCCTCTGAAAAAGGTCTTTTCAGCCCTAACGAGGTGCTAACAATCTTACCGGCTTGCAGCATTTTTTTATTCCTACTCCCTTGAAGTAGTTTTTTTACCAGCCCTAAGTCTTTGCAGGCTTGTTTTCATTCCTACTCCCTCTGAAAAAGTTTTTTTCAGCCCTAACCAGGGGATAAAATAATGTGCTGAAGCTGAACTGACTAAGGACGCTAGCCAGATGAATACCTGGTAGGTAGATTTTTCCCCCTATTTTCCTCCCCCAAAACTAAGGTGCGTCTTATACTCCGGTGCATCTTATACTCTGAAAAATACGGTAATCACAAATAAATGCCACCTTTGGGATTCATATACCGTTGGCATAGAATGTGTCAAGTTTCCTTTGGCTTGATTCCTATGTGCAAACAGGAATGTGTCCTATATGTATTTAGGGTCTGATTGTCAGTTAATAATAAAAGTAGACTTTGAGCCTACTGCAGTTATGCAGAAACTTTCCCGTATAAACAAATAGCCACAGCTATGTCATGACAGATAGGTATCAATAAGCAGCGCACTCTGAGCAAGGGAATGAAGTGACAGGAAAGGTTATCTGTTTTTTTTTGGGGGGGGGGTTGATGGTTTTGTTGAAGGAGATGCCAAATACTTTTGAGTGAATGGGGAGAAAGTGCAATAAAGAATATACCATCTCCATAACTTTTCAAGTTTTATTAGCAGAGGTGACCTAGATAAATTTTTATTAGCAGATGTGACATAGATAGATTTTTACGGTCTTTTTATGGTCTCCTTCTGTTCACAAATACTGAAGAGACTCACTTTTTTCCCTTTCTCAAGCCTTCCAGAATTTAGGGACATGCTATTTTGGACTCCATAATATTCCTTTGTTAGATGATTTTTGTATGATTTTACTGGAAGTCAGTCCTGTTGGACTGAATAACACTTCCTGTGTGTAAAGACGCTGCCAGAACGTGAAATCACTGAAGCAACTTAAATGATTCAGAAAATAATTGAGTGCGTGGTAAGTGGATCTCCTTGCAGAACGCTCATCCCCTCCACTATCTCCAGGGATAAAAGGAAAAGGGCTTTAGATAATAGTTATTTAGTGCAGTGTTTTTCAACCACTGTGCCGCGGCACACTAGTGTGCCGTGACATAGTGTAAGGTGTGCCGTGGGTAAAACACCCGCCGGGTGTTTTTGCTACGGGACATCTCTGTGTCCCGAAAGTTGGTTTCGAGACACAGAGATGCCTCTATTACCGTATTTATCGGCGTATAACACGCAGTTTTAAAACTAAAATTACAAGCCAAAACTCTACCTGCGTGTTAAACGCCGATCCCAGCTGATTCACCGCTCTGGGGGCAGCTCAAAAACAGGCGGGCGCATCCCTGCTGTTCTCCGGCCAAGCGGCCGAAGGAGTCCTGGAGCCCTGACGCCGCCCTGCATCTCGGTCTCTTGGGGCTTGTCCGGCAGCCTGCTGGGAAGGCTGCGACGCAGGGAGGGAAGGAGCTGCTATTGCCGCTCCGGCATTTCTCTGTGGCTGACCAGGGAGCCGCGTCCTTGTTAACAATGGAGAAGCTGCGCGGAGCAGAGGCGCCTGGCGAGTGAGGTGAGTGGCTACATCGGCTGCAGGCTCCTGCCCGCATCTCCCGCCCGCCCGCCTCTCATTCTTTTAAATGCTAAGGCAAGAGGTGGGCAAGCGGGCGGGAGACGCGGGCAGGAGCCTGCCGCCGATGCAGCCACTCGCCTCGCTCGCCAGGCGCCTCTGCTCCGCGCAGCTTCTCCATTGTTAACAAGGACGCGGCTCCCTGGTCAGCCACAGAGACATGCCGGAGCGGCAATAGCAGCTCCTTCCCTCCCTGCGTCGCAGCCTTCCCAGCAGGCTGCCGGACAAGCCCCAAGAGACCGAGATGCAGGGTGGCGTCAGGGCTCCAGGGCTCCTTCGCCGCTTGGCCGGAGAACAGCAGGGATGCTGCCACGGTCTGGGACTCAGTCGGGTGGCTGCAGCCCCGCGGGAGACGGCAACAGAGGTTCCTTCTTTCTCCTACAGGGAGAAAGACAGAAGGAAGGAAGGAAGGAAGGAAGGAAGGAAGGAAGGAAGGAAGGAAGGAAGGAAGGAAGGAAGGAAGGAAGGAAGGAAGGAGAAGACAGACAGATGGAAAGAAAGAAAGAAAGAAAGAAAGAAAGAAAGAAAGAAAGAAAGAAAGAAAGAAAGAAAGAAAGAAAGAAAGAAAGAAAGAAAGAAAGAAAGAAAGAGAAGTTAGGAAGGAAGACAGACAGAAAGAAAGAAAAAGAAAGAAAGACAGAAAGAAAGAAAGAAAGAAAGAAAGAAAGAAAGAAAGAAAGAAAGAAAGAGAAAGAAGTTAGAAAGGAAGGAAGACAGAAAGAAAGAAAAAGAGATGTTAGGAAGGAAGAAAGAAGAAGAAAGAAGACAGACAGACAGACAGAAAGAAAGAAAAAATAATTTCTTTTTGTTTATTTGATTCCTATTCAAGAGAATTACTTTATATATAGTCAATATAGGCACAGAGTTAAATTTTTTTAACATTTTCTAATGGTGGTGTGCCTCGTGATTTTTTTCATGAAAAAAGTGTGCCTTTGCACAAAAAAGGTTGAAAAACACTGATTTAGTGAGTAGCTAATTTCAGCGGCAAACCTGAGATTGTAGGATGCTTTGCTGTTTTGTTTTGTTTTTCTTCAGCAAAAAATAAAGGCACTCAGCATCATCCTAATGGGTTTTAGAACATTATAGTTTTCATTCTCATGGAGCAGAATTCTTAATGTATTTCTTTGGGGAATCTTTTCTTGCTTATGAATAGAAAAACAATCAATTTTATGAAGTACAGTTTATCACTTAAGGGTGCTGAACTAAACCATATCCTGATGTAAACCTTCAGAAATTAAATTCAAGTCCATACTTAAAAGTGAAATGCATGGTTTGGTAAAGGATAAATTTCAAATTAAATTATTTTAATCACTTAGGATGTTGTAAATCGTCTACTGGCAATACTGTCATTTTGTAAAAATCCATAACGAATTTCACAAATATCAATCTAGTACCTATTTCAGTATTAACAAAAATCATTTAATTCCCATCTATACATAAAAGTGATCGGCATGAAAAGTAGATTATTGTTTCTTTGTTTTTTAAATGTTGCTATATGTTAAGCTGGTTAGTGTTTCTGATGGCATTGCAAGGAAAGAAAAGGAAAGGAAAGAAAAAGAAAAAAGCTGTAATATCTTTAGGTAAAAGTGTTACAGCATTCAGCTCAGATTTTTTTTTTTAAGCTAGTGAAAGAACAAGCTATTTTTATAAATACTGCCAGACACTACTGCTGCCACTGGATTTTTTACTTGATTGTCTATAATTTAAATGAATATTCTCCAGGAGTTCATAGCTTTGGAGATTTTTTTTCCCCTTGAATATTTCCTTGTGAACTCCTAGATATTTCATGTACCAAAATAGTTTTGAAATGAAAACCAACCCAATACTTTTAGTAAGAATACCGTATTTTTCGGAGTATAAGACGCACCGCAGTATAAGACGCACCTTAGTTTGGGGGGAGGAAAACAAGGAAAAAAGGCCTCTGCTTCCCAGCAATTTGCCAAACAGCAAACAGCAAACAGCACAGATAATATACACTGTTTGCTGTGTATTTCTGTGCATGTGTGCCTGACCCATAGAAATGGCAAAGAATTGGAGAAATGTACATTATGGCAGTATATTAATCCCAGAAAGTTTTCTTAAATGTAATCACACTAACTCCTCCCAATTATTTAAATAGATCTACTCCAAACATGACTAAGTCAGGGTTTCTCAGCTGGCTTATTTTAATACTAATACTTAATACTAATACTTAATACTAAAACAGGACATTTCAGATTATACTTTTACAGATCTTTAAAATTGATGTGGCTTTCTGGAAGTATTCTCTGCTATTTAAAAGAAGATACAATAGCACTGGGCCTCTTCAGAGCAAGCATTTATTTTAGTAAGCTTCTTCATTTTGTTAAGTTGTCTAGAACAATAATAAAGCAGTCTTTAAAAAATAAGTCTAATAATTTGAACACTCTACAAACATTTAACAAAATGACATATTAACAGAATCTGCCTGTACCTAGGATAGAACTCACAACCTCCTGATTGTGAGGCAAGAGCTCTATCATTGAGCCACAGCAGCTCTAGCTTGCCTTCTTGCAATTTTAGCAGTCTAATATTGCCAGCAGTTTATCTCCCAGCAATATGTCTCATCACAGCCACCGTAGTTTCAGTTTCATTTTACCATGTGGCTTGCAAGCCTCCATCAGCTGTAGGTCGGGAGGCAGTTTATCTCTTCTTGTGCTCTTCTTGTGCTTTGCCCTGTTTGCTGCAAAGAGGTAAATTGCTGGCAGGCAGAGGCCAAAGGGTGAGGGTGGCTGGGTGGGGCTACATTCAGTGTATAAGACGCACCCAAGTTTTCACCCTCTTTTTGAGGGTAAAAAGGTGCATCTTATACTCCGAAAAATACGGTAATTACCCTGAAATGGAAACAAAGAACCTATTCTCTAAAGTACCTGAAGGCAGGATAAGAAGCAATGGATGGAAACTAATCAAGGAGAGAAGCAACCTAAAACTAAGGAGAAATTTCCTGACAGTGAGAACAATTAACCACTGGAATGACTTGCCTCCAGAAGTTGCATCTGCATCATCACTGGAGATTTTTAAGAAAAGATTGAACAGCCATTTGTCTGAAATGGTATAGCGTCTCCTGCTTGGGTGGGGGGTTGGACTGGAGGATCTCTGGTGTCCCTTCCAACTCTATTATTCTATTTTGTTATTCTTTCTGTGAGCATGTATATCCATCCCATCAAGCCCAAAGAAAGTCCAGAATGGTATAGGACAGTGATGGTGAACCTTTTTTCCCTCAGGTGCGGAAAGCACGTGTGCGCATGCTATCGCATGCGCGCGAGTGCCCACACCCATAATTCAATGTCTGGGGAGGGCGAAAACGGCTTCCCCCGCCCCCCCTGGAGGCCCTCTGGAGGCTGGAAATAGCCCATTTCCTGACTTCCAATGGGCCCAGTAGGCCCGTTTTTTGCCCTCCCCAGGCTCCCGAGGCTTCCCTAGATGCCCTCTCCCTCCCCCTGGAGGCCCTCCAGAAGCTGAAAACGCCCTCACAGAGCCTCCGCATGAGCTTAAAATCAGCTGGCCAGTGCGCACATGCACGCTGGAGCTAAGCTAGGGCAACGGCTCGCGTGCCAGCAGATATGGCTCCACGTGCCACCTGTGGCACACGTGCCATAGGTTCACCATCACTGGTATAGGATCTCCTGCCATGGGCAGGGGCTTGGACTAGAAGATCTCAAAAACCGTTCCAACCCTATTATTCTATATCTATGTTCCAAGCTTTTAGTGTAGAACATTCTTGCTTAGCCAATAACCAGGAATAACTGGATAAAGCAGGCATCTTGTTCTCCATTTTTATTCTTTATTCATTGTCTATTTTCTACAAAAACTTTCTAATGCTAACAGCATTTCTCTTTTCTCTTGAAATATCTTATTGCTTCAAAGCATGAATGTCGCTTTAGTTATACAACAGCCAAGCTCAAGTATTGGAAGAAATAGTATACAATGTGCAGGATATATTTGGTGTCTCCGGTTATTATTAAGAGTTTTAAAACTTTCCAAGTCTTGGCAAGACTCTTTATCTCAAATTAATCAATTTTGTGAGTATATATTTATATTTACATGGCAATATCAGACGACTGATATTGTTTTGGCTCAGACATTCAGTCACTTATGACTCTTTGTTAACCAATGGAAATACTTCGCAAGGTTTGCCTGTGCATAATAGCTTCATTGCGTTCTTGTAAGTCCATGTTTGCGTGTTCTAGGATATTATCTAGCCACTTGTCTTTGGTCGGCTTCTTTTTCTATTACCATCAGGACAAAAATAAAATAAAATGTGTTGGGCTCCTTTCCAATGTCTCCTGTCATTGTGTTGTTCAATGTCTTTTATCATTGTGCATACAAAATATTTAAATGTTGGGTGCATTATTAATGCTTGAGCAGACTGATTTTACTTCAAATTGTATGAATTATTTATTCTTCTTGTCATTCAAGATATTGTAGGAGGGGAAGCATATTAGTGTATGGTGGCAGACTCAAGTTGGGTCTAGTAATAGCTTTTCAAACACATTAACAGACATAAGCTTTTGAGAAAGTATGAAGAGGATAGGTTGGTTATATACAGGGGTCTCCAACCTTGGCAACTTTAAGACTTGTGGACTTCAACTCCCAGAGTTCCTCAGCCACCAAAGCTGGCTGAGGAACTCTGGGAGTTGAAGTCCACAAGTCTTAAAGTTGCCAAGGTTGGAGATCCCTGATATAGAGGCCAGTTATGAAAACATGCCTATATAAAGTTTATAAACTTTGTTAATTCAATAGGTTCTACAATACTCCTGATTTTTTAGCTGTTTGGTATTCTCAAAAATTCTTTCCAGTAGCACAATTCAAGGCCTTAGTTTTTAATTCAGTCTTTCTGATGGTCGAGCTTTCCCAGTTTATATATTACAACTTGAAACGCCATCCTTTGAAAATACTTATTTAGTTGACAGGTTGATGCCTCTGCATTTTACTATTTTTATAGATCTTAGTCTCAACTAGCAGATGTCTTTTTGACGAGTCCTTGGTGCTCTCTGAGCTTGCTTTTTTTCTTGCAAATGTTTCATTACCCTAACTAGGTAACATCCTCAGTACTAGTAAGGAGTGCTGTTTGCTATCAGTTTATATTCTGGTGTCTTGCCTGTCTGTGTGACTGCAAGACTGCAAAGTTTAAACTGAATATTTCCTGAATACTCAGACTGAATGAAATGTTATACTTAGTTTGATGTAATACACTATAGAGAAGGGAGCCAAGAATAGTTTCTTGAGTTGGGAATAGACTTTTAAAAAATTACAGCATTTTGATACTTAGGTGAGTCTAAAAACTCTCATGCTAAAAACTAATTGTATAATGTAATGCAAACCTACTTCCACCTCAAGGAAGTCATTTTATTGTTGATTGTTCTTGACTTAAGGAAATAAGCTTTCTTTGAAATTCTAGCACTGCATAGAAGTTAGTTTAAAATTCCTGAAAGGTTCTGCATTCTATTATGTCCTAAAAATAATATGTAGAACCTGATAGAACGAGATACTCTCTAGGCCAGTGTTTCCCAACCTTGGCAAGTTGAAGATGTCTGGACTTCAACTCCCAGAATTCCCCAGCCAGCATTCGCTGGCTGGGGAATTCTGAGAATTGAAGTCCAGACATCTTCAATTTGCCAAGGTTGGGAAACACTGCTCTGGGCTATAACATAAACAGTATATTTCAGACAAAACACCACCAATGAAAATATCATGAGAAGTAGCTCTTTATTTCCCCTTTCCTATCCAATTTAATTCTGATATTTGATAAGACAGGAACTGACAACAGTTACATTTTTTCAAGGCACTACAGTACTTTGGTTTTTTTTTCCTACCATGAACATTCGATGCATTATAACTATATTATTATTTTACCTAATACTAAGCTTAGTCCAGATTGTTTTCCAGTTAAAGCAGAAAAGCTACTTTTTTCTACACAATTCACCACTTGGACTGCAAACCGTTTAAGAAACTGACATGGAAGTTTATGGTGGTGTGAGATTATGATAATATGTAAAGTAATTTCCCCATACTGAGTGGCAATCCCAAGAAAGATTGTCAAGTTCTATTTATGCTCTCAATATCATATAAATAAATACTGTAGGAAAGGTTTGTGCTATAACCTTAAGTTCTGATTAAACAAAGAAACCAACTGAGTTCAGCAAACTATGAGTATATGCTGTCAAAGTACGTAAACAATCAAAATGGAAAGAAAGACCATGAGAACATTTTCTAATTCTTCTTCCTCTACCATTCCATATTCAGTGTTATGGCTATGATAGTTCTCTTCCACACTATTACATTTTTAAGTATCTGATGTTGCAAACAACAATCAGCAAAGAAGATGCAAACAACCCGTTAAAGATAAATTTAGAAAAAGAGAAACTTTTAATTGATCTTTCCCAAATAATGAATTTGTCCTTTGCATAGCTGTTGCTTGTGTATCTTTTTTCCCAAGTGCCATCTTTTCACAATATATAGAATACCCTGACTGTAGATATGTTGTTCATATTTCTTGATTATCCGATATTATACTAGATGCTAGAAACTTTAGATGCTAGATTCTGTAGCCTTGGCTAACTGTAGAATTTTCTTGAACTTGCATATGAACTGCTCAGTTTCCCAATAAATATAAGATCAGTAAAGAATAATTTTATGATGTTAACATTATTCCATACTGATTTCATTAAACACATATCAGTAATCGGGGGGGGGGGGGAAACCTGTTAAAACTAGTTGAAAAGTAGCTGTGGAAGCTCTTAATCACAATGTGCTTGTAATATAAAAGAGAAGATTGTATGAGTGTTATGCCTATTCTGATCTTGCGTGTTATGTTGTGCTTTCTAGTGATTTAGCTGCAGTTCCCATAATCGTTCATTGTTGGATTAACCATTGCTGCGAGCATTTTGTGAGTTTTTGGAAATACTTTTCTATGAACCTGGCAATGAAACAGATAGAAGGAAAGAGAACAATTGAAAATTAACTCAATAGTACTGTTTATATGTTAAACAGTGTTCCAGCATTGAAATGTACCCAACTGATATGTTTACAAAATCAATTCAAGTCCTACCCTGACTCCCACGCTCTTTTGGAAAGCGGCAATCCAATTAATGTTAAGTTGTTGAAATACATCATCTTTCATCATCAAGCCCTATTCATTTGAAATCTCCCCTCATTTCCTAAACATTTTATTTCTTTATCTGCTTGTGTACTTACTGATTCATTTTTGTCGTGTTTATACCTCATTCCACAGCCAGAAAGGTTCTCAATAAAAAAGACACAAGTTTCCAAAGTGTTGGGCATCCGCACCATGAGGTCACTCAGCGTAGCTAACCAGTTTTAGGAAAACTGTGCCTCTTAGTAAGAGCTCTTCATTGTAAATGCACCATTGATTTCAGACAGATCTGACCTTTTCAAAGACTGTATCGTGTGGATTAAAATAGAGTTCCTGTGAACATTTTATTTGTCAAATATGTGTGTGCCTTTTTCATATATTTGGCTGTTTAACAAAATGACAAATACATCTTTGAAATGTGTAAATGTAACTCCTCAAATGTAACTTATGATAGTGACTCATAAATAAAATCGGAGAAAATATGACGGTGAAAAAAGTTACCCATTATTTAGTTGGCTATTCAAACTTGTTAAAAACTGTTCCAGGCTTAGCTTATTTCTGGTTGATATTGTTACATACAATCCTGACAAAGCTTGCAAAATTAATTTAGAATATTAACATTGGACTTAAACAATATTATTAATATTGGACTTAAATAGACTCCAATAAGGCTTATTAGTAAAATTATTATTTTTCAGTTGTTCAAATGTAATCCACAATTTTTTCTAGTCATATCAAAATATTATTTAAAATGCTGGGATTTAAAAAAGCTTTACTGATTGACTAAACTTTGTTTCTCCTCCTCTTTCTTCATCTTGTAATTTTTTGTGTTTCCGGAAAAAGGATTGGTAACCAATTCATTTTATAATTCAATCTGACATATGTCAGAAATCCTTTTGTCCCGTTTCTGGTAATTCAGTGTAGGATTGTAGCCTTTAAAAAAATTAGGAAAGTAAATATTTTGTCCCTTTGTATTTTTGAAATCCTCTGTCTGATCCAAAGAGATTTGGGGACATATGCAGAGGGAAGGAGAATGGAAAAGTTTATTTTTGTCAGCTAATGTTAGGCATACCACATTAATGTTTCATTTTTATCTTACACAGAGATTTAAAGTTTGATGGAACCTGCTCTTTCAAAGCCCCACTTACTTAGCAAACATCACTGATAAACACATGCTACTTGAAAATTCCAAGACACTTTTACCAAACGCTTACAAATTAAACTAAAGTGCACTAAAGCTTAAAAAAAACACCTCAGCTATGAACTTTAGATACAGAATTTGAAGCTAGGAAAGTGATTGTCAAGAACTTTTACAGATTTTGAACCTTTGGGATAGAGTTGTAAGCCATTGGGTGGAGGAGGTTAAAATAATGCAAGCACTTTCTATAAATTGAACAATGCAGAGGAAGAATAAGATATGCATCATGCTGAGCAAATATTACACCCAAAAGTGTTCAAAGGCACTAAGTGAAGTTAAATGCCTTATACTTCCCAATAGGTAGTATTATCTCAGCACGACAGACGTTGTGAGGCACTGCAGAATGATTTTGATCTTAGATTATTTTTAAAGCATATTATTAATCATTATATTGTTTCAGCATGATCCTTTTTTCCTACCCTTGCTTATATACTCTTTTGCTAGACTGCCCCACAAATCAGTATTTTTATTGTTCCTCAGTTTTGCCTGTATTAAAATTGGTCACACTTTGTGTTGCCTTGCACGAAGATAATTATTTTATTTGCTTTTGGCTTAATGTATAAATGTATCCAGAACAGAACATGTGAAGCTGCCACAAGAAAGGTGGCATGGGTTAAAATCGCAAAGGATGGGTTTGCATTACTATGGCTTAGTGTAGAAGGAATTTCCAAACTCCTGGTTGGCAGACCAATGTTTTTAGCTTATTTTGGGGAAAGGGACTTGTCATTAGGTTTTTAGTGGGTGAAATGATGTCAAAATGTTTGCAGCTTTGAATCAAAACAGCAACAGATATTGGCTCCAACAATATTCCCTGCAGTTCTACATAAGAAGCCATCCCCCTCAAACTTTGAATTAAAATTGTGACCCCTGTCAACAAACACACACACACACACACACAAACAGTGGTGGGATTCAAATTTTTTTATTACCGGTTATGTGGGCGTGGCTTGGTGGGCGTGGTGTGGCTGGGTGGGCGTGGTGTGACTGGGTGGGCATGGCTTGGTGGGCGTAGCAGGGGAAGGATACTGTAAAATCTCCATTCCCTCCCCACTCTATGGGAAGGTTACTGCAAAATCCCCATTCTCTCTTTCTTTCTCTTTCTCTTTCTTTCTCTTTCTTTCTTTATCTCTTTTTCTTTCTTGTCTCTCTCTCCTTCCCTTCTTTCCTCTTTTTTTCTTTTTCTTTTTCTTTTTCTTTTTCTTTTTCTTTTTCTTTTTCTTTTTCTTTTTCTTTCTTTTTCTTTCTCTCTCTCTCTCTCTGTCTCTTTCTTTCTTCTCTCTCTCTCTCTCTCTCTCTCTCTCTCTCTCTCTCTCTCTCTCTCTCTCTCTCTCTCTCTCTCTCTCTCTCTCTCTCTCTCTCTCTCCCCCCTCCCTCCCCCCTTCCTGTGAAGAACCCCAGAAGGTCTTTGATAGCAGGAAGAAAAGCCAGACGTTTTGAAACTGAGAACATGCCCATTGATCATCTGTCATTCTTAGAGCTCCATTGTTGATTAGCTTAGTCTGAGGACAGCTTATCAGTCACTTACAATAAGCTCTCAACTCAAACTCTGTGCATGTGGGGATCCCCAAACAGTGAGGGTTTCTTTCTTTCTTTCTTCCTTGTAGCCCCCCCCCGCACCCCTTTTAGGCCTAGCAAGCTCCCTACAGCCCCCTGGCAGCCAAAAGGGGCGTGGGGGACCCTGGAAGCAGGGGTGAGTTCTGACTTACCTCGCTGCCGGTTCGCTTCCTCCCGCGCCATGTGGCAAAAAAACAAAGCCAAAAAACAGATGGTGACCGCATGCACAGTGCCAGAACTTGGCTTCTGCGCATGCTCAAAAGGAAAATATTTTTTTTAAAAAATAATTTTTTTAAAAAGATGGTAGCGCCCACGGACCGGCACCGACCGATCCGGTTCGGTGATGTCATCATGACATCACCAGCGGGTCGCTACCAGTTTGGGCGAACCAGGAGTAACCCACCCCTGGTACATATAAAGAAGCTTTTTGGGTTTATGGCATGACTAGTATATGGAATGCCACTTTATTTAAAAATACCAAAAACATGAAAAAACTTTATAGGACTAAAGTTACTTTTCATGTTGAACCAGAACTGTATTTGTGTGTGTGTGTGTGTGTGTGTGTGTGTGTGTGTGTGTGTGTGTGTGTGTGTGTGTGTTTCAGAGGTGGGATTCAGCAGGTTCTGACCAGTTCTGGAGAACCGGTAGCAGAAATTTTGAGTAGTTTGGAGAACCGGTAAATACCAACTCTGACTGGCCCCACCCCCATCTATTCTCTGCCTCTCGAGTCCCAGCTGATCAGGAGGAAAAGAGAAAGACAGAGAGAGAGAGAGAGAGAAAGAGAAAGAGGAAGAGGAAGGGAGAGGGGAGAGAGAGAGAGAGGAAGGAAGGGAGAGGAGAGAGAGAGAAAGAGAGAGGGGGGGGGAGGAAGAAGAGGAAGGAAGCACCACAAACCCTGACACTAGATGTGGCTTCAGAAGACACTTTGAAACAGCACAGCAATTTAGGGTTGGAAGATATCTCGGAAGTCATCTAGTCCAACCCCGTGCTGCAGCAGGAAACCTTGTCTGGATTATTTTGGTGCCTCTAACAGAGAGGAAAATTGCCAGAAAGGAGAAGGAGTTTACTAGGACAAGACTGCCATGCAGAAGCAGGCAGAGATAGTCCTTGACTTATCTTTTATTGTATATTGTTCTTTTTCTGTTGTACGCCGCCCTGAGTCCTACAGGATTGGGCGGCCTATAATAACAATAAATTAAATTAAATTAAATTAAATTATGACCACAATTGAGCCCAAAATTTTGGTTGCTAAGCAAGAGCGTTGTTAAGTGAGTTTCACCACATTTTACTCAATCTATGAATTTCCTGGCTCTAACAGTGATGTGCAAGCTAGGGAAGAACATCTGAAGGCATGTGTAATGTTCTAATGAACAGAAGTTATGGTTAAATGTGTGGCAGAAAGTGGACTCTGGGTGTGTTTTTCCAAATGCAGTAAGTGAGGTTGAATGAGGTGTGTGTGTGTGTGTGTGTGTGTGTGTGTGTGTGTGTGTGTGTGTGTGTATACATACACATACAGTATATATAGTAGATAATGTATCTTTTTGTGTGCCTGTGTGTAATATGTATGTACACATATGGCATATATACTGTACATAGGATTAAATAGTATATTTTGGATGTTCAGTAGTAGTAAATTGACAGGGAAATTGTATCTCGTTGAGACCTTTGAGGCGAGGAGAGGCCAGGCGCCCTAACCTTAACCCTTGACGTGAGTGACGTCAAGTTGGCCATGCCCACCCAGTCACATGACCACCCAGCAACCCCCACCCAGTCACATGACCGCAAAGCCACGCCCACCCAGTCACATGACTGCCAAACCACTCCTGCCCAGTCACATGACCACGAAGCCACGTCCACCATCACATGACCATCAAGCCACACCCACAAAATAAGCCACGCCCACAGAGTGGTAGTAAATAAAATTGGAACCCACCCCTGATATGTACCTAAAGGCTTTATTGTGGGATGAGATATTTCATTCCTTCCCTTTGAAAAACCAACTGATCTGGAAAAGCTAAACAGGACACTTGGATGACAGATCACCAAGAACTACTGGGATATAGGCTAACTAAAAACTTCAAGAAGAAAACAATAGTAAACCCACACTGCATTGCTGCAAAGAAAACTACATGAAAACAGTAGAAATGGCCCTTAACTCAAAGGGTGCCACTTGAGATATAAATTTGATAAATTCTGTGCATAGGTTGCTACCACTGAAAATGTCTCTTACGTTCTTTTCTATTGCCCAGCGGCTCTTTTAAAACATGAATGCTGTAGAACAGTTATCTGCCATTCTTGCTTTTTTAGCAGTGCAGTTTTATTAAAAGCCCTCCTCTCTCCTCCCTTTCTCATTCACTTTTACTCTTCATTGGGGGGGGGGGTTTCTAAGCGCCATTTATGTTATTTTCCCATCTTTGACCGATGCCAGTTTTTCTCCCTCCTTTCCTTCTGAAATACTAGTTTACCATTTGGGTGAAGAGTCTTTGTTGTTGATTTATTTGTCTCGCTCTCTTTTTTTTTAAGAACAACAGACAGGCTTTAATTTTTAAAAAGGACACACACACAAAAACCAAACAAGCAGAATATATAGGACCATGTCACAACATGTTCTTAATGGACTTTTGAGTCTGTAATCAGCCGTTTCTGAATCCATCGGTACAAATCCACGTGCAACATTTCAGATTCACAATGTGGTTGTGTGGAGAGTCTCTTTTCATGGAAGTGTGTAAGTATGTATAAGTAGATACACATCAGTTAACCCTTCATTTGTACCTGAAATGATCTCCTTACTACCCTCTATCCCCCTCGAAGTCCCAAGAAGGGCCGAGGAAAAGGGGTCAGGGGCTAGACTCCTTGTCAGCAACCTGGAAGGAACAGCACTTCTATCCATTCCAGGAAGCTTTCTTTCTCTGAAATGCTTGTGGCATCTCCTGATCTGTTCTGAAACTGTTTTAATTAGTATACTAGTACTTCCATGCTAAGAATTCATTAACGATAAGATTGAAGATAATTGTGGCCCTTCCAATGCCCTTAAAGATCTCCTTATCCTTCACTATACTATCATTAAATCTGTACCTTTTGTTTATCCTTCAGCTCAAGGTGTTTCTAGGGTACATGCAGTTTGTTACATCAAGAGCTGTTTGGAGACAATTATCCTTCCACACGGAAGGCCGAAAGGAGAATCTGCCCATTAGACACCTTCAAATTATCTATGATTATTTATTCTTCATGAAATTTCCTAGAGAGCATGCTAAATTCAGCTATATGCTTGGTTTGCTTTAGTGAGACACTTCATTTGGGCAGTCTTTATGAGGTAGGCACCCTGGAGTATGCAGGTTCTGTGATATAAACAAATATCTATGTTGAATGTGGGTGGGTGGGGTGGTCTATGCAGTTGTGTATGTTTTAAATTATCTGGTTGTGTATGTTTTAAATTATCATTCCTCTATTCTGAGGAAATAGGATGTCAGAATTTAAGTTCCTTTTTCCTTTATTGGTTACATTCTGCATCTGCCAAACTGTTTCTTTCAAATTTTTGTACAAGTTAATGGGTGTGTTAGTAGCTGAGTAGCCACCATGGCTCATTTAAGAAAATATCTTCTTCCCGTTACTGCTGCAAAAGAAATACCTTTGCCTATTAGCTATTGAAATGAGGATATAAGTCTCGTTACAATATGTTCATTCCTTTGGCTAAGAATGTCTAGGAAAACTGCTTGTTAACTGTTAAAGCTTGTTAACTGCCTGGGAAATATGTTTTCTCTTAGTCCTTTGCATATGTTCTTTCTACCTCTTTCTTCTTCCTATTTTCTTTCGGTTGACCGTTTATTTGTTTTTTTAGGATTCATACATGGCTACCCATTTTATATACCCTGATTTTGGCAGCTCACAACAACAATAAAACATGCAGCATGAAAAACAATTTAAAAACCAAACATTCAAAAGACAGCATCTAACTATTCTTTGAAAAGAGCTAGAAATTAGCTTGTCTTTGAGAGACAAAAAATAAAGTCTTGAACCAAGTTATGTAGCCTTCAAGTTTCTTACAGTGCCACTCCTTATCAATAAATTCCAAAACAAGATTCCTTACAAGATTCCCTCACCACTGTCAAACTATTCACTAGGCTGCATTACTATTACTATTAGTTTTTCTCATCGTTCCTATCACCCATCTCCTCCCACTTATGACTGTAACTTGTTGCTTGTATCCTTATGATTTATATCAATATTGATTGTTTCCTGATTGCTTATTTGTACCCTATGACAATCATTAAGTGTTGTACCTCATGATTCTTGACAAATGTATCTTTTCTTTTATGTACACTGAGAGCATATGCACCAAAGACAAATTCCTTGTGTTTCCAATCACACTTGGCCAATAAAGAATTCTATTCTATTCTATTCTATTCTATTCTATTCTATTCTATTCTATTCTATTCTATTCTATTCTAGTTTACTAAGAATTTAATAACTTCTAAGTCAACAGGGATTCTGTTTGCAATCCAAGTCCAAAACATAATTCTATTAATTAATAACAAATGAGCTTAAATTGACTTTATTTTTCTTATAGCATTTAGAGAACTGTGAAAAAACAAATATTTATACAACATCCTTTGCATTTAATATCTTTCAAGAAATAGACTGCTTGAGTTTCAACTGTAACAGTAGCCTTAAAATAGCGAGAAACTGATATTAGAATGATGTCAGAATCTTCTGTAGTTCTTTCCTGCCATCTGGTGGCTTTTCAACTGCTTGCATTTGTTCGAGAAAAAATGTTCCGAAAACATTTTGTTCTGAAAAACAAAAACCTGATCCCTAAGATGTTAGATTATCCAGTTTTTATTCTTCTTTTTTCTTTTAATTTTCAGCTGAAACAAAGTGAAGCAAATGCAGATACCAAGGAAAAGCTCCCATTACGCCTACGGATATTTGAAAAATTCCCTAACAGGCCTCAAATGGTTAAAATCTCCAAGCTCCCTTCAGATTTCACAGTTCCCAAAATAAGGTAGTAAACTTTTTCTGCCTCCATACTGCAAAGCTGACTCTTTTGAACTTCACAGGCAGAGGGTTTTTTGTTTTTAATTTTTATATTTTGGGGGTTTTATATGCATAGGAGAGTTCTCCTTTTTCCTGTCTCCTGTGCCAAAATTTACAACTCATTGAGCCCCTGGGAGTTGGGCAGCATATGTTGTTGCTGTTGCTGTTGCTGTTGCTGTTGCTATTGCTGTTGTTAAAAGTAATCTTCATAGAGTAATGTGTTCTTAAAAATAAGCCCCAACTGTGTTCATAGGGTCTTACTTTAAATTAAATAAGTTTGGTAATTAACACTATCATATATAGGAGAAAAACCTGTGACCTACTTCAGTTTTTCCCATCAAAAAACTTTATGGGTCGACTCAAAGATGTGGAAGATATGGTACCGAGCAGAGAGTCCCCCTGGCTGGGAGGTACCAATAAAACTACAGGGGAAGAGCAAAGAGACTATCATAGTAGCAAGAGCATCCATGATGCAGATGTGGTAAATCCTAATGGCTCTGCAGCCATTGACACAGCTCCTAGTGAAAACATGTCTCTCCACTGTTGAAAGCCAATTGCTTAACCACAAAGCCCCAGGAGTGGATGGAATTAATTTTAAATTGCTGAGGCCACTGCCAACAAAAGCATTGCCAGCACTTTGCCAAGTGTATGGAAGTCTGGTCAGTGGCCAAAATAATGGAAAAGGTCAATATTTATCCCAATGCCAAAGAAAGATGATAGAAAGACCGCTCCAATCATGAGCCATAGCCTTGATACCACACATGTGTAAAATTCTCTTGAAGGTAATCTAGCAATGTTTGAATCCAACTGCCAACAGAGAATTGCCCGATGTACAAGCAGAATTTTGTAAAGGAAATCAAATTACCAATCTACGTTGGATGATAGAAAAAGCAAAGGAATTCCAAAAATACCTCTACATGTGTTTCATTAACTACACAAAAGCCTTTGACTGTGTTGACCATGACAAGTTCTGGAACTGCCTCAAAGAACTGGAAATATCACCATACTCCATTTATCTCATTCGGTCATTCTTCTCTGATCAGGCAGCCACTGTAAGAACAGAATATGGAAAATTCCAGTTATGGAATTCCAATTGTTCCAATTACGGAAAACATAATTTCTGATTATAAAAGCCCAGTCCATTTCAGTACCACTAAAAAAGAAAACCAAGGAAAAAAACCAACATAGTTGCACAAAGAACTCTCAGACCAACAGAGAAAAAAGGGATAAGTACAAAAAATGGAATCAGGGACACATAACTAAGGCAGAATACCAACAAATAGCCCAAACCTGCAAAGATGAAGTTAGGAAAGCTAAGGCTTTGAACGAAGTAAGACTTGCAACAAATGTCAAAAACTATTTTTAAAAAGTTTGTTTCAACACAAAAAGCAAGAAAAAAAATCAAAGAAACAATCCGTCCACTAATGGGAGAAGATGGCAAAGAAGTAATGGGCAGTAGAGAGAAAGCAGAACTGCTTAATTTATACTTTCCATCTGTCTTCAGGTAAAAAGAAAACAGTACTCAACTTAACAAAAACAGAACCATAAATGACAGGTTAGAAATGCAAATTAAATATGCAAAAATAAGATAAGAGAACACTTATTTATTTATTTATTTATTTGCTTGCTGCCCCATTTATTATAATAAATTATTGAAAAAATAAAATACATTTTATTGGTATTTCAAAGTGTGGAAATTGTTCTATCAGATAACATAACAAAGAGTTTTGGATGATATATGATATAAAAGATATATTTATTCAAATGTGATTGTCATTTATTCATTATTCATATATAAAAGAAATATAAATAAGAGGCAATCTCTCTCTCTCTCTCTCTCTCTCTCTCTCTCTCTCTCTCTCTCTCTCTCTCTCTCTCTCTCTCTCTCTCTCTCTCTCTCTCTCTCTCTCCCTCTCTCTCTCTCTCTCTCTCTCTCTCTCTCTCTCTCTCTCTCTCTCTCTCTCTCAAGGGAAAGCTTTATGAAGCAGTTTATTGATCGACAGCAGCAAGATGCAACTTGTTTATTGAGAAGGCTTCCATCAGCTTCTTCTTCCTCCTGCGATCACTCTAAAAGGCTGGCAATTGAAGACAAATACATTGACCAGAAGGCAAGTCACTAGATACAGCAGTATATAAAGATCTCCACTCATACAGTATTGTGATCTGACATCTTAAATGTATGTGGGATGTCACTGTAGCTGGTGATTACATTGAACTCATCATTTTTCTAGCCAAGAATGGATATAAACTAACCTGTGTGGGGTTGGTGAAAGACAGAGCTTCTTGGAAAGGTTTATGATTGATGCTATGAATTATAGAAAAGGTCTTCAGAAAGTGAGTTTGTGTGTATATGTTTTTTTAAAACATTTCATGGTCTTTCCGAGTCTTGATACTTTTAATGTTGAAGGGTAAAGAGGGATAATATTATTCTGTTCACCCAAGCTCTACAACAGTCAATATCAGTCAACCAACAATGAATCCTGTACATGAAGTCATAACTTTTAGAATCTGGTTTTTTTTTAAGATCAGAAAAATATAAAAATAAATGTCAGTCATCTAGGAAGGATTTTTTTCTGAGGTCTTGAACACTACTGCCAAATAATGTTGGGTTTCACGGATTGAATTAGTTTCGTGTACTCAGCAAGAATTTTATCTATGTGACTGGAACATTAGGTTGCATTTTGTTAGATGATTATAGCTTTCGACAGAGGCAATTACCATAGCAACCTGACATTTAAGTATATCCTCCAAAGTGTCTTCTCTCTAATACTCATTTGAAATAACAATTTTTAAAAATGAACATTTGTCTGTGTGCACAGCAGAAGAGAAAGAAAGCACAATCTATAGAAAACATTAAATATACAACAGCAAAAACAAAAACAAAAGAAATGGTCTGCTGACAGCTGTCAGATTCCTTTGTGTGTATGCTATCTGTCGTTCATGCAGTATGAATCAAATAACTCAGAATGCTGAATGATATTATGAGAATGATAAAATTATGAGAATTAGATCACAATATTATCAGAAATTGATTTTAACTGTGGCTTGCAGAAGTCCTTTTGAGAATTTCTTTTTATTCTGGCACCTCTCTTTGTAAAACAAATAAAATGGATGTTGACTCATCTCAGCTTTATTGTTAGAATTAATTCTGCTTTAAGCTATTTTTAAGAATGTTTATTACCTGTTAGGTTAAAGACCTTTATTAAAAGGAATCTGACTGAAACCTCTGAAGGTTTTACCAACCAACTCTGCAAAACTGAGATAGAATGAGATTATTTAGAATACCTACTGAAATAATGCAACGTTTTGCTTAAGGAAGAAGCTAGGTGTAATAATAACCCAGGGAACACAGAATCATAATCAAGTAAATAGAAAATAAAAAATTAGCACCCTGTATCAATGTTTCTCAACCTTGGCCATTTTAAGTTATGTGGCTTCAACTCCCATCATTCTGTTCACACAGCTTAAAGTTATCAGTGTTGAGAAATACTGCTCGATATCAGTGGTCCCCAACCTTTCTGGCATGTTCCACATGTGGAACTGTGCACACGCGCTCACACACCACTTCTGCGGTCCAGTTCCAAATGGCCCATGGCCTGGTAGTGGCCCAGGGATTGGGGACCCCTGCTCTATATGGTTAACTTTCTCCTGTAAGAAGAGAATATATCTTTAAAACATAGGGAAGATTGCATTCTCCTCCTCCTCCTCCTCCTCCTCCTCCTCCTCCTCCTCCTCCTCCTCCTCCTCCTCCTCCTCCTCCTCCTCCTCCTCCTCCTCCTCCTCCCTATTCCAAGATTGAAGTGATGTAGTTCTAAATATTATGGTAAATACCTCAGTTAATGAGAAAAGTCGTGTGCAGGAGGCTTTGCACAATATTTCCAGACAGAAATTCTAATCCATACAGTCCAGTCAGTTCCGGATAACTCACCTAATATTTCGATTGTGCTTGCTGGTCTATCATTTCCTTCAGTTTGGCAACCATGCTTTAATTTATATTAGATGATAAGTTGATTTATCAAGCTAAATCATGCTTGATAATCAAGCAGTCTTTCTGTGGCCAGTCATTTTCTGAAGCATTTTTCTTGCAAACTATCTTTGTAGCATTATTATTATCCTCATTATCAACAACACTGCTTTTTACATTCATGTTTTCATATAGAAATGTATTTTTTGTTTTGTTTACTGTGACATCTGGGTTGCTGTCAAATATGATACCTTCCCATTCATATATCAAATGTATGCTTATCTTTTCTTTCTTTGGAAACCATCTGTCTTCCTTGAAGCAATTTTATAATCCTTATAAGTCTGGCAGATTTTATCCCTTAATCAGTGTTTTTTTTTAAAGGCAGGTATGTTCTATATCCCTAAAACTGGATTTAGTGCATTACAAAATAAGCCTAGGAAGATTTGGCATTAAAAATAAAAAGAACTTTAAACTGCTGATCTATATTTCAATAAATGTTTCTGGTGTAATTCTTGTGAACATTTTTCAAGTATCTTTCAATGTACATGTTAACATACTAAATCCCCAGAATGTTCAGAGTATGTATATAAACTAGATGGAATCTTTCTTTCAAAGGATCCTGCAATATAATTCCATGGGCAAAGTTTCATTGGAGAATTCCAGCATCATATTCACAACATACCAGCATAGTAGATGTCAGTCTTCTACTTACTGAAGAGCATGGTGTAAGATAAGGCTCTGAATTCTTTAGATACAAAATTTCCACAACCCTGCCAAATCCCCACCACTGGGATTGGAATGGAACAATTGGTCACAGCTGCCTGGCCCCGCCCACTTCACCTCAGCTCCCCTCCCCCAGCCAACCCACCCACTTTCTCTCCATCTGCCCCTCCCCTGCTAATCCTCCCTTACCACTCATTGCCTGCAGCTCATACCCTTTCACATTGCCCTGGGCAATTCGCCATGGGATGATTAGCTGTGACCAACTTGCTATGTGGAACAATTAGCCACACATGTTGAGATTTCATATTATTGAATATAGAGATTGGAAACCAGAGCGAGATTCTGATATCATATTTTATAATTTCAGGACTGTCCTTTTCATTTTTGAAAGAGAAATCTTACTAATTTGTCATAAAACTGCCTGGATAATTTATAGATGACCATTAATAATTGTACTTATTTATACATGGTCTTTATTTCCTGCCTTTTCACTAATAATGAGCATAGTATGCCAGTATACTAAGGTATATGGTAGAAAATATGGTACCATGTATACTATATGATATAGAATAGAAAATTTATCCTAAAATTATTGGTCCGAAATCATCTTCCAGATGAAGTCCACATTCGAAACAAACAAAAATAAAGGGCGTTGTCTTCTTGCTGAATGCCCCTTCTCGTAGGGTGGAGCTAGCCTCCAAGAATGGGATGACACATTCCACAGCCAATCAGGACTGAGTCTGCTATCATATAAAAAGCTGCCCTCCATTGCTATTCCCCCTCTTGAGACGAAGGGCAGGAGCAGACCACGGTGTATTCCCGAATTTTGATACACCACCCATCAGGGAAGGACTTGGAGGCTAGCTCCACCCTACGAGAAGGGGCGTTCAGCAAGAAGACAACACCCTTTCTCCTTAGTGGGTGGAGCTAGCCTCCAAGAATGGGACGTACCAAAGCCGTACTGTCCCTAGGGGGGGCATGATGATGTAACGCCCAGGTCCGCCGGTTGAGCTACTGCTTGCAACACACGGCGGCCAAAGTCCGCATCCGCCGAGGCGAAGGTGTCCACTTTGTAGTGGCGGATGAAGGGTGTCGGGGAGGACCAGGCCGCTGCCCGGCACACCTCCTCGATTGAGGCGCGTGTCGTCCAAGCCGCTGTAGTAGCCGCGCTCCTGGTGGAGTGCGCTGTCAATGGACTGGGGCACGGAAGGCTCAGTTGCCTGTAGGCTGCTGCGATAACCTCGCGAATCCAGCGCCCCACCATCGCCGGCGATGCCTTCTGCCCCAAGGAAGGTGAGGCAAACCCGACGAGGAGGGCCTCTGATCTGCGAAACGAAGCTGTCCGCTGGACATACACTTCCACCGCCCTACGGACATCCAGGGTATGCCATGTCTGCTGATCTGCAGTGGAAGGGTGCAGGTGGAACGCCGGAAGGATCAGCTCCTGGGCCCGGTGGAAGTGCGAGTTCACCTTCGGTACGAACGTCGGGTCCGTGCGGAGGACGACCCTGTCTGGGTAGAAGATGCAAAGATTGTCTCGGACGGACAGGGCTGCGATCTCAGAAATCCGCCTCGCCGACGTAATAGCGATCAAAAAGGTGACTTTTAGCGTCAAAAACCGAAGATGTACCATTGCCAAGGGCTCGTATGGAGAGACGGTCAAGGACAACAGGACCTTCTGAAGGTCCCAGGTGGGAAACCGATGTACCACTGGTGGGGCCACGTTGGCGGCCGCCTTGAGGAAACGCCGGACAAGTGAGTGGCTAGACAGGGGCTCGTGCCCTGAGCAGGATAGAACCGTGGATAGCGCCGCAACCTGCCGACGCAAGGTGTTCGGTGACAGCCCTTTGACCAGACCGGCTTGAAGGAACCGCAGAACATGGATGACCGAGAGGTCCACAGGGCACAGGGAGGCCTCCGCACACCAGTTACAAAACACCTTCCAGGTGGAGTTGTAGACCCGGATCGTAGACTCCCGACGGGACGAGAGAAGGGTGCGGATGACGTCAGCGTGCGCCGCTCAAGTGCCAGGCGGTCAGTTGATACCAGTGTGGATCTGGATGCATCACTGACCCCTGGGAGAGCGACGACGCGGTCGGCGGGATCCGCCAAGGAGGGCTGATGGATAGCGACCTCAGATCCGCGAACCAGGTCCTCCTCGGCCAATGAGGAGCTAGGAGAATGACCTCCGCTTCCTCCGAGATAATCTTGTGGATCACCCGCGGAATGAGGGGCAGGGAAGGGAACGCGTAGAGAAGACCCCTCGGCCAAGGGCAACGAAGCGCATCCACCCCCTCTGCCCCGCGAGCGTAATACCAGCAAAAGAACCGCGGGAGCTTCGTATTGCGGGGAGTTGCAAACAGATCGACCTGCGGGGGGCCGAATCTGAGAGAGAGGTCCCGGAAGAGATCCTGATGTAGACTCCATTCTGCCGAATCCACCTTGTTTCGGCTGAGCCAGTCCGCGGTCCGATTTGAGTCCCCGGAGATGTGTTCCGCTCTGAGGGACAGCAGATTGTCCTCCGCCCATAGGCCAAGGGCTTTGGCCTCTGTCATCAGGTCCCGGGATACCGTGCCCCCCTGCCGATTGACGTGGGCCTTTGCCGTCACGTTGTCGGTCAGGAGGAGCACATGGCGGTCCGTCAGGGACGTCCCGAAGTGCTGCAAGGCGAGGAAAGCTGCCCTCAGCTCGAGGAAGTTGATACTGAGCTGTGCCTCTGACGGTGTCCAGGTTCCCTGAGCTACCTGGTCCAAGGAGTGTCCGCCCCATCCTTGTAAGCTGGCGTCCGTCGTCACGGTCACCCTCTGGGGTTCATTGAAATAACTCCCCTTGGCCAGGGCCGAAGAGCGCCACCACTGGAGGGACCGCCGTACAGATGATGGGAGCTGCACCTTGGCCGAAGACGTGATCCGTTGAGTTCTCTGAAACGGTAAGAGAAACCATTGAAGGTCTCTGGAGTGTAGTTGAGCCCAGGGGGTGATATGTATTGCCGAATTCATCTTGCCCAAAAGGGAGGACAAGAGGTTTATTGGAACCCGGTCGAGGCCCTCAATCCGTCGCACGAGGGCCGACAGGCTATCCTGTCGTTCCTGGGACAAATAAATCCTACACTCCAGAGAGTCAATGACTGCCCCTAGATGAGTGATTCTAGTTGTGGGTGCCAGTTGACTTTTCTCAAGGTTAACTGAGAAGCCATGAAGGCGAAGAGTGTCTAGTGTGAGCTGAACATCAGCACTGGTCTGGGAAAGTGATGACCCTTGGACGAGAATGTCGTCCAGATAACACTGGAGCCTGACCGGGATTGCCCTCAGATGGGCGGAAAGCGCCACCAGCAGTTTCGTGAACACCCGGGGCGCGGAGGAGAGGCCAAATGGAAGGGCCGAATACTGGTAATGCTCCTGCAAGTAAGCAAACCGAAGGTACTTCTGGTGGGAGGGTCGGATAGGGACATGGAGATACGCCTCTGTGAGGTCGATGGATGCCATGAAATCCCCCTCCTGGACACCGGAAATAATGGACTGCAAGGTGGTCATTTTAAACTTCTTGTAACACAAGTATTTATTGAGACGCTTTAGATCAAGGACAGCTCTCCACCCGCCCGAGGACTTCTCAACGAGAAATAAGATGGAATAGAAGCCCTGGCCCCGCTGGTCCACCGGCACTGGTTGGATCACCTCGATGTCAAGGAGGTGCCAGATGGCGGTCAACATGAGGGACCGCTTCCGGGGGTTAGAGGATCGGGAGCACCTCAGGAAGAACCCCGGGGGGGTGGAGATAAAGTCCAGGGCGAGACCCGATGACACGGTCTCGCGAACCCATGCGTCTGTTGTTACATCCTCCCACCGCCTAGCGAAGAAGCGTAGGCGGCCCCCAATGGGAGGACCGGGTTCGTCTACTTGTAGCGGCGGAAGGGGCGCCCGCCTGCACCCCGAAAAGGCCGCTTGCTACTTTGGTCGGTTTTAGACTTGTCTTGACCCTGGCCTTGCCTTCCCCCCGACTGCTGGCGGTTAGTTGTATACGCCGGTTGTCGGTAGTTGCGTCTGGGGAAGGAAGATGGAGCCGAGGAAGAGGAGGCGGCCTTGTTCTGGGCCTTACGCGTGCAGTTGGGGAGCACCTTCCTCTTATCCTTAGATTCGACAAGATAAGGATCTAAGGCCTCAGCAAAAAGGGACTGACCCTTTACAGGGGCGATGGCCAGGCGCCACTTGTGTCTGCAGTCTGCCGGCCAGCTCCGGAGCCAGTGCATGCGACGAGCTATGATAGATGACCCCATAGACCGTGCTGCAAATTGGGTGGCCTGCAAGGTGGCATCGGATGTAAATTGCGCGGCAGCTACCAGCTTGTTGATATCCTGCCTTGCTCTGGAATCAGTAGCCGGTATGTGGTCCTGGAGCGCCTTCAGCCACCGAATCGAGGTCCGGCAGAAGAAGGACGCTGTGGCGGAGGCCCGAATGGCCCAGGCGGCAGACTGGTGGGCGCGTTGGAGAGCCTGTTCCGTGCGACGGTCCTCTGGACGCAGGAGTTCCTCCGAATCCCCCGGCATCTGGGCCGAGGTATACAGGGCCTTGATAGGTGGGTCGACCGGGGGGACTGGAAGATGCTGCGCCAAGGCCTGGTCGACGTTAAAAAATCGCTTGTCCAATGTGGATGGTAGGGCCCCAGTGGAAGGAGTGGTCCACTGTTTGAGGACAGAATCCACGAATAAACGGGGGGCCGGAATGACCTCCGCTTGGGTGGTGGTCTCCTCGAACAATGGGTCCTCTGCCTCTTCCTCCGTGGGCTTGACCGCCGCGGAGGTTACCTTGGCCACTGACTTGGCCTTATGGAGGAGGGACTTAAACAAGGAGGGGTTAAAGAGGCCCGTGGTGACTGGGGCCTCGGGAGCCATGTCCTCATCAGCTGAGAGATCCATGTCCTGTGCCAGGTCATCCGGATCACGCAAGGAAATGGGTGAACCCTGCAGGTCATCATCGCCACCTCCCCCATTGGATCCTGGATCAGCGACTGGAGCTGAGCGGGAGCGCGGTGGAGTGGCTTGGGACGGATCAGCTGAAGGAGCTGTGGCAGTGGCCTGCTTCAGGCCCGCCTCAATACCTGCCTGGATGGCAAAACGAATCATGGCCTGTACCTCCGGGCTCTGGAACTGGGCCGTGGCTGATGGTGAGGGTGAAGCCACAGTGGGTGCAATGGCCGGCCTAGGGTCCTCCCAAATGTCCCCCTCCTCTAGGCAGAGGTTGGGGTTATCAAGGGAATAAGCTCCAGAAGATTGCCTGGAGCGATTGGGAGGAGGGATGGGCGGGGCCTTAGCTGGGGGTGGGCCTGATGTTGAGGAGGAGGCCGAGCCTGGAGACTTGGCCTTATCACGGCCCTTGTCCCGTTGGCCTGAGGCTGATGACGATGTTGAGCCTGGCGATTTGGCCTTATCCTGGCCCTTATCACGCTGACCCCCTTCCTTCTGCGCAGCGCTGCACTTCTCTCCGTCCTTGTGGGCTATTTTACTGCCCTTATCTGAGGCCTGGGTCCTCACGGGGGAGCGCTCCTTGCTGCGCTGCTGACGGAGGGGTGAACGGTCCCTGCTCGAAGAGCTCCTGGCCGCCCCTCCAAGGCCCGAGATTCCCGGCCTGGCTGCGCCTTAGATCGGCCCGATTTCGCTGACTTGTCTGCCATCGGGCTGGTCGAAAGATGCCTGGCTGCTGCTGACGTTCCGCTCGGCGTAATTAGGCGGAGTGCTGGAGGCTCGGTGCACGGCAACGGCGTGCTTTCGGTGTGTGCGGCTGGCTCGCTCGGCTAGAAAGGCGACTGCGGCTGTGCGAACGACGATGTCGCGGCGAGCGTGGGCGGGGCTTCCGACCTTGGCGGCAATCCGAGGCCGCAATCGACCGTTGAAGGCTGAGGTGATATTCAAGCAGGCCTCAGTTCGCGCCAAAATCTTAGTCGCTGCAAAGCAGAGCCGCTGCGGGCGCCGATCAATCCCAAGCCCCAGCACCAGGGCCGACGTTGGGCGGGGAGAGGAGGCAATAATTGCTCAAGCGGCAAGCTTCTGCGATTATGAGTCGATCCCAGGACGGAAGCCTCTCTCTCCCAACGCGGTAGTGACACAGGCCACCCTGGTCCCCAGTCGCTCAAGCGCGTGGCTTCTGCGACGATTAGACGATTGGGGAAAAACCAGGCCGCAGGGATTAATAGCAGGGCACCCTCCCACACGAAGGCCCGAAGGCCGGTGGACAGGCCAAACCCAAAAGCCCCAAGGTCACCCTGAGTGACAGGAGCTGGGAAGTCAGCACTCACGAATCAGATGATGAATTTCAGATGTAGTAGTGACAGATGTAGAATGACAGTTGAGAGATAAGCAGTGGGAATACACAAGACCTTTTGACTGCGACTGAGTCAAAAGAGGGGGAATAGCAATGGAGGGCAGCTTTTTATATGATAGCAGACTCAGTCCTGATTGGCTGTGGAATGTGTCATCCCATTCTTGGAGGCTAGCTCCACCCACTAAGGAGAATTCTTGGTTCACCATAATAGCGTTGTCTGCTTCCATTTGATTTCAATAGCTAAGGTTTTAAACAACATATTCTAAGTACTAAGACTGTCAATAAAGTTGGTTTTCTTTTCTTTTACAGCTTCGCAAATCTGTTTTCAGCATTAGGGCAAGAAATCTTCTGGAGAAGGAGTCTGCAATCAATAAAATTCTTAGGTATTAAAGAGGGATTTGAGGGTCCTTTCATTATGAATAGGATTCATGTAATATGAAAGTAACGTAAAATGCAATGCATCACGGTTCGCAGCTTGAGATCCAAGTTCAACACAATGGCTAAGTCTAAATCAAGAGTGAGATGAATGGAGAAGGTTGCCATTTTAGGGGTGAGACTTACTGACAGCTGACTTAGTGAATTAGTCTTGACCTAGCTCTTTTCATCCCCTCTTGAAAAATGGCATTTATTATTCAAACCTTTCCATCCCTTGCATAGACATTGTTTGAGAAAGCTGTCTCCTATCCTTCCTGAGAGTTGCATGACACTATCTACAGTTTCCTGGCTATGCATGTTTCAAGTTCAATTTTAATTTTTGCTTTGGAGCATGATGGTGCAGATGTCTCCTCCCACTTATGACTGTATGACTGTAACTTATTGCTTGTATCCTTACGATTTATTATTGATCATTTCCTAGTATGATTTGATTGCTTATTTGTACCCTATGACTATCATTAAGTGTTGTACCTTATGATTCTTGATGAATGTATATTTTCTTTTATGTACACTGAGAGCATATGCACCAAAGACAAATTCCTTGTGTGTCCAATCACACTTGGCCAAAAAAGAATTCTATTCTATTCTATGTAAGTCTGGAATTCTTTAAGACAACTGTGTCATTTTCATGATCCCAGAAAATTATGTAGGTTCTTTAAAAAGTTGCACACCAATGTTACATTCAAATATTCGAAGTTATTTCCTAAATGCTCTATATCCCTCATTATTACTTATCATAGTATCTGTTTACCTAGAGCCTGTACTCGGCAGCGTATGCTTAGTGGGTCTTTTGAGGGACAGCCTGCAAAAGAACGATCTATTCTTAGTGTTCAGCATCATATACGGCAAGAACGCAGGTAAGCAGAACTCAATAAAACCTTTTAAGAACATGTTAAAAGTAGAAGATAAAATTATTGTAAGTTACAGAGTAAACATGAGTAAATTAGAATTAATTCATAACAAATGACAGCTGTATTTTTATTGCAATAATAATGACATTATCATAATAGAAAACTCTTATATTTTAAATATAATTGTTTTCAAAATATCCAAGTTCTAGTTGTAAAACGTCAAGAAAAAAATTCTGCAAACAGGGTGATCCAATCATGACCTTTATTGTTCAACTGCCCTCACAGATTTATCGGTTAGTTCAGTGATGTACTTTTTTAGTTAACCTTTCTACTTTTTACATCATCACTTTTTAAATCATTTGTCTCTCTTGAGAAAATTCATTAAAAAGAAAAAAAAATGAACTGTTCCAACATCTCTTTGGATTAGTACAGGGCTGTCAAACTCCCGGCCCGCGGGCTGGATGCATCACACGCTGGCCACACCCATGCCTGGTTTAGCGAAGGGGGGGAAAGTCCCGATATGTCACGTGACGCTGCCGTGACGATGTGAGTTTGACACCCCTGGATTAGTACAACTAGGAATTCTGCACTGCAGGTACAACTTCTTACTTCCCCAACTTAGCACCTTTAATATCTGTTGACCTTCAGCTCTCATGATTCCCAGCCGATGTGGGAATTGTAATCGAAAACACGTGAAAGTCACCAATTGTAGAAAGCAAGATGCAGCTGAGTGTAATAAAAAAATCAAACCCATAATTGCAAAGTCTGTTGTCTCACTGATGCACACTCAGTGATCTCAGTTTTTTCACCAGATGAATGTCATTATTTCAGGTCACTAAGGCACGGCTCCAACAGTCAGCGAATCAGCAGAGGAAAGTCTCTTGAAACATTAACTCAAGATGTAAGTTTAAGTGAATAGTTTGAGTCATACCTACGTAAAACTAAAAACAGAATGAAATTTAAAATACCTTGGATATTATAACACAGATTTTTTTTTTAAACCCTGTAATGCTGGTGTTACATTTGAGTGCATTCTTTTGTGAAATGATCCTTTTGAGTACAAAAACAGCATTCACAGTAATTTCAAATTACACAGTTACTGAATCTCAGTTCACAAATGAGCCAAGTAAATTGTTCCTGGGAATTATAATTTGGGATAAAAGACATCTCCAGCTGGGTCAGAATTCATAATAATCCATCACATCTTTCCTGGTATACTAGGGTACTTGGGCAAGATGACAGCTGTTTCTCATTAGCAAAATTGCATATAGCATCCAGACAGACATGGATTTGGCCAGTAGACAAATCCTTGTCTTACTTTATGCGGATGATACTGCCTACTCTTTCCTTCCCAGTGGTGGGATTAAGATGAGTGTTATTGTCCTTCACAACTAATTGTGAGAAAGAAAAATATACCATAAATTAAATCAAAGCTGAGCTTAAGTTGCTGTCAAAAATATTAATGGTAAATGGAACATTAGTGAGCATGTTCAGAACAAATGAGATAGTCTGGGCATATTTCACGACACTCAAAGCCTTCATGTTACACACACAAAAATGCCAAGGTAATTATCTACAATGTGTGGTGTTTTTTTATCTAATTGGAGGCCCTCATATCCTCAACCCTTTGGTGATTTCAGGACAAAACAGTTAAGTCCTGTGCTTATAAATATTTATACATTTTGAGAAAACACGAATGCAAGTTTCTGAGGGTGATATTTGGATCTCTATTGGGTCCCAAGTGCTGCTTCATAGTGAAGCCAGCCTTATTTTTCTAGAACCCCAATTGTGACAAAGTAGATTTGCCATGCCTAAAGCTAGTCTAATGCTCCCTTAACCTTCTATAATCAACATCCTTCCAAGTGGATCAATTCTGGGAAACTAAGTATATCTGACTTTTCACCATCTTTTATGGCATTTAAGTTAAATAATCTCTTTAAACAATGTATTTGGGACATGCAATTGGTGCAAAATGCAGCTGCGCGAGCTGTGGTGGGTGTGCCTATGGACACCCACGTAACACCCATCCTCCACCAGCTGCATTGGCTGCCCATTAGTCTCCGGATCCAATTTAAGGTGTTGGTTTTGACCTTTAAAGCCCTACATGGCTCAGGGCCAGCTTACCTTCGGGACCGCATCCTGCCGCATACCTCCCTACGACCGGTTAGGTCCCACAGAGTTGGTCTCCTCCAGGTCCCATCGACCAAGCAATGCCGGTTGGCGGGGCCGAGGGGGAGAGCCTTCTCTGTGGGAGCTCCCTCCCTGTGGAACCAACTCCCTCCGGAGATCAGGGCCATCCCCACCCTGCTGGCCTTCCGTAAAGCAATAAAAATTTGGCTCTTCCGGCAGGCGGGGTGAAAGTGAGACCGAGCAGATTATACTTGGGTCTCCCCCCCTTAGTTATGAATGTTGGAGATTTTTTAATTTTTATATCTTTTTAATTGTTATATGTTTTTATCTGTAATAGATTTGACATGTTGTGAGCCGCCCAGAGTCCCTCGGGAGTTGGGCGGCATACAAATCTATTAAATTAAATTAAATTAAATTAAATTAAATTAAATGAATAAAATAGCCTGATGCTGTGAAATTGGAAATGTTATCAAAATCTCTGTCCTGTTTCTTTTTCAGTGATTTCACTTCAGAACACTGCTATGAATTTTTACATTCCCAGCTAAACATTCAGCTTTCTGTAATATTCAGAATGGCTACATTCTTATTTCTACCAAGTCATGGCCATTTGTTCTATTTTATTGGATTGATCGTTGCTCCTTAATCATAATAAATTGTTGCTTAAGACCCATTATTATCAATCATAGAAATTAAATGTAATTTCTAACTCACTAATAACTATTTCAATACTGAATTAATATTAAACTCAGTAATATCTTCAAACATGCTTAAATTCAATTGGACCAACGCAATAATTAAAATGCAGAATGGTAGAGAAAATGTTTAACAATAAATAGCTGATCATAATTACTGATAGTTATTATTTTCTCCCAACCCAGATTAAAAACATTCTTTTTCTCTTTTAAAAGTTTCATGCAATTGCATACTGTTAATTTTTACAGTAAAAAATAGAAAACAGATTTTAAATTTTTTTTTCTTCCAGCATTCTAATACAGTGAGGTATAGAAATGCACAAAGGGAAGACAGTGAAATAAAAATGATCCAAGAAAAGAAAGAACAAGCAGAAATGAAAAGGTATTTTAAATGTAACTTTTATGTCAGTATATAAGACTGATCTGAATCCCAGTTAGGCATTCATTACTTAGTGAATTTTAAATGGTTACTCCATTGATAGGTTGATTAAATCTGAACAAATTGCTTATGGGTGGAATCAAGCATATTTTCTTTATAGATATGCATAAATCTCAAAGGCCAGCATCATTTTAAAAGGAGCATTCTTTGCTGGATATACATCATCTTCTGAGATCTTGCAATCATAACAGTTAGTGGCATATTAAGGCCATTATCATCCAGGGTCCAACCTTCTCTATGGGAAGAAGAGGTTGGGATAGTACTTAGCCACAGAAAATCCTAAAGATTATCTGGATGTTCGTTGGTCAGGATTCAGGCCTGGTTACAGGATGGAAGTTGCATTGCTCATTCCAAGAGATGATCTGTGGTGGAGCCACAATGGGGGAATGCAACTTTTCCAGTCTTACTGAATCTCTCAACAATCTTCAGTTCAATTGAACATGGTATCCTTCTGAACCATGAAAGTTGCCTGTGAGAAACACTGTCTTACTGTGTTCTCCTCCTTGAGGACTGGTTTCAGGCAATGATTGGGTTAACTTTACAAGAACTCCAAAGTAGAGAGCTGGGGATGGGGGGGGCAACCATCCTTTTCCTCCCTCATGCTTAAGGTCTACATCAGGGGTCCCCAACCCCCAGGCCACGGACTGCTACCGGGCCGCTGACCATTGGGCACCGGGCCACCAAAGTGGTGGGCAAGTACACAAAGCTTCATTTGCGCATGCACAGGATTTAGGTTGCGCACATGAAACATTCCCCCTGTCATCAAAATGGCCAAAGCCACCACCGCTGCCAGTCTGCAGAATCCAACGATTGGGGATCCTTGGTCTACATGAAGCCACTATTTGGAAAAGTTATGTGTCAGCACTGGGTGGAGGTATCACTAATATCTGAATGATACTCAATTGTATAATCTCCATCTCAAGAAAAAAGTTGGTTGTTATTGATTTTGATTTTGAACTAGTGGCTGAAAGCTATGAGAATCTGAATGGGGGAAAAACAACAAGCAAATAGTTAAATAAACAAGGGTTTGCTTGGATTTTTTCTATATTTATAGCTGCTTTTCCAGTACTTTTCTAATGTGCCTCACAAATGTTAGTTGACTGATTATGTACCATCAGGTTAGTATCAACTCTTAGTAACCACATCGCTAGATTGTCCCCAAAACAAACCTGGTCCAATAGTGCACCCATAACCACTGTAACTGAGTCCACATACAGAGTCTTGGTGCTCTCTGAGCTTCATTGTTCACTTGCAGACGTTTCATTACCCAAATAGGTAACGTCATCAGTGTGATTGTTTCCCTACTAGCAAACAAACAAACAAGTTCTGGTTTGAGAGATTCTTAGAACTCTTGTTCAAGATCTCTCAAGAGAGAACTATTTCTTGTTCAATAGCACTTTCTAGTATTGCTCCATGTTTCCTTCAAGGTGGCCTTTCATTGAGAAGCAGCTACAGCTTCTCAATAATTCTGTGAATTCTTCACATAGAACGAGAACCAGTGGTGGGTTCCTACCAGTGCGCACCGGTAGCGGCCCGCTGGTGATGTCACAGTACCGGTGCAGTCGGTTGCTGGTGCCTGGGCGCCGCCATTTTTTTTTTAAAGTTACATTTAAAAAAAAAAATTTCTTCTGCGCATGCCCAAAGCCGAGCTTCCGGCACTGTGCATGCACTGCCTTCCTACCCCACAGTGAGTCCAAGCAGGGGAGGATGGCTGAGGGAGTGTGTGAGACGCTGAAAGAACGGATGGCAGGAGCTATCTCCATTCCCCTCCCTTCAGCAGTCCGAGAAGCCACGAACGTGTGGTGATGATCCTAGGCATTTTTGCACGTTTGAGGCTTCTCGAGCTGCTGAGGGGAGAGGGAATGGGCGGCAGGACCTATCTCAATTCCTCTCCCTTCATCAGTCCGAGAATCCACGAAAGTGCGGTGATGATCCCAGGCATTTTCACACGTTCGAGGCTTCTCGAGCTGCTAAAGGGAGGTGGAACGGGTGGCAGGAGCCTAGGATCATCGAATGGGAGAAGCATTCAGGCCGGACGGAGCCTCCTAGAAGAACTGCTGCCGTGGTCTTGCTGCTCCCGCTGCAGGGGGCTGCGTTGCGGGTGGGCAATGCCCCCCCCCCACTTCTCCGGCCCCTGCCAAGCTCCCGAGGCCCACGCTCACCCGGTCACATGGCTGGCAAGCCACACCCACAAAATAAGTCAAGTTCCATAGAGTGGTAGTAAAAAAAATTAGGAACCCGCCCCTGAAGAGAACGTATGCATTGAAATCTTGTAGGTTCACCCTCTGAGGCATTCATATAGGGCTCTTTGTGTTTGTTTAGTTCCCATTGAATAATCATCATAGCTGACCAGAGGCCTTCCGTAGCCCACATTTAACATGGTCTCAATTATACTATACTGTGATATTGCTGCTATCCAAAAGAAATTAGAAAAAAATGTATATATTGATTGCTGACTCTGTAATCATGTTGTTCTTGAAAGAAAAGTTCAGGAAGAAGAGTTGCGGGAGAATCACCCCTATTTTGACAAGCCTCTTTTCATAGTGGGTCGGGAACACAGATTTAGGAATTTCTGCCGAGTTGTAGTTAGAGCTCGTTTTAATGCGTAAGTATATATGTGTAGCTTATGATTTGATTCACTTGTTTTGATTCACTATATTCTGTTATTAAAAAGCTTCTGCAAAATAACATCAATAACTAATCAGAGACATTTTAACATATCTAGCAATTATGTATTTTGCACATGTTTCTTGGTTTTATTATTTGTTTTATTCTTTCAACCATAAACACAAAACTGGAAGATCTGCACTGCTTTTGAAACATAAAGTGACAAAATAATGTTTCTTTTTTTTCAAAATTTGCAAATGAATTCAGGGATGTGAATGTCATGATGCCTTCTACGCAGATTGCCCTTGACACCCATTTGAATATTGTGCAAGATTTATTTTATTTATTTATTAGTGAGATTTATATACCGCCTCACACTCTCTAAGCGGTTTATACCAGTAAGCAATGTATATTTACATTGCCCCCAACAATCTGGGTCCTCATTTTACCTACCTCGGAAGGATGGAAGGCTGAGTCAACCTTGAGCCAGTAAGATTTTTGAACCGCTGACCTGCGGATCACAGTCAGCTAAAGTGGCCTGCAGTACTGCACACTAACCGCTGCGCCACCTCGGCTCTTTAATTTCAAATGTGAGAGCTGATAGAGGAGAACATTACGGTCACTTTGCACTTTATAGTTCTCCCAAAGCCTTCCAGTCAGCCAGCAGTATGCCCTCCCTGAGAAATTCCTGAAGGAGGAAACTGCATGTGCTCGGCTAAAACAATGATTATTTTGGGGATAGTCATGACAACTTAAACGGAAGTGGTGTGGTGCAAACCCAGAGCCATACAAACTTTGGAACTGTGAGAGAATACCTGCTGCCATCCAGTTCTCTCCAGGTGAACTGGAACATCGATTCTCAGAGATACAAAACAATATATTGGACAGCACCAGGTTGAGGAAAGATTTAGGGACTTGGATTTGAACTAAAAGTATAAAATATAATATAAATTGTCTTGATATTTCAGAAGCTATATTAAGTCACCAATTCTGTTTCCATTAATGGATAGCCAATGTAGCTGTTAATTAAAGAGATAAAATTTGTCCTTATATGTGACCAGTGCCTAAAATTAAGTCTGTTTTAAAATTAAGTCACAGTCTAAACGGTATCTATTAACATTAGATTTAAGAAACTGGTATAACATTTTAGCCAATTTCTGTGAATTGTGAGTCATAAATGAAAATGTTCAATCCCCAAATGGCTATGAATTTGTAGTTTTGTTATTGTTTATTTAAAAAAAATACTCTTCATTTCAAACACAGATTATCTTGTATATTTGTAACACAGCTTTGTATAATAAAAATTGAATGATACTCTAAACATTTTTTTCTCTGTTACAGCTCTAAAAAAGATCCTGTTACTGGAGCAGTTAAAAACACAAAATATCATCAACTTTAGTAAGCAAAAATGAATTTATGCATTTTATATATTGATGTACACTTTTTTCCAAACTTAAATTTCTCTGGAAAATGTTTTCTTAGAATAATTATTTCTAAGATGTCAACATTGTGAAAGATTCTCTATTTTCACTAATCCAATTTATATTTGACTGATATTTATAATTTCTGGAGTCTCATTGCCACTTAGTGTGTTCCATTTTATTTTGCAGTGATTTGCTGGGATTGGTTACATATCTGGACTGGGTAATGATCGTTGTCACCATATGTTCCTGTATTTCAATGATGTTTGAATCCCCTTTTCGAAGAGTAATGCATGCACCTACTTTACAGGTAATTTTCTGAAAATAATTGATTTGGATATAGTATTTTGGAAACCTTACTGCAGGGGTGTCAAACTGAATTTCTTCAAGGGCCGGATCAGCATTGTAGTTCTCCTTCGCGGGCCAGCAGGGGGTGGCAGAGAGCGAGGGGGAGATGGGATGGATGCCTCCTGCAGCACTTTACCAACCAAAATGGGGCGGGGGGCTGCACGCAAGCTCCCGCACCTCATTTTTGCCCTCCATGGCCTCCTGCAGCACTCTGCCAGCCAAAAATGGACGAAAAACAGGCCTCCCGAGGCCCCCATGCGGCCCATTTTCAGCCGGTAGAGTACTGCTGGAGGCTGTGGAGGGCGAAAATAAGGTGCGGGGGGCACGTGCATTTTCAGCCTTTTTTCGGCGGCAGAGGCACCACGGGCCGGTTCTTTGATATTCCCAGGCTGGCCCCGCGAGCCGGATTTAAGCACCTCGCGGGCCACAACTGGCCCGCCGGCCTTGAGTTTGACACCCCTGCCTTACTGTTATTTTGTTAATGTTTTTTCTTTGTTTTTCAGATTGCTGAATATGTTTTTGTAATATTTATGAGTATTGAACTTAACTTGAAGATTATGGCTGATGGATTGTTTTTTACACCAACGGCAGTCATCAGAGATTTTGGAGGTGTCATGGATATTTTTATATACCTTGTAAGTTTTTGTTCTTAAAGTTAATTTATATTGACTGGTTCCTAATATGATTTGATTGCTTATTTGTACCCGGACTATCATTAAGTGTTGTACCTCATGATTCTTGACGAACGTATCTTTTCTTTTATGTATACTGAGAGCATATGCACCAAGACAAATTCCTTATGTCTCCAATCACACTTGGTCAATAAAAAATTCTATTCTATTCTATTTATTCTTAATTCAAACCAGTAAAAAGTAGGACCTATGATAAGAGTTAAAAATAATTTGTATCCATATTGACATCAGTTTCATACAAAGTTCCAAATACCTTCAATTGAATGTTTATAATATATAAACAGTTAGACTTAACATATTTGCAAAAATGTAAAAACTATGAATATTTAAAATAAACAAAGAAGTTCCGTTGTTTTATTAGTAAGTTATTTTCATCATGGTGCTAAAGGTTTTATTTTACAGCTGACAAATCGTACTCAACGTGTAGTCCTCAACAGAACTAAATCAACATGGAGGGAGGTAAATACAGGTAGTCCTCGACTTACGACCACAATCGAGCCCAAAATTCATGTTGCTAAGTGATAAATTTGTTACATGAGTTTTGCCCCATTTTACTACTTTTCTTGCCACATTTGTTAAGTGAATCCTGCAGTTGTAAAATTAGAAAAATGGTTGTTAAGTGAATCTGGTTTCCCCATTGACTTTTTTCATCGGAAGGTCGCAAAAGGTGTAGGAATTGGGTATATCTAGTCTAGTGAAAAGAAGGACAGTATTTGAGGAGCTGCCACAACAATGAGGGAGAGAAACTATTTTTCAAAGCACTAGAAGGCAAGACAAGCAATGGATGGAAAGTAATCAAGGAGAGAAGCAACCTAGAACTAAGGAGAAATTTCCTAATGGTGAGAACAATCAACCAGTGGAATGGCTTGCCTTCAGAAGTTATGGGTGCCCCATCACTGGGGACTTTCAAGAAGAGATTGGACAGCCACTTGTCTGAAATGACAGACTCTCCTGCTCGAGCAGGGGATTGGACTAGATGATCTCCAAGGTCCCTTGCAACTCTGTTATTCTATCGGCTGGATCCAGGAAGATTCCCTTCTCCTGCAACCCTTCTCCTGAAAAAAAAAGTTCCTGTTCGCCACCTAAAACAGACATATCTTCTGAGCCCGGAGCATCAATAAAAACTCCATTTTGTCTAAGTGGAGTTTCATCTGATTCTCCCACATTACAGTTTTGTGGTCTGGAGGCATTCATAAGGCCCCGAAGACAACCTTGAATTCATATGAAAGAAGAAACGTGGCTGAGAAACATTAGCACATGAGTAACACACAACTCCTTTCTAGTCACTGCATATTTCTAATATTGAAAACTATATAGAAGTTTGCATGTCCTTCAAGATAGTTCCAAGAAAGTCAAGCAGAGGTTTCCCAATATCCAAAGCATTGAATTGCACCCAATGAGTAGATGAGTTGCCATTACAAAGCAGTATTTCCAACTGTCAACTCATTCAAGTGCTCCAACAACATACCATGATCAAAAAGGTCACAAATTGCTATGTGAGTTTATTCTAGGAAAATAAACAGACTTGCAATCCTCCATCTTTCTCTCTCCAATGTAAATGACCCAGCAGGATTTCTAAGGTTGTTTTTTCTCTAAATTTAGATCTGAAACAGACCAAGACAATCCATTTGATCCAAGAGTTCAGTTTTCTAATGTCATTTCTTTCATGCTTTATAATATTGTATTATTTGAATTTGCTTTGATTTGGTTTTTTCCAAATTGGAAGCACTATATAAATATTTTAAATAAAACAAAATATAATGCATGCATATATTATTAAATAAAACAGGTTGGATTAAATTGCCACACGTACTAAAAGTGAAGCCACCTTTGAATTTAAGATAATCCTCTAGAACAGTGGTTCTCAACCTGTGGGTCACGACCCCTTTGGGGTCACAGGGGTCGCCTAAGACCATCGGAAAACACATATTTCCGATGGTCTTAGGAACCGAGACACCGCTCTTCTATCCATCTCCAGGCGGGTCCACCCACATGCAAATAGACTACTGCAAAAAATATATATATGTACCATGGGAACGTCTGAGCATGCACAGAAGCCGAATTTCCGGCACTGCGCATGCGTCGCCATCTTGTTTTTGGCTTTTTTAAAAAAATTCAGCAGGTGCCACGCAGCGCAGGAGGAAGCGAATCGGCAGCGAGGTAAGTTAGAACCCACCACTGAGTTTCCTAATAATTTTATTATTTTATGGTTGGGGGTCACCATAACATGAGGAACTGTATTAAAGGGTCGCAACATTAGGAAGGTTGAGAACCACTGCTCTAGAAAAAGTAAAATAGAAGGAAATACAGCATATATAATAATTTTGTGTTTCTCTCCTTTAGAATCAGTAATGTTAATACTCATACATTAATATATCATACTCACATACTGTATATTCGTACATATTTTAATCCATATACCCTTTGCTAAGAATAGGTTTTATTCAAGTCTTAATGAAATAAATTGGGTCAGTTCCTATATGGGTAGTCCTCAATTGACAACAGTTCATTTAGTGACCGTTCAAAGTTACAGCAGCCCTGAAAAAAGTGACTTATGACCGTTTTTTACAGTTACGACCTTTCCAGCAACCCCATGATCATGTGATCAACATTCAGTTGCTTAGCAACTGTTTCATAATTATGACCATTGCTGTGTCCCAAGGTCATGTGATCCGCTTTTGTGACCTTCTGACAAGCAAAGTCAATGGGGAAACCAGATTCACTTAACAAGTGGGTTACTAACTGATCAACTGCAGTGATTCACTTAACAGCTGAGGCAAGAAAGGTCATAAAATGGGGCATAATTCACTTAACAAATGTCTCACTTAACAACATAAATGTTGGGGTCAATTGTGGTCGTAAGTCAAGGACTACCTGTAGTGTATGTATGAAACACATTTTAAAACTCACATTATATTTCAGGTTATTTTCCCCCTTTCCAAAGGTAAGCCTGATATTTCTCTGCTGGCTGCCCCAAAATGTTCCTGCTAAATCAGGAGCTCAGCTGCTAATGATTCTACGATGTCTTCGGCCCCTTCGGATTTTTAAACTGGTGCCTCAGATGAGAAAAGTTGTTCGGGAACTATTTAGTGGCTTCAAAGAAATCTTTCTAGTGAGTAATATGTATGGTTTCTCTTTCCAAATATATATATATATTTAGAAGGGAAACCCATCAAAACATATATTTCATAAGAACTCTCCAAATACATTTAACTAATTAATCTCTTTGGTTCTTGTCTCTTGTAATTGCCTCTAAATCAGGGGTGTCAAACTCTATTTCATTGAGGGCCACATCAGGGTTGTGTTTGACCTCGGGGAGCTGGGGTGGGCGTGGCTAGCTCGACATCACTTCTGTCAGGGGCGCTTGTGGTGGCCCGAGTGCTCTGCTAGCGAAAACGGGCTCCCAAGCTCCATTTTCAACTGCCATGGCCTCCTGTAACCCTCTGCCAGTGAAAATGGAGCTCGGGAGGGCCCTCCTGAGCTCCGTTTTTAATGGCAGTGGGTTGCAGGAGGCCGTGGCAGCTGAAAACAGAGCTTGGGAGCCCGTTTTCTCTGCCAGAAGCACCGCAGGCCAGTCCTTCACTGTTTCCAGGGCAGCCCCGTGGACCAGATCTAAGTACCCCGCGGCCTGGATCCGGCCCCTGGGCCTTGAGTTTGACACCTCTGCTCTAAATCCATCCATTTATAAGCTCTGATCACATCCATAGATTAGTAGAAATATACATCAGCTGGCTCTAATGTTGAGCATAACATTTATTTAGCTATGTATTTAAAGCAGGCAGTTTTTTTTTAAAGAATGCAGTATTACTACTCTGTAGGTACTACATTCCCTTAAAAAAATAATAGGTGATATTTTGTATTGGGAAAAACGCTACATTTCTTTGAGAATGCATTCAATTTTATCATGTTTACACAAAGAAATGAACTGCTGTGGTGCTATGCTCCATGTTTTCTCAAGTTCTGAATACCAAATTTTAGCAAGTGTTAAAAGTAAACTTTGCACTTTGCTATGCATGGGTGACATGGTTTCATATAAGCATATGGGTTGTTTTTAAAGAAATATAGTTCAATCTGATTCCTACGGCTGGCAGAATAGGACATTTTTGGTTGTGCACATGCTTGAAGAGAAGTTCATATGAATGCATGAAATATATAACAAGTAGTTTGTTATTTGAACAGGATGGGGAGTAAATTTGAAGGATGAGAAAACATGGAAAGGAAACCACTTAGCTGCCATCCTAAAAACACTGTTTATAGTAACCCGTTCTCCTTCCTTGTAATTCTGTAATGAAAGCCATTGCATAGCGATTGTTGTTCTAGAAAATGTAAGAGAAAAATACAGGCGCACTGGAGAAGGTTTGACTCCTTTTCATGTTTTTTTTTTTCAGGTTTCAATCCTTTTATTGACATTAATGCTTGTTTTTGCAAGCTTTGGAGTTCAACTTTTTGCTGGGAAACTGGCTAAGTGCAATGATCCTCATATAATTGCAAGAGTAAGAACAACTTTTATGTACTTAGATAAATTCCTCTTTCTTCTTTTGCACATTTTCATCAACCGATGAGGCTTAATTTATGGTGATATTATGTAGAAGCACCCAGAAAAAGGCATAGAAGTGAAAGTATATTAGTTAACAGATTAACAGAGTTGGAAGGGACCTTGCAGGTCATCTAGTCCAACCCCCTGCCCAAGCAGGAGACCCTTACATCTGCCTCTACCTAGGATTGAACTCACAACCTCCTGATTGTGAGGCAAGAGCTCTACCTCTAGGCCACAGCAGCTGGGTCATATATGTTCTATAAAGTCAAGTCACTTCTCTCTGTTTCATTTGTTTAAAAATATTTCTGGACTGCCTTTTAGAGTGTTGCCTCTCACAATGGTTTCTACCATATATACTTATCTAAGCACAAACATATAAACATCAATGCAACTTTCAAATAATAATAAATTATCACAAAATGCAATAAATACAAGCAAGGATGTAACTGATGAGGTTTAGTATTTCACTTAGTGAGAACAGTAAAATCCAATAATTGGGCCTTTCCCAACATGTAAGAATTCAAGCATTGAGAGGGAACAGTTTAGCTGAAAGAGTTCCAGAGTCCAGACTGTCAGGATAATGATGATTTAATAGCTGACCAGCTGCTGTAATGTTGTAATATTGTAACGCTGTAACAATGATGCAATGGTAGCAATGAGTCAGCAGCGTTATTTGACTGCTACCGCTTTAAGAGGCTGTAATATAAGAGAGGCCCTGTGAGGGCGTATCTCTCTCTCAGTGTATGCTTCCGTGCTGTAGTTGATGATTGATTGCCTGACTTTGCCTAGTACATGTATGTATATATTCCTTGTAGATAAACCACTATTTGAAAGACAAACCTCTGTTTACTGTATTTTGGTCCTGGGTTGTCTCAAAATAGTCACACTATGTGCACTCTGAAAGGTTATGAGCCCAGTCCAGAAAGAAGGCCAGAGTGACTAGAGAAACCAGAGAGGAGAGAAACCCAGTGAGAGCTTGCACCAGAGCCAGAGGGGCTGTGCATTGTAGTGTGTTAGTGGTTAGTGCTTGTAATGGAAACAGGCAACATGGATTCCGTCAGCGTAATGGGATGAGGTTTTGTGGTGTCTCGGCTGAATGAGACAAATTATCTCTGTTTATTGTATTTTGCTCCTGGGTAGTCTCAAAATAGTCACACTATGCGCACTCTGACACAGACTTATTTTTCCAACTCTCCAAGCAGATGACTGGTGCTGTAAATCTGTTGTTGCTCACAATACATATGTGGTCTCAGTCAAAGAAAATATTGCTAAAAGTCTGGCAAAGAGTTTCTCATCATATGTTCTATCTTCTTCATGCATAGATTAGCTTTTCTGCATTCCTGAACAAAAATGGCAGATTCCCTAAATTAACTCTTGTGTGTTTACTGTATGCTTTTGTGATATATTAAAATTTTGGTTTCTATACAAAATGTGATGTTATATTTCTGACAGGAAGATTGTCATGGTATATTCCGAATAAATGTAAGTGTTTCCAAAAATCTGAATTTGAAGCTAAGACCTGGTGAAAAAAAGCCTGGATTTTGGGTGCCTCGGGTGTGGTAAGTAATGTGTTTTTGGCCTTAAATATCGATTTATTGTTAGAGTTGATGAATAGAATTACTCCAGTAGATTACCATATTTTTTGGTATAAGACGCACCGGAGTATATCTTAGTTTTTGGGGAGGAAAATAGGGGGGGGAATCTGCCTACCAGGTATTCATCTGGCTAGCGTCCTTAGTCTGGTCAGCTTCAGCACATTGTTTTATCCCCTGGTTAGGGCTTTAAAAAACCTTATTTGGAGCGAGTAGCAATGAAAAAAAGCCTGCAAAGACTTAGAGCTGGAAAAAATCTTCTTTGGAGAGAGTAGCAATGAAAAAGCCTGCAAGCTGGTAAGAGCCAGGAAGATCGTTATCACCTCGTTGGAAAAAATGGAGCTAGAGCTGGAAAAAACATTCTCAGAGTGATTAGCCGGGAAGATCGTTAGCGCCTCATTAGGGCTGGGTGGGGAAGCTTCAAAAAAGCTACATTCATCCCCTCTTTTAGGGGGGGGGAAGGTGCGTCTTATGCTCCAAAAAATACGATAATCCAATGGAACGATAATTTCCAATCCTAATTTTTAAATTCAACAGCCACATTGAAATGTGCCTTTCATCCAAAAGACAGTATATCTAGAGATTATTGTTGTAGGGTAAATAACAAAAAAAAATGGACTAGTCACCTTGCTTAATTCTCTTGAGTTGCCATTTGTCAGTTTCTTCCCATCAAACATCCCCCTTTCCTCCCCCCACCCCGAAAAAGGACTCAGAAGATCAATGGCATGGAGGGAATTTCAGGAGAGGCTAGAACAAGAGAGTCACTTACATCTGGGAGTAACAGGTTACTAACCTGGCAATGTTTTAGGATATATTGTCGGCAAACAACATTGTTTTTACTCTTCATTTCTGTATTGTATTGCAGGGCTAATCCTCGAAACTTTAACTTTGACAATGTTGGTAATGCAATGCTGGCATTATTTGAAGTCCTGTCATTAAAGGGGTGGGTAGAAGTCAGAGATGTTATCATTCATCGTGTGGGTCCGGTATGTATATTCCTCAATTTGTCAGACTTGTCAGATTTTTCCTATGAATTCTTATTAATAAGACAATTGTAATATTGATTAAAAAAATTATGTTGCAGATTCATGGCATCTACATTCATGTTTTTGTATTCCTGGGCTGCATGATTGGACTCACCCTTTTTGTTGGAGTTGTCATTGCTAATTTCAATGAAAATAAGGTAATACTTCAGATTTTCTATTTTTCTATAGTAATCATGTTTATATTGTGTTAGTTTTGTTTTCATCTGTAATCAAACAATATTGTTGAGCTAACATATAGTTGTGTTTATATTAAACACCAGAAATATTATTTTAATTATGAAAATATTTTGCATCACATGTAATATAGCGTATACCTAAGTATTTCCAGGATTAATTTATAGTAATGGAGTTCAGTATAACATTTCTGGGCCTTGCTGTAAGCATTTTTCCCCCTCTGGTTGTTTTTACCAGGAAGGCAACCTGGATTTGATTTAACAAATTTTCAGTAAGATTCTTAATTTAAAAAAAGGACAAAACACACACACACACACTGGAATTAGAAAACAACCCCTAAAACAAAAGTAAAACAGAACACTGTTCCTAGTGAAAGTCTCCCTAATAATTATTCATTCCAATAATGAATATGATAAGAAATAAGCAAATACGTTTTGGTGGTAATGGTTCCTGTTCTTTTAGGGAACAGCTCTACTAACAGTTGACCAGAGACGATGGGAAGATCTGAAGAGCAGATTAAAGATAGCACAGCCTCTTCACCTCCCACCACGCCCAGGTATCTAGATTTTTAAAATTCAGATTCAAGAGATAATGAAACCACTAAGTGATAATGCATACTGATCAAATGCTTGAGTCATTATGTGCCATCAATTTAAAGTTGAGTCTTAGCAACCATATAGATAGACCTCCGGGATTATCCATCTCCAAAATGATCCTTCACGTTTCCAGCAGCGCACTCATCACCATTATAACTTAGTCATTCATATTATTGCTGGCCATTCTATTCTCTTTCCTTCCATCTTTCCCACCATTAATAGACTTCTCAAGGGAATTGGGTCTTCACGTAACATGTCCAAATATTATAATCTGAGTCTTAGCATTTGTGTCAGGAGTGAGAAATCTAGATTAATTTGTTCTATGATCCATTTTTGTTGACATGATATCACTGTTCCAATATTTGAGGGGCTGCTACGAAGAAAGAGGGTGGTCAACCTATTCTCCAAAGCACCTGAAGGCAGGACAAGAAACAAAGAATGAAAGCTATTCAAGGAGAGAAGCAACCTAAAACTAAGGAGAAATTTCCTGACTGTGAGAACAGTCAACCATTGGAACGGCTTGCCTCCAGAAGTTGTGGGCGCTCCATCACTGGAGGTTTTTAAGAAGAGATTGGACAGCCATTTGTCTGAAATGATATAGGATTTCCTGCTTGAGCAGGGGGTTGGACTAGAGGACTTCTGGGGTCCCTTCCAACTGTATTGTTCTGTTTTGTTTCCCAAAGATGCTTTTTCAAAAGGCAACTGGACTTTGTTTTTCCTTGAAGACATTTCACTTCTCATCCAAGAAGCTTCTTCAGGAAATGTCCAGTTGCCTTTTGAGACAACCATGCCCTGGGTGACTGAGAATCTCCATAGACATTCTGCTCTATTAGTTTGTTATTCTTTCTATGATCATGTGTATCCATCCCATTAAGCCCAAAGGAAGTCTGGAATGGTATAGGATCTCCTGCCATGGGAAGGAGGTTGGACTAGAAGACCTCCAAGGTCCCTTCCATGCTGTTATTCTATGTTCTGTGTTCTGTGATATTCTCAGGAGTCTTCTCTAACTCCAGAGTTCAAAAACATCCATATTCTTTCTGTCCTGCTTCTTCAGGTCCAGCTTTCATTTCCATAGAATGTCATAGAGAAAATTATTGCCTGCATGCTTCAGATCTTTGCAGCTATAGACTTATCACAATATCTGCATATCTTTTCCAAAGCCTTCATTACTATCCTACCAAGTGGTGGTCTGCAGAGTATATCTGGACTGCTAGTTATTTTACTGATAGTCAATCCTAAGAGGCAGAAATTATCTACCACTTCAGTATCTTCATTGTCAGTTTTAAGGTTGAGAATGGTATATGTTATCGTTATTCTTTGCATTTAAACCTACTTTCTCTTTTTTTATTGTGCTCCTTGACTTTCATAACTAGAACTTGCAGATTCTTTGCATTTTCAAGTATCATAGCAGTTTTATCAGTACAGCTCAAGTTATGGATGTGTTTTCCTTCTGTTTTAAAACTACACTCATCTTCTTCCATTCAAGCCTGCTTCAATGTATATTCAGCATATAGACGGAATAAATAAGAGAGTATATAGCCTTGTCTCACTCTTTTGTCATCCTGGAGCTAGTCTGTTTTGCCATTTTCTGTCTGTACTGTGACTTCCTGTCATGTGTGTAAGTTGTTTATGAGGACAACACTATTCTGAGATTCCTATTTTCCTAAGGATGTTCCACATCTTGGCATGGCCAACACAATCAAATGCTTTTTATGATCAATTAATTCTTTTTTGGGGTGTATTTTTTTATTAATTACCCAGTATTCATCAGAAATAATGTCTCATGTTCCTCAACTTTTTCTGAAGCCAGCTTTGTAGGGCTCAAATCTGTCTACTTTGCTAACACGTGAAAGTAAGGATATTATAGTGTGTTGACTAATATGTGCCCACAGCTAACAATTACACTGAGAGAAAAAATTCTTAGAAGCCATTGCAAATTGTGCCATAAGTAAACTTTTGCTTTTATTTTGTTTTTGTTTTTTCAGATAATGATGGATTCCGAGCTAAAATGTATGACATAACCCAACATCCATTTTTCAAGAGAACCATTGCAGTTCTTGTACTGGCCCAATCTGTGCTATTATCTGTTAAGGTACTTTTAGGGTGCTTTATTAACTACTTACAAACAAGCATAAATAGGAGAAAATCACTGTGTTTATAATAAACAGGAAGCAATTGTGGAAGAATTTTAAACAGAAAAGAAAATGAGATTTTTTTTCATAAACTATTTTTTTTTCTTTTGCATAAGTGGGATGATCAAGATCCAGTAACTGGTCCATTAGCTGCAATGTCAGTGGTCTTCACCTTCATATTTGTTCTAGAGGTAATATATTTTAATGTTTCTGTAAATAAGTTCACATTAGATTTGTTTTGTGTCATTTATTATACATTACAGTATTAGACAATAATACAAATACTATTTATTAATTATATTTATAAGTCACTTGAGTCCATCATTACTCCAAATGGCATATATAAATTTAAAACAATACAATACAAAAAGTATAAACAAGCAGAAATCTGGAAGCATAACACTGATTTGATTAATCCAGTTGTCGTCATAAGAATCGACCTTTACTCTAACCATGGCCAGGGAAAAGCCAGGTTTTAAAGGCTGTCTTAAATAAGGTAAGAGTGAGTGTTATACAGTATGAATCTGTGAGGGAATATCATTCTAGAGGATAGACACTATAATAAGGAAGGCCCACTTCCTTGATCCCATCAAATGGCCCACTTCCTTGATTCCATCAAATGGATCCCATCAAATGTCCACTCTGCCAGATCACACAGGAGAGAAGACAAGCAGGCCCTCAGATAAAAAAAACCCTACCTCATGAAAAGTTCTATAAGTGATAATTAGCACCCTGAATTATATCCGGAAACCTATTGGTTAACCAGTGCCTACTAGTAACATTCTTAGCAGACACATTATGTTATATAACCATACTGTGGCATGTCCATAACTGCTCATGCTTCTGATCCTGGGCCAGCTACAGCTTCTAAATAGTCTTCAAGGGCTAGAGTCCTTCTAAATAGTCTTCCCATGTAGAGTGCATTGCAGCAATCCAGATAAATTACTTTAAGGCATTTTTGTGCAATTGATAACCTAGATGAATTTATATGAAAGTGGTCCTATCCACAGTTGCCACCTGCTCCTGAAGCAAGAGTTGTGAATCTTAGTAGTCTTCAAATTGCACACCAATTCTGAAAGAAGTGCAACCCCATTCAGGACTAAAAATGGAGTATTTTTGGACTAGGTTGTCCAAATACGCATAGCCATTCAGCTTGTCAAGGTTGAACTTAAGCTGTTCCTGGACCTGATCACAGGGAAAGGAGAATCATCACCTTAATCAATTAATGAGTTATCAAAACTCATTAACATCAAGGAGATGCACTACCCCCATCCCAGTTCCACCAGAAGTCACCTGCGAGCATCACCAATGCCATCTCAATACCATGTCCTAACCTGAAACCTATCTGAAAAGTATACAGATTAGCTATAATTTTCAGGATTGTCTGTCTGAAGCTATAAGCATTCTGCTGTCACATGACACACAATCCAAGAAAAAAGGAGGTGCTTTTACAAGCAAGTGAAGGCTAAGGTTTTGGATTTGAAGGATTTTAGAAGTATTAGTACCTTACTCGTAAGGTTTATCTAAAATACCTAAAAATGGGTATTTCATCACTGCTCCTGTATCAGCTTGGTCCATGTTAATGGATGGTGACAAAAACACCATAGGGTTAAGTTAATTAAAATCACATAATATACAGCAAAAGGAGAGGCTTTGCCAATTTCTTGTGTTCTTGTGAAAGATTTTATTTATCCTTAGATTTGTTTTATCCTTAGAAAGTGGTCAATCAAACATTAAACACAGGATTCTTTTTCTGCATTAGCAATTGTAAAGTTTAGTAAAATATATATCTTGTAACATCTTCTTGTTTGTTTTTGCTCATACATATTTTAATCCAATAGTCAAATTAATTTTCAGAAATTACCCATTTCAATATTATTGAAACATAACTTTAAGAAATCATTCATGATTATACAAAGAGAAGCTATTACATATACATTTATTTTTGCAAGGTTACGATGAAAATTATTGCCATGTCACCTGCTGGATTTTGGCAGAGCAGAAGAAATCGTTATGATCTCTTGGTGACATCATTAGGGGTCATATGGGTGATTCTCCACTTTGCCATAACGGTAAGTTTCTCAAGAACCATATTGTCTATTCAAAGAATGCAGGATATTTTTCCTCTTTTTGCAAATTTGCAAAATGTACAATTCATTGAGGCTTGATCTTGCCTTGTTATAGTCATTCCTGGAAAAACAGTATTTTTTGTAATTACAATTAATATTACAACTGAGCTAATTCAGGCAGCCACAAATGATTTAAACTAGAATTAGTGGAATGTAGTTTTCAAAGAATTCTTCCAGAAAGTAAACACAGTTCACTAAATATTTGCATTGGGTTTAGTTGTTATTGCCGTAGCACATCTGTTTATAAACTGTACCATGTCAGGCATGGAATGGAATGTTACTTGACTGAATATTACTTAATGCTAAAGTATTCCTGTCTATTAACATTTTTCCCTAATAGTAAAATCAATGCTATAGAGAAGTTTGTTATTCCTGTGTATATTTTATGTTAGCAATTGTAGGGGGAGGGAATAAACTTGATGAAATGTATTCCTACAAAGGCTGCTTACATTATTTTAAAAGTAATGTTGAGAAATTAATGGAAGATCAATTATGACTTTAGAAATAGTGCCATTATATTTTGTATTGGTCAACTAGTGTTGAGTGCTTTATCTAGATTTACTTAGTGGTATCAAAGACACAGGGAAAATTAGAATAAGGGCAGAGAAGATCAACGAGGATTGTAGGCAGTCTGAAAATTAAGTCTAATTTATGTTTCAGTTGTGTTAAAGAAAAGATAACTAAGAGGAACATATAATAGAACTTTTCAAGTATCTGAAGAGTTATCCATCAGAAGAAGGCCAAGACCTGTTTTCTAGCATCCCATAGAAGAATTGTCTTAAATTACAGGAAAACAAATCAGTCAGTTTCTATGGAACCTATATGTCAGAAGCAATATGCTTTTGGATATGGATATCAGAAGATGGGAACAAAGAATGAGGAAGAGCTATTATCTTAATTTCCCTGCTTTTTAGAATTAGTTGTTACCCTATTGACCCCCACAATAGGCTGAATGTGATCAGTAATTGACACATTTGTTTTATTAGCTTAATTGTAAATCAGGTAACAGATAAAGCTAGAACTGCAGGTTGTAAATTAAGCAGAGGCAGACCTGCAGAGTAAGTATCTCTTATCTGAGAAGCACATAGCTGTGGCCTAGACATGCTCAAGAATAGCAGGTCTTGGTGTAGTACAGTGGTCAGACCCTTTACAATCTACAATGCCCAGTCCACAATTGTAAACCAAAGATCAATTTCAGAAATGAGTCAGGAATGAGGGGCCACAGGTACTAGCAATTGGTACTAGCAAACAGAGGAGGATTCACTTAAATAACTGGAGTTTGAATCCTTATCTAATTAGAGGATTCAATGCCCTTCACTCTTAAGAAGGAGTGTTGATTTCCCTGTCTCAAACCTCTTTAGCTTACTGCTCTTCTAAGTTCAGGAATTGACCTTGGCCTCTGAAAGGAGACACATGTGCTGATTTTGAGTCATTCTCAGTTGGCTGACAGCTTATTGACTCTCCAGCCACAGGCTAAGACTTTGCCGAGTTCTCTTCAGCCTCAGGGTCAGAGTTTCCATTATTTGATTGAAATAGTTCTCTTGGGATAAGGAATCTGTGGTTCAACAGATGATCTGTTGACCTGTCCGTGCATTCATTTTTATGAGTATACAGTATATATGAGGTCACATTTATGATATGAAATGATTTCTATCTAACAAGTTCCATGTAATAACACCTGAATAATGAAATGTTGAGTCTTTTTACATCAAGAACTATGCACTCAATCTTTTAATATATTATATTAAAGCTGTACTGGTTGTCGCAAAAGTAAATCCTGAGTAACTCTGAGCAATTAATAATCCTGAGTAACTCTTCTAACATTGGTACTTTGTGTTTCAGAATGCCTATACATATATGATGGGAGCATGTGTAATTGTGTTCAGGTTTTTTTCAATCTGTGGAAAGCATGTAAGTATACATGAGGATTCCCCCCCCATGCTTACAGTAATTACACATTGAGTAAGGTGGACTGCTTTATTTTACTGAGTTGAGGCGCTTATTGGTTTAAACCCTGTTATAGCCTAGGAGTAAATAATAATGAAAAAGGAACAGCTGCCACAATCCGAATTAGAAATATGAAAAATTGTTTAGTTTTCATGCTGCCAACTCCATACAGATGGAAGCTTACAACAAAAAACATCCACAGAATGAATGAGTATATAAATGTTTGCACACAATAGTAAGGTCTTCAAAAATAAACATCAACACAAGGCTTTTAAACATCTTCAGCAATAAATTAACAAAACCTTTACCAATGACATTCTGACACAAATAAATTCTAACCCACTACACTAGATCCACCTCGGAGTAATTATTTTGTTGAATTTAAAATGTTTTCAGTTTAAAATGAGCAGTTCCAAATTCACAAAACAATGTTCTGAATCTGTGTCAGTTTTGCTGGCTTGAAACAGTGCCTGGATTTGTTGCAGAGGTTCTAGCAAAGTTAGAGCATTCTTGGAACAATCCCAATGAGGCTGGAACAGAGTCCACTTCAATTTCAGCACATTTCCCTTTTGACCCATGTCTTATACCAAGCCTTTTTCCCCCACTGATTTCCAGGTGACTTTGAAGATGCTGCTACTGACAGTAGTTGTCAGCATGTACAAAAGCTTTTTCATCATTGTGGGAATGTTCTTACTGTTGCTTTGCTATGCTTTTGCTGGAGTAGTTTTGTTTGGAACTGTGAAATATGGAGAGAACATTAACAGGTATGATTTCTGTCACTTCATCTGAAAATATGTGATACTGTGATCTTGTTTTAGCGCATCCTTGCTTTGATAGATGCCTCTATTGTTACATTACTAGAGAGGCAGCCTTATTGATCTGTGACTCAGAAAATCCAGCATCAAATATCAAAGGAGTGCTTATATAGCATTTCAGGTATACATGAATCCACTCGGCAATGACTGCTTGAGTATTTGCAGAACCTACAAGCCAGGGGAACAACAGGGGGTTTCATTTGGCCTCTTATTATGAATAATAGCTAGTTCGGGTTCAAGCTTAAGATCCAAAACAGTTCCACAAAGAGACATATTCAAGCAATTTTCAGGGAACTGCTGGTTACCCTGTCAGGTGACAGAAAGGTGTATGTAACACAGCTACTTCTGAACAATCTAAGCTATCCTGCTGCTCTAAATAATGTCATAAACACTACCTTACTTCCAACTAGGGAGTCTCATTCAGATACCAGACCAGTTCTTTTCTGTGCAGATTGGGGAAAATATACCATTTTACCATTCATCTCAGGTAGCAGACTAGACTTGTATAAGCTAGCCTGGATTAGGGGGGGGGGGAATTACCCAAATACCCTAAGGATTTTTTGAACATGTTTTTAGTTATGAAAGATTGAATAATAATCTGTATTTGTTAAAAACAGACATGCCAACTTTTCATCAGCTGGTAAGGCCATTACGGTACTCTTCAGAATAGTCACTGGAGAAGACTGGAACAAGATAATGCACGATTGCATGGTAAATTGACTGATTAAAATGATGTATCTTTTTAGCCAGCAGCAGCTTTGCATCTTAAAAATACCTTAGATTTTATTTTTAAAATGTTATCCTTCCCCCAAATTTTGATTTATTGACTTTTGAAAATACTATAGAAATAAATCTATAAGTACTCTTAACCAGAGCATACAAAACATTTGCTAGACCGATCCTTGAATACAGCTCATCAGTCTGGAACCCACACTTCATATCAGACATTAACACTATTGAGAATGTCCAGCGATACTTCACAAGAAGAGTATTACATTCCTCTGTTCACAACAGAATTCCTTATGAAACCAGACTAGAAATTTTGGGACTTCAAAATTTAGAACTCCGCCGCCTTCGATCTGACCTAAGTGTAGCTCACAAAATTATCCGCCTCAATGTCCTACCCGTTAACGACTATTTCAGCTTCAACCGCAATAATACACGAGCTCATAATAGATACAAACTTAATGTAAACAGCTCCAGACTTGATTGCAAAAAATTCGACTTCAACAACAGAGTTGTCAACGGCTGGAACACTTTACCTGACTCAGTAGTTTCTTCCCCAAACCCCAAAAATTTCAACCTCAGAGTATCTACCATCGACCTCACCCCATTCCAAAGAGGTCGGTAAGGGGCGTGCATAAGTGCACAATCGTGCCTACCGTTCCTGTCCTAATGTACCCATATATTCATACCTCTTCTACTCTTATTCATGCTTCTAATATTATATATATATATTCAATCATGTTTTACTGTTTGTACTTTGCTTATATTCATTTATGCTTGACAAAATAAACAAATACAAATACAAAAACATAAGTACTTGGCAAATTTTATTAGCAAATATTTGTGCTATATGCCCAACTAGGTTCATGCAGCCTTATTGCATTTATTAAAATGAAAAGTGACAGGTTTTCAGTTCTAGAGAATATATTAACAATTCTGTTCAGTGGAATGTATTAACAATGATAAAGAATTGTTCTTTTTTTTTGCCGGATCTTTGAAGCAGTCAGTAAGAAATACTGTGAAATAATTCTCCCTTCTCTTCCCCCAAATTATCACATTGCCATGATGTGGTAATGGACTCTAAGTTAGGAAGCATTTTAAGTGGGTGTTGTATAAAAATAATAATATATTATATTCTGCATCAAAAGAATATATCTGTTTAGGAAGAATATGTCTATTTATGAAGGTTAGCTGAATAGAACTAAAAATATAAATGAAAATATGCAGTCCAAACAATTCAAGTTGGCAATTCTGTAGGAATAGTTGGTCATTATTGGAAATAGCATTTTGATTGATATGACCCATCTTCCTCTCTTGTCAATTCAGAATAATCTTTGTCTTTGGTCATAGGGGGAAATGGTGTAGTCCTTTAGCAAAAGAAAGGAGACAATGTGTTGTACAAGCAGTACGATTGACTTGCTACATTTCTTGGTGACTGACGCACACACACACAGAGAGAGAGAGAGAGAGAGAGAGAGAGAGAGAGAGAGAGAGAGAGAGAGAGAGAGAGAGAGAGAGAGAGAGAGAGAGAGAGAGAGAGAGAGAGAGAGAGAGAGAGAGAGAGAGAGAGAGAGAGAGAGAGACTATTTTTGATTCCGATATTGAGAGTGCTTGGTTGGAAGAAAAACATGTGGAGTGGACAGCATCAGGGAAAGGAGGAAGTTGATCCATTCTGCTGTTAAACATGAAGTTCATAATATGTGTGTGTGCGAGGGGGGAGCATATCTACTTTTGTACCCCTGTTACATATAATATAGCTTTTTGTTTCATGCAGGTTCAACCTCCTTTTTGTACTCCAGATAACAGAACATACTGGAAAACAGATTGTGGGAATTATGCCGGTGCTCTTATGTATTTCTGTTCATTTTATGTCATCATTGCATACATAATGCTGAATTTGCTTGTGGGTAAGTTTTAGTTATGAAACACAGCAATAAAGTTTTCACTGTGTGTTTTAACTATATTGTGGATTTGATCAAGACCAAGTCATACTTAAAAATAGCCATTAACACCAGGGGTGGGTTCTGACTTACCTCGGTGCCGGTTCGCTTCCTCCCGTGCCGCATGGGCGCGCGCGCATTGCATGCCACGCGGTCACGGCGCGTGGACACGGCACGCACTTGGTGCGTGCATGCGCAGTGCTGAAAACCCAGCTTCTGCACATGCGCAGAAGCGAAAAACAAGATGGTGGCGTCTATGGCCAGTTCGAGGGCGTGTCCAGCCGGCTATCGCTGACTATTCAGCGAGCAGGGGGAAATTCCCTCTACAGGTTCTAAAGACCTGGACCGAACTGGCAGGAACCCACCTCTGATTAACACCCAGTGTTCAATCAGTCAGAATTTAAAAATACTACTGATTTAACCGGTTCTTCTCTATGTATGATCAAACCCCCACATGCATTAATTTTATATATTTATAACTCACTGTTCAATCCTGACAACCCTCATAATTATTAGTGAAAAAATGAAATAACAATTAAATAATCTGATTATAAACCATAACATAAAAACTATTAGTCATGGCTTAATAAATGCAATCAATTATGCCATCCAAAATAAAATCAGTAAATATCCCTTAAGGCTTGCTAGAGTTTCAAAAGTCTTCAAAACATAAATGAGTTCTACATCCGAGATTTCGTGTCTGTTCTGATGAGTCTCAGGAAACATAATGAAAGATGCTATCACAGAACTGCTTACCTCACCTAAGAAGCAAGTGGTACAGAGTCTTACTTCTAGCTTTTACCATACTGTACATTACCTAAAATACTCACATGAATGTTTAAAGCAGCATGAACAACTTCAGACTATATATGGTCTTTGAGTTTTTCATGCCGCCATCCATCTGATCTCAAATATCCTATGTAGAAGTTTGATTCAGATTTCTCAAAAAAAAAACTATTCATGAATTAAATGTGGATCAGAAAGACAGAAAGGCAATTAACAGAGAGAAATTAATGTTCTCACCAATTTTTAACTCTGTTTTGACTGCTTTCTTCAGTCCCATTCATATTCCATGGTGACCAGATTAATTTTGAGAAAATACAACCCAGCAGAGGAAAAACAATTTATGTTTGCTTTAATAAATGTCAGATTTTTCAAACTATTGTAGGATTTTTTTTTGCTGCCTTTGTTATGCTCAAGGTTTGTAATTTCATTTATGTAAACATTTTATATGTACAGTTGAAAAAAATAAGTGCATTATGGTTCCAGGCTACTTTGTAATTTATTCAGCTTCTAATAAAAACAGCAGAAAATTGGGGGGGGTTTTGTTTTGTTTTTTAAATGTGGGGGTCTATTATGATATTAAAATGATACATTTGTTACATCAGATGTGTAAAAACTTGAAGAATCAAGTTTGCGTATTGCCTGCTTGTGTATTGTGTATTGGTGCTAGATAAGAGTCGATGGGATTAAGAGGGGATGGACATGTATCGCTTGTGGGAACGTAATGACTCCAGCCTGATTCCTTAATTGATTCTGACCCTAAGCCAGTGATGGCGAACCTATGACACGCATGCCACAGGTGGCACGCCGAGCCATATCTGAGGGCATGTGAGGCGTTGCCCTATGTCAGCTTCAGCGCGCATGCGCGCACTGGCCAGCTGATTTTCGGCCTTTTCGTCCGTTTTCGCTTTTCCCAGGCTTCAGGAAAGCCTCCTGAACCCTGGGGACAGTGAAAAATGGCCCAACGGCCCAACCAGAAATTCGGAAATGAACTTCCGGTTGGCCCGTTGGGCCGTTTTTCCCCGTCCCCAGGCTTCAGGAGTCCGGAGACTTCAGTGAGGCCTGTGTTCATGCGCGGGGGGGCAGTGCGGGGGGGCAGTGCACACATGGGGAGCCACGGGGGGTTGTGCGTATGCGCAGGGGAGGGCATTGCATTATGGATGTGGGCATGCACACATGCGCGCTAGCGCGCGCACACACCCTTTTGGCACCCAAGCCAAAAAAAGTTCGCCATCACTGCCCTAGGCTTTGCCTCTCCTCCTACACATAGCGAAATCCTTTTATGATTTTACAAATCTAAGTTATTTACAATTATAAAGACTTGTGAATTTGGGAAGATCTTACTTTTTTATGTTTCTGTCTTATACAGCTATAATTGTGGAAAACTTCTCTTTATTTTACTCTACTGAAGAAGACCAGCTCTTAAGTTATAATGATCTTAGGCATTTTCAGATTATATGGAATATGGTTGATGACAAAAGGGAGGTAAGACATTTCTCTGGAATACTGTTAAGTTTCATTGACTTTAATTTTGCAATTAATTAAAGTAAAAATGGAATGTTAAATCCTTGGGAGAAGTCTATGTCAACTTTTGTTGCTTCCCCATCCAGTTCTGTTATTCATGTCAGGTTAGCCCTCCCATCCATAATGAGGTCCATAATATGAAATATAACACAATATGACACATTAAGGCAGTCTTCTTTGACAACAATCCATCCTTCTCACCTTATCTCCTACTGCCTATCACCAACATGATGGTTTTGCCTACCCCTTCCCCCTCCCCCACAACAGTCCAATTTTCCCTGGCCCATCACTATCCCAGCTTAGAGAGCTCCATCTGACAGCCAGGTCACAATATAAATTTTTAACCAGTTGACTGAACTGGCTCTTTCAGGTAACTTCTGCAATAGCATATCACACTGCTTAATTTTAGACAGCTAGATGCCACTACCCTACCTCAGCATGTATACAAAGACCATAACTCCAGTTCCACTCCTGCACGAACATAAACAGCACCCTAACTCCCATCTACAGACTGTGCCACTCCTGCCCCTTCTATCTCTCATCCAGGAAACCAGACTACTGTACCTTAGGGAGAGAATTGCCCAAGTGACAGGCTCTATGACAGCTGCAGAATTCAGCTTGGCATCTACTTCAACATCTGACTTGCTCCTGCTGCAACTCACCTCAGCCACCCTGTTGCCCAGGCTCTCCAAAACACATCACATTGTAGTTATAATAGCAAAAGGACTGGCAAAAATGTTACTAAATCATTTATTTGGAGCAGTGGTGGGTTCATACCAGTGCGGTCCACTCTATAGCACCGGTAGCGGCCCGCTGGTGACATTACAGTACCGGTGCGGTCGGTTGCCGGTGCCTGGGCGCCGCCATTTTTTAAAAAAATTTTTTTTAATTTTTTTTATTTTATTCTCAGCTTCCGGCACTGTGTATGCACTGCCTTCCTACCCCACAGTGAGTCCATGCAGGGGAGGATGGCTGAGGGAGCGCGTGAGACGCTGAAAGAACGGGCGGCAGGAACTATCTCCATTCTCCTCCCTTCAGCAGTCCAAGAAGCCACGAACGCGTGGTGATGATCCTAGGCATTTTCGCACGTTCGAGGCTTCTCGAACTGCTGAGGGGGGGGAATGAGCGGCAGGACCTATCTCAGTTCCCCTCCCTTCAGCAGTCCGAGAAGCCACGCCCACCTGGTCACATGGCCCGCAAGCCATGTCCACCCGGTCACATGGCTGGCAAGCCACACCCACAAAATAAGCCACGCCCACAGAGTGGTAGTAAAAAAATTTGGAACCCGCCCCTGATTTGGAGAATAATAAAAGACAAATCTAAAGCTCTTTACTAGTGTGAGTATTTTCTAATTGTGACTTTCTTCCCAGGGAGTAATTCCTACTTTCCGAGTCAAGTTTTTGTTGAGGCTATTGCGTGGAAGACTGGAGGTAGATCTGGATAAGGACAAACTTCTGTTCAAGCATATGTGCTATGAAATGGAGAGGCTGCATAACGGTGGAGATGTAACATTCCATGATGTGCTGAGGTATATTGAGCAGCACAATTGGCCTGCAAACCTGAATCTCAGAATTAACTCACAAGCTTCAGGTCAGGAAAGATTAACCAAGAAGATAGGGCTACATCTGTTAGGGTTTCATTGCATCTAAACAGACTAAAGATACAAGTACAGTTTATAAAATTACATTTTTTTAATTTAGGGATCTATTAAATGTATTTGTTTATTAATAAAACACATCTAAATTGCTTTTTCTTATTACTCTATTTTTTTTACTGTACTGTAAAAAGTGCAACTTTCATATTATCAATAGAGGTGAGAATGAAAACTTCAACAGAAACAAAGTTTTTGTCAGTGCACTCATCGTTAAACAGTCATGGAAGCAGTTGACTTAAGTGGGTCTTCACCAGCCAAACTTTTATCTGCTCTGATCACATATTTCCTTGTAATGTATCATTACTTCACACTCTCACTGTGCAATTATCAGTGGACACAGAGACATTAAGCATCTTTTTCCAAGCCAAATAAGCATTCCAAAGGAACTACAGTATATGGTTTTGACACAGAGTCATTAACCCGCACTGCATGTCAGACATAAATACAATCGAGAGAGTCTAGAAATATTACACAAGAACAGTTCTTCACTCCTCCGCTCGCAACGAAATACCTTATTCCACCAGACTTGAAATACTGGGATTAGACAATTTACAACTGCGTCGCCTCCAATCTGATCTAAATGTAGTTCATAAAATCATATACAAAAATGTCCTTCCTGTTAATGACTACTTCAGTTTCAACTGCAGCAATACACGAGCACATAATAGATTCAAACTAAATGTAAACCGCTCCAAACTCGACTGCAGAAAATACGACTTCAGCAATAGAGTGATCAATGCCTGGAATGCACTACCTGACTCTGTGGTTTCTTCCCCAAACCCCAAAAACTTTAACCTTAGACTGTCTACAGTCGACCTCTCCTCATTTCTAAGAGGTCTGTAAGGGGCGTGCATAAGCGCACCACTGTGCCTACCGCCCCTGTCCTACTGTCCTATTGTCCTCTTTTATCGTTACTTTTTAACTTATGTTTATACAAACTACTACTATCCTGTACATGTTTGACAAATAAATAAATAAATAAATAATAAAATATTTATATTTCTTCTAGCATGCTCTCATATAGATCGGTTGACATCAGAAAAAGTCTTCAGCTAGAAGAACTCCTTGCGAGGGAACAACTGGAATACACCATAGAGGAAGAAGTTGCCAAGCAGACGATACGCATGTGGTTGAAAAAATGCTTGAAGCGCATTAGAGCAGTAAGTTTAACATTATTGTGTCATTAATATGCTTTTAAATGCTATTTTAAAAGTCTAACAGAAATAACATGGCTTGACTGTTTTTCATAGCTTGAGGCCTAGTTTTTTTGGTTTTCATACCACAGAGTTGTCATTCAGAAAACCAGCATTATTTTTTTTTATTTGGAACTCAGTCAGAGTCCTTTTGTAGCAATAGCAATAGCAATAGCACTTAGAGTTATATACCGCTTCATAGTGCTTTACAGCCCTCTCTAAGCGGTTTACAGAGTTCAGCATATTGCCCCCAACAATCTGGGTCCTCATTTTACCCACCTCAGAAGGATGGAAGGCTGAGTCAAACTTGAGCCTGGTGAGATTTGAACAGCTGAACTGCTGAACTAGCAGTCAGCTGAAGTAGGTTGCAGTGCTGCTTTTAACCACTGCGCCACCTCGGCTCCTTGTAGGTCTTCATCCAAAGTTTCTTGTCCTAACTTATTTTGGAAAATCAATATAGTTTCATCAAGCTTTCTAAAAAGAAATTCAGCTAGGAGCTGCACATCCCCCCACCCTCTGTACTTAGGTTTTAGCCACTGTTCAGCCATTTTTAATCCATGACGCTTAATCAGGGAATAAAGAACGAAGATGTTTTCCTCTATATTTCAATCCAGGGTTATAAGAAAAATTCAATAGAAATAAACTCCAAATATTTTGCAGATTCAAAAAGCACAGAAATCCAATGGTAAGAGTCTAAAAAAACTCCACCACCACCCCAACGCCAGCCATGCTTCCATATGGAAAACGAACAGATTATTAAGAACAACATATATATATTTTAAAAAAATAGAGTCCAACAGGAGGTTGAAATAAATCAACATTCAGCCATTAGTCGACTTTTAAAACCAGAAGCAAAATGAAACAATAAATTCAAAATTGAAAGTCAAAACTCAAGCATGCTTAAGCAAATGAAATTGCTGACAGGAAGATTTATATGCCCAGTGACTGCAATCTCATCCAGAGAGAATGGGAATCTTCAAGACCCTCTTTTCCAATTAAGTCCACGATCATGCAAAAGTTATCTTGGTCATTCCTGAGTGCTCCCATTCAAAATCAGGGAGCAGAACACGCAAAGAACCACTCTGACAGTGATCATCAGTAAGGAAAAAAAGACCTTATCATGCAGAGCCATCTTGAGAGGAAGTCCCTTGGAACTGGCAGTTACAATACTGGAAAAATTAAGAATCCTTGGAGTACGTAAATTAAATATAATAATGAAAAACACAATAAGTTTATTTTTGTCTCCTCTTGCCCTAAACCCTAAACCCAATGAAATCATCTGTTCTATTCATGAAAGAGTCACACAAATTCATTTATTATTTTAGGGGTTGCAATATCACATCTTTGAACATACCTGTAGTACAGATTATGAAAATTAAATTCCACTATTCAGTGTAACCAGCAAGTCAAAAATCCCCAGTTTTTATTTTGAGCTTGGAGATGGGAAGGTCAAGAGAATATATTGTAGCATCATACAGAATAAAACAACTGTTTCCCATGACTCCAGAAGATAGGGCTTGAACAAGTGAATGGAGATGGCTGATGTACATTTCAAATAAATACGAAATATTTATTAATCTTATTATTACTCCAGCACCTGCATTTTGCAGGAGTCTTGCCTTAATAACCAGTAAGATTCTATGGAATATTCAGTGCAAATCATGTAAAAACATGATTTTGCCAGCTTTTCTTGCCAATTCCTTCTCTCAGCTTTGCCTGAACAATTGAAATCATTTAGAAAAATAACCAAAAAAAATGGAAGATGACAATGTTGATGATGATTATAGAGCACTTTGCACACAGGAATTTATTTTGCCCCTATAAACCTCTGGATTCCTAGAATGTAAGAAAAAAATATACTTTTACATTGCCTTCAGGAGTTGTGAATCTCCCATGGCTAGAGGCTTTTAAGAAGAGACTGAACAGCCATTTGTCTGAAATGGTATAGGATCTCCTGCTTAAGCAGGGGATTGGACTAGAAGACCTCTAAGGTCCCATTCAACTCTGTTACTCTATGTTCTATTGGAAGAAATATCTCAATCTCTTTCTCTATGAGAGGAGCAAGGAAGAAAAAAATGGGGATTTATGTAGGCAATATCTCCTGTGTTTGATCCATTTCCACTCCTCACAGATCATTTTGTAAGAATTCCCATTGCTATTTTGTTAATCTATTTAAAAAATATTGAAGCTAATATACTTCAATAGCCTTTAGATAATGTTTGGAAAACATTTTTTATTATTATTTTGATTTAAATAACTTTTTTGGATAGTCTCTTGAAAACAGAAGTAAAGTTAAGGTATGCGTATCTTATGAAAATAATACAATAGAAAAACTTCATTTTAAAGAGAATCCTAATTTTTGAAAAGTACTTTGGTTGATTTGGTTGATCCACTCAGGTTCAGCCCCTAGCGACTGTGTGAAGAAAATGCTTATCATCTCAGTCTGTCACCAATGATAAGCCATAGCTCCCATTCATCTACCATCACCATTAATTACCCTTCTATATTTCCTTTTGGAAAGAAATTTTAAAGAAAACAAAATATATCACATGTGTCTTATTTTCCTAGAAACAACAGCAGTCATGCAGTATCATCCACAGCCTCCGAGAGAGTCAACAGCAGGAATTAAGCCGTTTCCTAAATCCACCAAGCATTGAGACAACACAGCCAAGTGAAGATATGAATGCTAATAACCAGGATAACAATGCACAGCCTGAGGTATGGGGTCATCCCTATTGTTGTTCTCAAAAATCTCAGCCAGTGGCCTAGAAAGAGAGCCAGTTTGGTGTATGATTAAGGCATCAGTCTAAAAACTGGGAGGCCATGAATTCTAGTCTCACATGAAGCCCACTGGATGATTTTGATCCAGTCACTCTCTCTCTCAACCCTCACTCTCACTAAGTAAAACACTTCCGAAATATTGCCAAGAAAACTGCAGGGACTTGTCCAGAAACTTGCCAGGAGTCAACATTGACTTGAAGCCACCATCCAAAAACGGCCTAGAAGCATTAGGAAAAATCATGAGTCTGTGCAATAGTACACAACATATGAGAAAACATTCAACTGCATCTGACCACGACATATTTGGTACATACCCACCAGATCTAAAGCACTTTGGTAAAAGAGCAGACCTTTCCATTCATTCCTGCTCCAAAAATATGTGTAAAGGACACCTACTGTTTGCAGGCCATGGAAACTTGCTTTTTTTTCTTTTTTTTTCTTTTTCTTTCTTTTACTTCTCCATTCTTCTATGCTTAATATAATTTTTATGTTCAATTTTATGAGGCCTAAAACAACATAATTTCTGTGATTCATTATGCATAAGGGAATATTATAATCCTCAGATATAAACAACCCGTATTCTGGAATACATTTTCCTAAAATGTTTCTAGCAATAAATGTTGCAATAAATAATATTCGCCGCCCTGAGTCCCTTGGGAGTTGGGCGGCTTATAAGAATGAGCAAAAAAAATTAAAACAAATAAATAATAGTATCAATAAGTTGTACCTAGGGATGTAAAAGAAATGTAACACACATATTAATGGGAATGAAATGGCTTGATCTACCACAACAGATTCTATTAATATCTAAATGAGACAGCAACATTTAGAATCAAAATATGGATGTTTATATTTGCATGAAATGTGTCAAAATAGATTGGGAAAATTACATGTGAAAAAACATGCATAGAAAACGAGAGAGAGAGAGAGAGAGAGAGAGAGAGAGAGAGAGAGAGAGAGATTTGAGAAATCTGCATTCAAATCTACCAATAATAATAAATATGGCTTTTTAAAAAAAAATAACAAAAAGAAATTACATGAGGGCTGAACAGAAAGATCTATACAAAATTTCAACTGCAAAACTTGTGAAATAAGGGCCAGAAATCAAAGGTCCTTTTCGTTTTTTTCAGGTTTTAATTCCCTTTCTCTCTCATTCTAATCAGACAAGTAGTGAACAGCAGCTGCTTAGCCCCACGCTTTCTGACAGAGGTGGATATCGACAAGATTCTGGTGATTCTGGTAGACCTCAGCGAAAGCTTGGACAATGGCGTTTGCCATCTGGTAAGTGAAGAAGGGTATAAAGCACATTCCCAAACTGATACTGTTTCAGAATATAGATATAGCAGCTTTCCATATCAAAGAGAGTACAAAATAATGATATTAATGAAATTTGGAGATCTATCGGATACAGCTCTGAAAATCATCAAAATAATGTTTAGTTATGTTTAGAAAAGTTACATGACTACCATACATGATTATGCATGATAATCCTAGGCATTTTATGGCAACATGTGTCAAATATATTCTCAACAGAAAGGAAATGAAATTTCTGATTCATATTTTAGCCTAACATGAGCCAATTTTAAACTTCCTATCCCTCAAAAGAAACTATGTGCTTGAAATGAATTCAGAATCATTTGGGGCAACATTTTCATCCACTTGGTACACCAAACTATTCTAATATTAGTCTATTTTATGCAGATTGAAAAAGTATCTCTCCATAACCTCTCCCCTCAGATCATCAGTGATGAACCAACACCTTATTCTTACAGCCATAGTTTGAAATCTACCTATCCATAAGAAATGGACTCCTGAATTGTCAGGCCTATCCTGACTTGGTCCCTTAGCAAAAAAAGACCCTTGACTCCATTTGTAGTGAAAGGTATACTTTTACTAAAAGCCAAATGGATTACAGTAAAGCAGCTGTAAAAAGTTTGCGTGCAAAGGTTCCCTTGTTAACATTCCCTTTCCCATTCCTCCCCCTGATTATCTCCCTATTGTCCAGTCGCATTCAAAGGAATTGTTTTGGTAATGTTCCCTGCATCAGTGGCAGTGGTGGGTTCCTACCGGTGCTGTCGATTCTGCCACACCGGTAGCAGCCGGCAGATTACGCAATTTGCGCGTGACGGCTCCAGTGCCGTCTTCACTGGTCCATCGCGCGTCGCCATCTTTTTTTCAGAATTTTTGGGATTTTTTTGCTTCCTGCACATGCGCGGAAGCAAAATCACGCAAGGGGGTGCGCGCGGGTAGTAAGCGTGCACACACACAAAATGTGGCGATGCGTGCACAGCACACCAGTAGCAAGATAAGCGAGCAACCCGCCCCTGATCGGTGGCCTAGATGGTGAGACGTTGCATTCCTCTCCCAGGCCCTGGGACGATGAGCAGGTATCTCGGGAAGGCACGACAGGTAGTTTCGGTTTGCCCAGCATCTCCTTCTCCTCATAGTCTATGGAAGACTGACATTTAGCAAAGCAAAGCTGCAGCTCAGGATGGCAATTCTGACATTCCACCTCTCTTGAAAAAGGGCTACACCTAGGGAAAGAAAAGAAATGAAAGATTAGGACTTTAGTGGGGTTTATCAGGGTATCAGTTATGAAATTTATGGAGCAGGTGTGGGGACCGCACATGTTTGGTGTCAACCCACCCAGTTTCAGAAGGTGGGACATCTTTCCAGAGGATTCAGTATTGAAATTTGCATCTGTGTGTCTGTGAGTCAAGGATCTCCTTGACATCAAATTGTTCTCCTTCAATAAGTATAGAGGGTGGGGGCAGCTTTGTTGCAGGACACAAGGGCGATGTGTTTGCAGGTTTTAAAAGGCTACAGTGGAAAACAGGATGGATGTGTTGACAGTTTTTTGATAGCTTTACTTCCACGGTCGCTGGGTTGATGATTCTAATGATGGGGAAAGGTCCAGCATATGTTGGTCTGTTTCTTCAAGGGTTGTTTGGATTGCAGGAATTTTGTGGAAATACTTTGTCTGTAACTTTAAATTCCTTTTGCTGTGATCTCTTTTTGTCAGTGTACTTTTTCTGGGTGTCTCTCACATCTTCGAGTGCCTTGTGTATGACTGGCCATGTGAGTTGCAGGGATTTTACCCATTCAGCTAGAGTCATGCTTTGGGGAGATTGTTAGGGAAGCTCCGGCAAAACGACAAAGTCCTTGCCTGTGGCCACACAGAATGGCGTGAAACCGGTACTACTGTGTATAGAATTGTTATAAGCGACCTCTGCAAAGGGGAGAAAGTCTGACCAATTGTCCTGTTGGTAATTGACATAACAATGAAGGTATTGCGCCAGCACGCCATTCATGTGTTCACAGGCTCCATTGCTTTCGGGGTGGTAAGAGGAACTGAGTCCTTGGGAGGTCCCCAAGAGCTTTAAAAGATTTTGCCAAAATAGGAAAGTAAATTATACACACCCCGGTCTAAAATTATTCTGGTCAGAGCTCCATGGAACTGGTAGATATGTTGCACAAAGAGTTTTGCTAGGGTCCACGCTGAAGGGATTTTGGAACAAGCCATGAAGTGATCCTGTTTGGATACAAGGTCAGTATATTACTATGTCAGAACATATTACTATGTTCCCGGAGCTATCAAGTAGTTCCACAATAAAGTCCATAGAAATCTCCTTCCAGGGAGACATAGGGTTAGCTACGGGTTGTAGTAAACCTGGTGGCTTTCTGGGGTGACCCTTCACGGATCAACATACAGGGCAACTGACAACATCGCTTTTCTCCAAATAAAGCAGTGTAAAATATGATGGTCTGAGAGAAAGTAGGTGGCCCAGAGTTAGCAAAATAGTACTTGAATTCAACCTTCCCAATCCCAGTTCAATACTCTAATTTCATGCTTGGCCACCAGAATTGGCACCTCACCAGATGTAAGGTTTTGACAAATCGAAAGTGTCCAGCCATTTTGGAATCATAGCTATGCTGCAGCACTAAAGTCCTATGGCTTTCAGGTACATCGAGTTTAGACCCAATCCAGGCAAGGCCGTCATATAGAGTGAAGTCGGCTTCATGGCATGCAAACCAATCGACCCCGGTCAGGGCTGGTCTTAGCGGTTGAACAAGATCGTCGGTTACCTTGCACTCAGCTTTGCTTTGTGCCCTGGTAATGGCAGGAACTGCTATTTCACTAGAAGGGATGATGGAGTTTACAATCTCCTCCCTGATGCTGTTATACTTGGGTAGTCTTGAGAGCGCATCTGCCAGGAAATTTTTCCTCCGGCAAGTAACGCAGGGTGAAATTGAAGTATTGCACCTCACTTGTTTAGGAGACAGTTTTTGGGGAGTCTTCAGTGCTTCCAGATTCTTGTGATCTGTCTAGATCTCTAAAGGAGCCTTACTCCACTGCAAGAAGTATCTCCAGGTGAGTAACGCCCATCGCATCGCACCTTTTCCCATATTGCCCACCTGCGCTCTGTGTTAGAGAGTTTCTTGGAGGTATAGGCACATGATTGTAGGAGTCCTTGTTGGTTCTTCGGAGGAGGATGGTACACACAGTGACATCACTGGCGTTTGCTTGGATGATGAACGATTCGTGAGGATTGAGGTGTTTAAGGACGGGCTCAGCCGCAAACAGTTGCTTCAGTTTCTCGAATGCTGCCTAGCATTCCATGGACCATTTGAGTGGTTGCCCCAGCCTCAATTTTCCCTCTCTTTTGGTTTTGAGTAGATTGGTGATTGGCAGCACGATTTGCACAAACGCCAGAATGATCTGCTGGTAGAAGTTAGCGAAACCGAGGAAGCTTTTCAGCTGCTTCTGGTTACAGGGGGATCCCTATTCGAGCACATCTCATACCTTCTCTGTGCCCATCTCTACCCCTTTATGGGAGATGTGGCATGCCAAGTAATCTAGCAAAGTGAAGCTGCAGCTCAGAATGGCAGTTCTCACATTATAGCATTTATGTGGAATCCATAATTTTAATTCAGCTAGGCCTTTGGTGACACCAGAAGGAAAGAGGAAAATCCTAGCTCTAAGTGCCTGGATAGAAATCTATTGTTCAATAAATACTGTATGTTTTAAATACAGAATATGGGCAATGTTCTGTTGAACTGGGATTATGGCAGAATAATGTCTGCCACTCAAACTGTTCAACAGTCAAATAAAGATTACAATGAATAATTATTATTCCTACACAGAATAACAGAATAATATGAACAATGGCAATAGGTGAAAACAGCAATAAGATCTTGGGGCTATAAAAAAACTAAGCTTTATAGATTCAGAGAGTTAATATCATAAAAATCTCACCTTGAATATCCATCGCTACGATGAGATGCAGTGTTGGGTACCAGATTGATTGGTTGCAACAAAGAGTTGGACAAATTCATAGAAGTCTTGGGAATCAATGGCTATTAGCCTTGATGGCAAGACTTCTGAAGGCCTTCTGCTTGGGGTCTAATTGGCTTCCTTGTCAAGTAGGTTGGCCACTATTGTTATAGATTGCAGAGTCTGATCCAGTAAGGCACTGCTTATGTTTTTATGTACTGATTTAAATGCATAAAAATATCTTCTGTAAACTTACAATTAAAGAGAGCAGAACTCCAAACTTGGAATGATTAAAGAAAAACTAGCTTATAGTATGCCATTTTTATATAAGATATTTTTAGTACTGGTATACATTTATAATATATATTGGTAAAAGTCTACATTGTTAGCATTCTCATTATTGTTACCAATAAATGTAGTCCTCATTTAATGATGTTCAGCAACCATTCAAACTTACAACCACATTGAACAAGTGGTACTTATAGCTGGTTCTCAAACTTGCAGCTGTCACAGTTCTTCACTATCACATGATCACGATCCAGGCACTCATAATTACGAGGTCACACCATCCCATGGTCATACGATTGCCATTTGTGACTTTCACTGGTGGCTTCCCACAAGCAAAGTCAGTGGGCAAGCTGACATTGAGGTCAAGACATTGCAGTTAACGAGACTGTGAGTACACTTAACATCAGCAACCAGAAGTGCCAAAACTGACATCACTAAGCAGTGTTGTCACATGATGTCATGCTTTATGACCATGTTGCTTAGCAATAGAAATTCCAATCCCAATTGCCATCATTACCGAGTTGCTCCTGTACTATTCTTACATTGTGTCCCGTGGATGCTCAGCTTCCTCTAGTAATTTTTTTTTCTCCAAGTAAAGCAGTGTGAAATATGATGGTCTGAGGGAAAGTAAGTGGCCCAATTTAGCCACATAGGACTTGAATTCAGCCTTTCCTGTCCCAGTTCAATACTCTAATCACTACTGCACTAAATAGACTGGGCATGGGCTTATTAAAATTCTGTTTCCAACTGTTAATAATGCTGTTTTAATATATGAAAACTTTCAGTTATATATAAAAACAGTTTCACTATTGTAGAAAAAAATGTGAAAATAGAATAAACTTCTATAGCTTATCAGCTTACATCCATCACCTGGCAAGATATAGTACCTATCAGTACAGAACAACTCAGAGAGGTGGAATTATGTTCTTCGGGAACTCCTCTGTGTAAATTGATCCCGAGAAATGTTTTGCCCTCAATAGAGGAGAAAGTGTGGTAACAAGGGATACATAATGGAAGCCTTGCGTTCATAGAATCAAAAGTTTCTAATTTCTCTCACCAAAGAAAATAACCCATGGAGTTAACATTGTCTTTCCTCTTGTTGGTGTTACTGAGTAATTAAATATTTTTTTTAAAAAAATCTTTTCATTAAGCTTGAAATCCAAAACCACAAATCCACTTTCCATCATACCAGAATTGCTTAGCATGATTATTTGTTTGCAGTGAATATTTTTCTCTTTCATTTCCTAGCCCCCAAACCAATAAGCCATTCAGTGTCTTCAGTCAACATAAGAATTGGTGGTCGGACAACTATGAAATCTGTTGTGTGCAAAATGAATCCTACGTCAGACATGGCTTCGTGTGGATCAGAAGTTAAGAAGTGGTGGACAAGGCAACTTACTGTAGAGAGTGATGAGAGTGGAGAAGACCTACTTGAGATTTGATTGGGAAACAATTCCTGTCAAAGACACACTTATGCAACACAACTGTGAAGGAATAGCAACTCTGGACATGGCTGCTTTTTAATAAGCAGTTCTAATTGATTGTTTATATCAAGATAAGCCTTGGAACTCACTGTCCTTCAACTTGGCAAGATTTACTACTTAATGTTTACTTTGAACATCCATGATTATTAATGAGCAACATAAATGTTCAGAAAAAATAGAGGAGTTTTGGCCTCGTTCCCATAAATCATGAGAAACGCATCAGGCTCTCAGGCAGGGCTTCCTACTTTCCAGCAGACTTTCAATATTGCTTCTCAGCGAACATTTGAAATGCCAGGTTTCTCTGAAAGTATTTTGTTGCTTGCTAAAATTTGGGAAACAGCTAATAGTTGTTAACAGCACAGGACTAATAGTAAAATACGATATGTCATGATATGTACCAGGTTGATATTCTATTTTAATAGTATGGGTAAGTTATGAGGACACAACATTTTTATTTAGAGACACTGGGACCCAATTGTTGTGGAAGTAAAAGCACCTCAAAGAGAATATTGATATGGACATGCTGCTAGTGTTTCACATCACTGAATATTTTTGTTTAGGTCAGGGCAGGTGACTTCTAAGATACATGTTGAATGGTTGGGTTGGACTGTAATCCCAAAAACAGATAAGCCAAGATAAAAACTAAGATAATTTAATTTGATTCTATTTATTTTAGTTAAATTATTTCCTATTACATACGTTTAAAAGAGCCGAGATGGCGCAGTGGTTAAATGCAGCACTGCAGGCTACTGCTAGTTCAGCAGTTCAGCTGTTCAAATCTCACCGGCTCAAGGTTGACTCAGCCTTCCATCCTTCTGAGGTCGGTAAAATGAGGACCCAGATTGTTGGGGGCAATATGCTGAACTCTGTAAACCGCTTAGAGAGGGCTGTAAAGCACTATGAAGCGGTATATAAGTCTAAGTGCTATTGCTAAGTGCTATTGCTAATAGGATTACCTGTGTGTATTTTATAATTTTTCCTTTTTTCAAATTAAATATTGCAGTTTTAGTAGCAATTTTGGGAAACTTTCTGAGGACACCATGCAATACACTGATCTCAGGTTGTGCTTCTCTTACTGAGATAAATAGTATTCATAGGTTAATTCACAGGTATCCTTGTCTATGTACATCACTTGATCAATGAAAACAAACAATATTTCATGCATTTGATTTGTATTAAAGTTTACATACAGAGATAGTGTGACAATACTTTCTCTGATATTGTCAGGATTTCCTTTGCCCTAAAATAATCATTTAAACAAAACAGCAACAATGTTCATTTTTGTTATAGTATTCTACCCATCAATATTAGTGTTGTTTAATGATCTGGAATTAACTCAGAAGGAGGTGATTATTTTATATTTTTACAATATCTATATTTTAATATGTAAGCATAATGTGGTTGGTTTAAAAATAGGGTTTCATTGTTCATTTTTATAATGTGCTTAATTGACGTTCACTGTTTTTTATCAGTGCACCTGTTTAATAAGTTCCCTGCTTTTTCATCTCTGTTAATATCTATCTTCTGTTAGAAATGAAACAAAAATAACCAGTGTAGATGTAACTACTTAACTACATTCTGTACATAGATACATAGATACATACATACATACATACATACATACATACATACATACATACATACATACATACATACATACATACATACAGGTACGTTCATACTTGATATTGGGTATAAGACTCATGGCAGGCCTAGAAAGAAATCTGATTTTGTGCTTCATTATCCTTGTTAGAAATTAACATGTTTTTCTCAAAGATTATTTCTAAATCCGTATTTAAAAGTTATTATATTATTATATATAAGTATACATTATATACTTAGTAATTAAGTATATTATGTGAGATTAACTACAGTATGCTCTTGTAAGTAATCTATTTTCTAGTCATGCTTGAAATGTCTTTTTAAAAAAACAATACTTTGATACCAATTACTATTAAGGTAAGTATGAAATAATGCATTAAGAAAAGAAAATAGTTGACAATTCTAAGATTCTATTTATTAAAGATTCTGAATTCCAGATATTTAATGAAAGACAACAAATGAACATTTAGGAGCACACAATTATGAACCTTCATTATGCATCTAAGTATCATAGAAAAATGAGCCAGACACATGAGCATTGGGGAAAATTAAAGATTATGAAGGCTGGAGAAAAACTTGGCTCTAATCACTGCTCTGTTTCAACTACTCAATTATCGGTTATAGAAATGAAAATCCAGCAACTGACAGGGATCATTATCTCTCATCTCAAGAGTAAGGACAAATGGACCATCTTCCTAATTTTAGTTTTGTATTGGCCACGGTAATGAAGAGTATGTCTTTACTACCTCTGAAGTGCTTTTACCTTCACCACAATCACTCGTTCAAAACTTGAACCAGGTGGTTTTTAAATACAAAATGGAAGAGTTAAGATTTTCTTCAATTTGCCTGTGAAGGATAAAGTTTGGCAGGCATCATAACTGATCAGAATGTGAGATCAGTAAATGGTTCCTCCAGAAAGTGTGACCTCCTTTTGTATGTCTTTGCATTGTGCTTTAATGGTGTGCAAAATATTTTATATTTGAAGCTTTAATGTATGAAATTTCACAAAATGTTCTGTTCTGGGTGTAAAACTGCTGTTTCAAATATGAAACAATCTGTTCTGAGCATTTTGGAATTTTCTTTGAGTTATAAGCACAGGCATTCTGAGTATTTTGAATGTTTGTTTCCAAACCATAGATGAATGTCATATGTAGTATGACCAAACAACAGCCATCTTACTATTTCTATCAAACAATTAAATATATGGGGAGGAAGGATTCTGATGCCTACACATAGACAATAGTGTTTGTAGGGTTTTGTATCTGCTTTCCAACAGTGGCATCTTTGGGGTGAGATTTTTGCCACTACCATCATTTCCTATGGAAAATATGTTGCACTACTATGACAAATCCAGCTTGAAAGCACCTGAAACATAAGAGTTCACCTTAAAAAAACCTAAAAACTGTAAATTGTCCATGTTCTCCAAGAGCCTTATGGACATAAAAGTCCCAGCAAAACTAACAATCTTGTGTTAGGTTGATGCACGCTTTTGTTCTTAATGCAAGTTTTCTTTTAACCAAAAGATATGTATCCACAGACTTGTATTGCATTTGATTATTTTTGGTCACAGATTACTGTCTTTATGTAGTTGCCCATGTGTACATTTTGCTGTTTAGAGTTAACATTTACATGGAAACTTCCTACAATCTGTTTACTAAACCTGTGCATTTTGTTGTTTAAACTAGATTACATCAAAAACCTTCAGAAAATATCATTCCTACTATTGTCAAAGATAGTTATTTGTCTTTTCTTTTATGTCTACTTTAACTTAATATTTTTTAGAAAAAAAATAAAAAAACGAGCGATATTCAGATTTATAAAATACGTTTTCTTGAACTTTCAGTACTGTGCTGAATTACAGAAACTTTCCTAGTTATTATTATAAATATTACTTTTAAATCTCTAGCAAATATCCTTTGACATATAATGTCAATAAAAGGCAGTTGCTTTCAGCGGTTGGCTGCTTAGAATTTCATTCTCAGTGGTTTTGATACATTATTTGATGCAATGTCTATATTTCATCTCATTTATTTTAAACATTTTGGATACTTCTCAACCAAATAACAGTAGCAACTCAGAATAGCTTAATAGATAAAGAGTAGATTTTAGATTGCATCAAGAGAGAGACAGTTTCAAGATCACATATAGAAATAATACCATTTTATACTGCACTAGTGAGACCACACTTGAAATACTGCATCCAATTCTGGTCACCATGATACAAAAACGATATTCAGATTCTAAAAAGAGTGCAGAAAAGACCCACAAAGATGATAACTGGTCTGGAGGCTAAACCATAGGATGAATGATTGAGGGAACTTGATACCATATTTTTTGGAGTATAAGATGCACCTTTTTCCTCCCTAAAAGTGGCTGAAAATTTGGGTGCGTCTTATACTCTGAATGTAGCTTTTTCGGAGCTTTTTTCCCAGCCCTAACTAGGTGCTAACGATCTTCCCAGCTCTTACCTTGCAGGCTTTTTCATTGTTACTCTCTCCAAAGAATGTTTTTCCAGCCCTAAGTCTTTGCAGGGTTTTTTTTCATTGCTCTACTTGCTCCGAATAAGTTTTTTTCTAGCCCTAACCAGGTGCTAATGATCTTCCCAGCTCTTACTGGCTTGCAGGCTCTTTCATTGTTACTCTCTTGGAAGAAGGTTTTTCCAGCCCTAAGTCTTTGCAGGGTTTTTTTCATTGCTCTACTTGCCCCAATAAGTTTTTTTCTAGCCCTAACCAGGTGCTAATTATCTTTCCAGCTCTTACCGGCTTGCAGGCTCTTTCATTGTTACTCTCTCCGAAGAAGGTTTTTTTAAGTCCTAACCAGGGGATAAAATAATGTGCTGAAGCTGACCAGACTAAGGACATTAGCCAGATGAATACCTGGTAGGCAGATTTTCCCCCTATTTCCCTCCCCAAAAACTAAGGTGCGTCTTATACTCCGGTGCGTCTTATACTCCGAAAAATACGGTATGTCTGGTGTAGCAAAGAGAAGGATCAGGGATGAGACGATAGCAGTCTTCCAGTACTTGAGGGGTTGTAACAGAGAAGAGGAGGTCAGACTATTCTCCAAAGCAACTGAGGGCAGGACAATTAGAAACAGATGGAAGATCATTAAAGAGAGATCCAACTTAGAACTAAGAAATTCCCTGAAAGTGAGAACAATTAATCAGTGGAACAGCTTACCTCCAGAAGTTGGTGCTCCATCACTGGAGATGTTCAAGAAGAGCCATTTATCTGGAATGGCATAGGATTTGCTGCCTGAATAGGAGGTTGGATTAGAAGACCTCCAAGGTCTCTTCCAACCCTATTATTATATATACTATAGTAATAATTGCAATTTATTTAATTTTAAAATGTGCAAAAAAAAAAAAACCTAGCAGAAACTAAAACAAATCAGGTTTCTGTAACAGGAAAAGTTGTGAATGTTCACTTAGTTGAAGACAAAAGTCTTTATATAATTTGATTCCCTAAGGTTTTCTACTAAAAATCCTATAGATCAGAGGTGGTGGTTTTGTTCCAAGTGATTTGACCCATGTGAGTTACAGCCCTTTGAGGAAAAGGCTACTTATAGGAAGCTTTGCGTAGATCTCACAATTATCATTGGCTAAATGGAAGCAGTTGATCATAGAGCCTCTTAGGTCACCTCTCCTGCACGCCCCCCCCCCCCCCTCAGCTCCATGGCTTTTTCTTTAGCAGCAGCCTTTTGCACAAAATTGAGAAATTGAATAGTAAACAGGCAAACAGGTTTTAACCGTTACATATCTGCATATTTGGTTAATCTAAAAAGTAGCCAAGCAAAGTACTTTCTCAACATATTAGTTTGCCATATATGTATAGTATCTAAGTGCAGCCCAGTTGGTTTTGTTTCTTCATAAGCAACTATGTACCGTTTCTGTACAGTATGTGAGCTGAATCAAGCAGTGGAAATGTAAAAGTATGTTACATCATTTACTATTCCAGGTTTACAATGATCAGAAGAACTGCAAATGTTCTTGTGAACCATCATTTCACCTTGCTCTGAGCCATCCTCCCACCTTTTCTGAGTTCTCACCTCTTTATTAGCCTGCCTCCTGAACATTTCCAGGGTATCTTCAACTGGTACCAGTTGGTTGCCATTACCTCATTGCAGCAGCAGCAGCAAATTTCAAACAAGGACATATGAGCTATGCCTAACCAAGAACCTAAGAATCAATAATGATCTAAGATCAATAACGATCTAAGAATCAGGCATACGGTATGTGATATAAGGAGTCTGGAAACATACTAGTATATTTCTGTTGCTCATATTTTTATTGCTAAACTTTTCAATTCCTGTTTCTTAAAGAAGACCAGGGTTTTGCATCAGCTGAAGAATACAAGGAAGAAAGTCAACTGTTATGGCCGGTTTTATACTCTGCACTGTAAACCATCTGGCCCCATCTGCCACAGTGCAGAGGAGACTATTCTAAAGTACAGCAGGTTGAGAAGCAAAAAAAAGGAGAAATTAGACAGCACCTTTGTGGACAAAGCTGCATTTGCCATCTGCCAGACATCACTGCAGTGCTCTGGAGATCCCTGCCTGCCCGGCTGGCTCCTAAGTTGGCAGCTGGACATGCTGTGTCTTTTAATTCTTCCCCGAGCATCATTCGTGCTTCTAGGCCACAATAATCATGCTGATCTGCCATTTACATTCAGCCAGATATTGGTTTCTCATGGAGTTTTAGAAGTACTAATAAACTATTAAGAAACCCTTTGGTGTAATTCCTTGGCTTAAGGATCAATATATAACTGGCAGGAAATATGTCTAATTCTTTTCCCAGCAAAATATTGGTAGCTGGAATTCAGTCAGTCTTCTTCTTAATCTGAAGAACTTTCCTGACTTTTAAAGGAGGGTGCATTATCAATTTTTGCATTTGAAAACAACCCCCCCCCCCAAAAAAACCAGTAATATTTCTAAGGCTGTAGCTATGTGTTGCAGATCAAGCTACTGCTGCGTAGATGAACTAATCAGGGCTCCCGGTTCGCTCTTGCCTGTCAGTCATCAGAGAGCCGATTGCGAAGGCAGCGCGACGCTCCGCCCATCTGCCGGGACACCGCCATTTGAATTCCTTTACCCTCTGCGCATGCACAGAACGCTTTGCGCATGCACAGAGGGTAAAAGAACTCAAATGGCGGTGTCCCAGCAGATGGGCGGAGTGTCGCGCTGCCTTCACGATCGGCTCTCAGACGACCGACAGGCATGAGCGAACCGGGAGCATTTCACCACTGATGAGCTTCCATACATAGAGGGAATATTCTGTGGGTGAATTGATACTTTATGTTACGTCTTGATTACTTCAGCAGGATATATTGAATGAATAGCCACGATTGCCTGGCTTTATACCATGTGCCCAACACCCCAGAAGATGGGCTCAAGTTCCAGATGGATGTCGACAGACTTAAACACTGGGTCCTATCTAACAAAATGAAATTCAATGTAGAGAAAAGTAAGGTTTTACACTTAGGCAAGAAAAATCAAATATACAGCTTCAGATTAGGTAAAACCTGGCTCAATAGCATTAACAGTGAGAGAGGGATCTTGGAGTCCTATTGGACAATTACTTAAGTATGAGCCAGCAGAGTATGGCAGCAGCCAAAAAAGCCAATGCATTCCTAAGTTGTATTAACAGAGGGATACAAACAAGATCATGTGAAGCATTAGTACTGCTTTATAAAGCCTTAGTAAGACCACACTTAGAATACTGCATTCAGTTTTGGACACCATATTAATAAAAAAGATGTAGAGGCTCTGGAAAGAGTGCAGAAAAGAGCAACAAAGGTGATTAGGAAGCTGGAGGCTAAAACATATAAAGAACGGTTGCAGGAATTTACTTTGTATTCTAGTGAAAAGAAGAACTTGGGGAACCAACTTCCCCCAGAGATCCGAATCATCCCCACCCTGCTGGCCTTCGGAAAAGCCATTAAGACATGGCTCTTCCTGCAGGCGGGGTGATTTTGAGACGACTTTGCATCTGACGTCTCCCCCATGTATGTATGGTGTTATACGTTTTTTAAAAAATTGTTTAAAATTGTTTTTAATGATTTGTTTGATGTTCCCTAAAATGTTGTACGCCGCCCTGAGTCCTGAGGGAGTAGGGCGGCATAGAAGAACCTCAAATAAATAAATAAATAAATAAATAAATGCTAGTGTTCCGATATTTGAGGTGCTGCCACAAAGAAGAGGGTGGTCAACCTAGTTTCCAAAGCACCAGAAGACAAGAAAAAATGGATGGAAACTAATCAAGGAGGGGAAGCAATCTAGAACTACGGAGAAATTTCCTGACAGTGAGAACAATTAATCAGTGGAATGGCTTGCCTTCAGAAGTTGTGGGTGTTTCCATCTCTGAAGGCTTTTAAGAAGTATCTGGACAGCCACTGTCTGGAATGGTATAGGGTCTCCTGCTTAAGCAGGGGGTTGGACTAGAAGACCCTCAATGCCCCTCCAACTTTGTTATTCTATTCTATTCTGCTGAGCCATATTTAATAAACCATAGATTTATAAAAACCCATACTTTTGGTTAATACAGTTGTTTAACTCAGATGACACATTACCTAAATGTTCGTCATTATACGAAACACCATGATCAAAGATTTCATACTATTAAGGAGCCGAGGTGGCGCAGTGGTTAAAGTGCAGCACTGCAACCTATTTCAGCTGACTGCTAGTTCAGCAGTTCAGCTGTTCAAATCTCACTAGGCTCAAGGTTGACTCAGCCTTCTATCCTTCTGAGGTGGGTAAAATGAGGACCCAGATTGTTGGGGGCAATATGCTGAACTCTGTAAACCGCTTAGAGAGGGCTGTAAAGCACTATAAAGCGGTATATAAGTCTAAGTGCTATTGCTATTGCTATTACCCTATCAATAAAAAGTAGTTTGCACTTTCTAACAAGTCGATGTACTGAGGGATGTTCATATCGGAGAGCGTCAATCTGAAGCTATGGTTACCTCCATAAACTCCCTTAGATCTGCTCTAATCAGGGTTTGCTCCCCCATAATGCCAAATTTCCACTTTATTTCTGACTGAGCTGTGGCATACTTGAAATTACAGCTGAGCTAACTGAACTATTTGAAATATTGCAACTCCATAAAGCTTATAGATGATCCTCCCCCAATATTCTTGTCCATTCTTCCCTTATCGTGGACTGAATCTGTACTGAGGGGGCTTTCAAAGAGAAAGATGGCTTGACAGCTTGGTGGCCTTTCAGCTCCTTCCTCATAGGAATCATGAGGATTTTATGTGATTGATCAGTTTATTTATTTGCGGAGAGCCAGACAAATGACTGTAAATTATTTATCTTTGCTTTTCCTTGGCCTTGAGTGGAGTGGAAAAGATGGCGTAATGTTGTTGTGTTCCTGCAGACTCTGTGCACAGTGATTTCTGAGATTTCTCATGGCTTCTGAGCCTGTAATGGTGGCGCTCATCTTCAAACTCCATTTGAAGGACTGAGAGGATTAAAAATGATAGCAATATTCAAGAGTCATGTGTTGATAATACTTACTCCTAGATTTGAAGATCTTAGCTGTTTTGTAAGTATCTTTCATCTTTTGAACACTAGAGGGCCAGCATTCCCTTCACAATAATTTCCTTCAGCAAAGAATTGGACATGAGAAATTTTTTCTCTCCCCCACCTTTCTCCCACCCACCCCCAGAAGGTATAATAGCGAAACATTTAAGTTCATTAAATAAGTTCAGTGATTAGATTCGACTGATTAGACAAGTACTTTTCTACGAATAAGCTACTTTAAGCTAATTTTTCAGAGGATTTCCAAGCCGATTGTTGATCTGGTTCCTGTTTTATTGCTGTGTCACTCTTTGCTTTTTAAAAGCAAAATTTCCTTCAAGTTAATTTCAATTCCTATCGGAGAGCATCAGTCTGAAGGGGATTCATGTAGGTGGGCATATGATTTTCTTGACAAGAATATGGATGTGTTATGCTACAGTGTTTTCTTCTTCCAGAAAGGTCTGATGATGATGATGATGTTGAAGTAACTCCTCTGTTGGGCCTCTTGCCAAGATATTTCATGAGAATCTCCTATCCAAATCCTAATCTGTACTTACCTTTGTTTATTTATTTGTTTATTTTTATTTGTCAAGCATACATGATTATAAGCAAAGTATAAACAGTAAAACGTGATTGAATATATATGTAATAGTACAAGCATGAATAAGAGTAAAAGAGGTATGAATATATGGGTACATTAGGACAGGAACTGTAGGCACGATTGTGCGCTTATGCACGCCCCTTACCAACCTCTTAGGAATGGGGTGAGGTCAATGGTAGATAATCTGAGGTTGAAGTTTTTGGGGTTAGGGGAAGAAACTACTGAGTCAGGTAAAGTGTTCCAGGCATTAACCACTCTGTTGTTGAAGTCGAATTTTTTGCAATCAAGTTTGGAGTGGTTTACATTAAGTTTGTATTTATTGTGAGCTCGTGTATTATTGCGGTTGAAGCTGAAGTAGTCGTTAACAGGTAGGACATTGTGGCAGATAATTTTGTGAGCTACACTTAGGTCAGATCAAAGGCGGCGTAGTTCTAAATTTTCAAATCCCAAAATTTCAAGTCTGGTTTCGTAAGGTATTCTATTGTGAACAGAGGAATGTAATACTCTTCTTGTGAAGTATCTCTGGACATTCTCAAGTGTGTTAATGTCTGATATCCAGGATCAGCCAAATTTAGGTAACTCTTTCCTATTTTTTACTGTGTTAATCAATTAAGTTGTTTGTATAAATATCTCATTGTTAACCATGTTAACATTTTATGTTACTGTTTTGAACATAATATATCTGGTATATTTGTTAAAATAATAAATGAATAAGGACTTGTATAGGTTCTTGCTCAGGATAAAATATCAGGAATGTGGTAGTATGTTTATCCCAACTAATAAATGTTATTAAGAGGCATGAGAGTTTAGCCACCATACAAAGCTCTCCTGTTACAATCATTTAGGATGATGTGCTTTATTTTTTATTACATGCTTTATGGATAGACATTTTTAAGAGAGATTACTTTTCTTATCTTTGCATATCAGAATGCCAGAAGTCCCTTAACAGCTGAGTAAAAAAGAAATTTGTAGCAAATGCAGAGACGATAATAATAATAATCAAAGGTAGTATCAATAGTAACAGGTACCTTGGGTTCAATTCCCAAACAACTAAAGCACCATTTGAACACCCCCGCCATTGACAAATTCCCCATCAGTCAGTTGCAAAAGGCAGCTTTGCTTGGAACAGCTTACATCCTGCGATGATACTTCTAACACCATAAAATGTCAACATATGCCTATTTCAGATCCTTGGGAAGAACTTGATACATGGATAAAAATGCCAAATCCAGTCTGAACATCTGGCTGACTGTGTGATGAACCATAATAATAAATCAGTTAGAGCTTTATTAAAGACTTGCCTGACTTAATTTCTGCCCCATGTGATTTCAGACGAGTCAGGAACCCTATCATGAAAAAAGTTGGCAGTGGGCCTTCACATATGAATATTTTATTGATTTATGACATTTATATCCAACTGCAATCCCACAGAACTGTTGGCAATTCAGATTTGCCCTGTTGCAATCTCTGAAACATGTGTCAAATGGTAAGATTATGAACCTCCATGTGCTAGATTACACACTTCTAAGAAAAGTGATTTGTCGTGTTTTCTGTTTGGGCTGAAAACAAAAAGTATGTAAGTGATCTTGATCTGAGCCATTGGATTTACAGCAAGGTTTTAATGCTATGTAAGGAAGACACAAGGGACCAGGCATTGGTTCTGACTTACCTTGCTGCCAGTTTGTTTCCTCCTGCGCCACATGGGGCGCCCGCGCTTCACACACGCGCATGCGCAGTGCTGAAAACTCGGCTTCTGCGTATGCGCAGAAGCAAAAAACAGCTTATTATTGAATCTCCAAAGCAAGAGAGCAAGAAGACACATTCTCATTAAGTGTTTATTTGCAAAGTTTGTATTTATAGATAACACATTTAAATTTAAATAAATTGAAATAAAATTGAAATAAGAGTAAGTTTGATATAATGGCTAAAGCACCAGACTAGAAACTGACAGTGTGAACTCTAGTCGGTCAACATTGACTCAAAGGCACACACACACACACACACACACACACACACACACACACACACACACACACACACACACACACACACGGTGAAAACAAAAGTTTATCTTTTTTATAGCAGGGGAAACTCTAACCAGATCACCTGGGCGTCTTCAATTTCCTGGTGTTGCCTGTTTGAAGGCAACTTCAAATCATCTCCTTTCCTTTCCAATAGTTTTCAATCAGTAGGCAGACCATCTTCAAGCACCAGTTTCTAAAATTAGACAAACTGATCTAGACAAGCACAATTCAAAATGCACTGAAAATGTCTCCTCGAATGATGACAAAACATTTGCAAACAAATTGCCAAGCTTGAAGCTCAGACTAACAGCCTAAACTGATCTAAAGTTTATTTTTATTTCTAATCCTCCCATGAAAAATAATGGATCTCACCCCCCACCCTTTGGCTAATACAATTTGAAAGTGGTTAGTGAAAAAAGTATGTAAGTGATCTTGAGGGCAGTACTCTGGGTTTTTTTTTTATTGTGAACCTATTGTGAGCCCAATAGGATCACCAAATACTTTATATTAATGTGGGAAAAGCTTCTTCTGCCCTTCAGTGTAGTTAGAACAGATGAATCTACGTTTTCTTGATTTAAGGAGGGCAAACTGAAAGAAATTGTAGGTTAGAGATTTTCCCCACTAATATACAAAACTAATTGGACTTATTTAAGCTTTATGGTCTGACATTATGAAAAATATTTTGAAATGCGTGTGCATGTGTACAATCTTTAAGATTTATTTTTTCAAGCTCGGTTTAGGATTGATTCCCATAATACTTTTTTGCACTAAAGTAATAAAAACAAATCCTGCACCACGTTTATCAGAGAATATGAACCCTGTGCATATGCATATGAATTCTTATTTTCAATGCCTTATTTTTTATGTTTATTTAACAGCTGGGGTGTTACATAATGTTAATGTGCATGTGAAATCACTGAAACTAAATGTGGGAAGATCCAGGACAAATAAAAAGTACTTTACAGATGGTGTAAACTTGAAGAATTTACTGCCATCTGAAGTGGTGATCCTAAATGTATATGAATGGATGGAAATACACACACACAGAGTGTGTGTATGTGTGTGTATGTATATATATATACATATACATATACATACATACACACACACACACACACACAAACACATATATGTGTGTGTGTGTGTGTGTGTGTGTGTGTGTGTGTGTATATATAATATGTATATGAATGTATATGTCAATATGTACAATGGATGCAAATATATATGAATGAAGAATAGTGTTTCTTTGCCGCAGTCATGAAATGTTCAATCTGATTATTCTTATTCAGTACTGCTTGCTCATTCTGTTATTCTTGGAAGACTGTGGCACTGATCGCAAGGCCTCCTACTGCCTTTCCTAATGAGACCCTCAGTGAAGAATGGTATGCAACCTGTCAGGATGACAGTTGTTTGAGAATCAGCTTCCTCAAACCAACCAACCCTCCCACTGAGGAAAAAGATGGCACCATGCCCTGCCTGCTTTGCACATTTTAAACATACTAAGTCTCCAGTGTCTTATTTCTTCTTCTCAACAAGTAAGCAGCTTTGTAAATAAGAACAATTACAGGAAAAGAAGGGGGGGGAGAACTATTTTCCAAAGCACCAGGAGGCAAGACAAGAACCAATGGATGGAAACTAATCAAAGAGAGAAGCAACCTAGAACTGAGGAGAAATTTCCTGATGGTGAGAACAATCAACCAGTGGAACGACTTGCCTTCAGAAGTTGTGGGTTGTCACGTAGTGAATATTGTCAGTTGTATGTCTATGCAGGGTGATGCATCCCTATTCTAATATTATGGTACATTCCAATACAAGCAGGACACGTGATGTGATCTTATGCGCATGTGTGCATTCCTGATTCTCCATTATTATTATTCTGCCTTTGACTCTGACCGGGAGCGGTCACGATTTATTAGCAAGAATGTAACTATTCAGGATTTATTGTTTTTATACCGAAATAAATATTTTCTATTAGACTTTTAATCTCGACTTTATTTCTGAATGTCTGAATTCCAAGAAAAGATCCACATCGCCTCTATGAGATTTATTCTCACCTTAACATGGGTGCCCCATCACCAGACGTTTTCAAGAAGAGATGGACAGCCATTTCACTGCAGGGAGTTGGACTAGATGACCTCAAATGTTCCTTCCAACTCTGTTATTCTATGTTCAATGTTCTTTCCCATCCTTAAAATACAACTTAAAATACATCTTAAAGAAGGCAATGCATATATGAAAGTTGAAATAGCAGGAATCCCTTTGCCTCTCTTGCCCTCAGTTGCTTCACTATTTATGTTTTGAAGGAGTCTACGCACAATAAACCCTTGCCTTGATGGCTTCCACATTCAGAATTTTGCAAAGAGAAGCTGCATTAGAAAAAGTTCTCCATTGCCCAGAGTTGATTTGAGTGAATGGAAGTCAATGAAGAAAATGGAACTGGGGTATTTTTCCTCATTGGCTCACTTTATTACGAAGAAGTAGCTTAATTTTTGTACCTTTTGGTTAGGCATTCCATGTTTCTCCCATTACCTCTTTCTGTTCCCATCCAGATGATTAGACAACTAAAAAATGTTTAATGGAATTTTGTTAAGCCTCAAAAATATATTACCCAACTGTGGCTTTGAAGAAAGCTATCTTTTGCATCTACTTTTGCAACAAAAAATTGTAAATTTGACTATGCTTTGCTCTTTTTAGATTAATAGAGATGTGCATTTCCTTCCTCTATTTAGTTTTTTTTAATAAATAGATTACAATTTCTATCATCTCATTTCTCAATCCTGTTGATGAGAAACAAGCTAAAAGTGTTGCTTCAGCCAAAAACAGATATAACCTTTGTCAAATTAAAACTGATTGGTCGATTGTGAATCACTGATACTACCATTTACTAATTCTTGCAATAGCTTAGAGACCTTTCTACAAATTGATCTCTTAAGAAAAATTGCAAATAGTCTCTAACTGCATATTAAAATATAAAACAGGTTGCCTACTGTTTGATGACAATATTACTGCATGGGGCACTCATCAGATTAGCTCTTAATACTCAACAGAAAACATCAGCAGTGTTTTGAGAATACAATCTTTTTTCCACTAAACAAAAGAATATGTCTCATATTAAAATATGATTCATTCCTACATTTGTGTTAGCAATATACTGTACATTTGTGTTGAAATTATTAAAGTTAGAAACTTAGAACTCAGTAATCTCATATCCAGTAAGGAACAGGCTGAATTTAATTCATATCTCAGGGAAGGAAGGAAAGAAGGAAGGAAGGAAGGAAGGAAGGAAGGAAGGAAGGAAGGAAGGAAGGAAGGAAGGAGAGAAAGGAAAAGAAAGGAAAAGGAAGAAGGAAGGAAGAAGGAAGGAAGGGAAGGAAGGAAGGAGAGAAAGGAAAAGAAAGGAAAAGAAAGAAAGAAGGAAGGAAGGAAGGAAAAAAGGAAGGAAAAAAGAAAGAAAGAAAGAAAGAAAGAAAGAAAGAAAGAAAGAAAGAAAGAAAGAAAGAAAGAAAGAAAGAAGAAAAAAAATTAAGAAAAATGGAAGGCTACAATCCTACAACTTTTCCTTCTATAAAACCATCCACAAGATTTCAATATGGGTACAGTAGATATTCTAGAAGAGTATCAGTCTTCCTTTCTTCTCAGGTATGACTAATTGGAAGTAAACCTCCACTAATTTCCATGGACCAAAACTAACATCCTAAATACACAGACATGAGCACCAATTTTTGCAACTGGAAAGGCAATTGCCTTTTGGAAAAACACCTTTGGGACAGCCATGTCCTGGGTGATTGACAATCTCCATCTAATGATCATTTGGATTTTTGCAACCTATTTCTAATAGCACCAGACAGATGTGTGCAAAGTGTCTGATTAATTAGTTTTGCTAACATTTAATTTATATTCTTTAGTCCATCAAGAGGAAAAGGAAGAAAGTTTATAATTTTCAAAATTCTTCTTCAAAAACACTGAAAAGTGGAATGGTGATTGAGATAATAACAGAATTACAGAGTTGGAAGGGTCTTTGGAGGTCTTCTAGTCCAACCCCCTGCTGAAGCAGGGAAACCCAATACCAATTCAGACAAATGATTGTCCAATCTCTTCTTAAAAACCTCCAGCATTGGAGCACCTCTGGAGGAATTTGTTCCACTGAGTAATTGTTCTAACTGTCAGGAAAGTTCTCCTTAGTTCTAGTTCTCTTCTTGATTAGTTTCCAAGTGTTGCTTCTTGTCCTGTCTTCAGGTGCTTTGGAGAATAGGTTGACCCCCTCGTGGCAGCCCTTAAATATTTCGTTAGAGTAGAGGAGACATCCTTGCCTGTAATGAGACCAGAATAATTCCACTGATACCAGTGGGAACTCGATGGCACCTCTGCCAAAATAAATCACTCCTGTTTTGCACTAAGGATGATTTGCAGGGAGATTGTCAGTCTCAGGTCAGGGTATAGCAAAATAACAGTTTTCTCCCTTTCCTGCCTAATACCTTTGTCTAGCATTGGGTCATTTCCTATAAATGGGTTCATAAAATGCCTTCAGACAATGTTTGTGCAGGGATGTAGTAAATGCTGCCGGTGCTTATTCCTAATATCTGTTCTCCTAAGCTATTTTAAGAGTATACCTTGCTAAATAACATTTGTAATCTATTGTTGTAAGGAATATCCTTCTGGGTTCAGTTCCAAGTGGGGAAAAAGACACTGGATCCATGGAAATTGCTTGCAAAGAAGGTTTAATGGTGGACAGGAGCACATGGCATAAGCCCCTGTACAGAAAAGGTAGATCACATGCTTCCAGATGTGGGTGAAGAGAAAAAAAAGGGCAGAAGAGATGCTGAGTTCCTTGCTTTATACTCTCTCTTGGGCCCCTCCCTAACTGCTTCCTGTTCCTATATAGAAATGCATTCCATTGGCTGTCAGACCCCCAGGGGCATGCTGGGGCAACTCTTGTGGGCTGTTCCAAGTCCTAGGCTTGACTGATGCAATCTTCCCAGGTCCCATGTGGTGTAATGAAAAAGCTTTGGGATTCCTGTTATGGTTCTTTGTTATGTGGAAAACTGTTTCAGGCTAGGTGGGAGGAATGTGGCAAGGGTGGGGGCAGGGAGCTGCAGGAAACTGCTTTGTATTTAAAACATGTTTCTCTTTTCCTCATTCAGGGAAACATATTCTTTCCTTTTTCAATATTTCCTTGGATATTTCATTTTTCTAGGAGGGGTGGGTACTAACTACCTACACTATCAAGAGGATCTTTATCTTTGTGGATTAACAAACCCTTAATTTAAAATAAGCAATTTTAAGAATATTTATAGCTAACACTGCTGGCTGACTGGCTTTCACTCTCCATCTCTCAAAAACATTTTTTTTCCCTCCTGATTGGCTTCCTAAAACCAGAATATCATGCTAAAAGTTAATTTGCTCCATTGTTCCTGAGGCTTTTGCTTGGAATAAGTTACTACTGTGAGGGCTGTCTGGCACGAGAATTTATCAATTTCTCATCAAGCACATTGCAGGTTTGTTCATTGCAAACTTTTCCCATGTTACCATTTATCTTTTCGCACAAAAGCAATGAACTGAACATAAAGGGGGAGGGAGGGGGGAAGAGGAGCTCCAATTGCCCTGACAATCTTCCCACTGGCTGTTATTAGATCTGCCTCATTTTGTCTCCTTTTTGCGAGTGTCAACACCTCCTGTTGTCAGCAATTTTCCACATTTGCAGCAAATACATTGTTCTTTTTTTGGTCTTTCTTCCCATCATTGCCCTCCAGGTTCATTTGCTGCAGCAGCCATTTAACCCTAATAGATGGAGCAGCAGCTCACACGACTGCACCAGGTATATCACAATTCTTTTTCGGAGGTGATATTACTTTGCATGAAACCATCTCTTTAAAAACTCAGATCAAATATAAATCACTATAGCCGGTTCCATATCTCCTAGAAATTCCTAGAAAGGATATTTATTTCCAAACATGCAGCAAAGGAGAATCCAAAAACAATTCCCTTCCCAGAAAATATTAGAACCGTTGATGTATTTAAGAGCTGAAGTGGTGCAGTGGTTAAATGCTGCGACTGCAGGCTGACTGCTAGTTCAGCAGTTCAGCTGTTCAACTCTCACTAGGCTCAAGGTTGACTCAGCCTTCCATCCTTCCGAGGTGGGTAAAATGAGGACCCAGATTGTTGGGGGCAATATGCTGAACTCTGTAAACCGCTTAGAGAGGGCTGTAAAGTACTATGAAGCGGTATATAAGTAAAGTGCTATTGCTATTGTATTTTGGGCTGTGAATGCCTTGTGGGTGGTGTGTCTAATATTTCCCAGCTCACGTTTAAGGGACTTTAACTGGTACATGGGGAGTGGGGGCTGCATTCTAAAGAATATGAGTGCAACAAGCAAACAGGGCCAGGGCAGCAATTCAACTTGGTTTCATTTGATTTTTAATTTAAGATAACATTTTTTTATAAAAATCCAGGAAAAAAAGATTGATTGATAGCATGATTTCAAATCAGCTGGCCTCTCCTTCCATAGCCCCTCCTCCCAGTCACATGACTCAGAGCCAAGCATATGCAGACCCCTCTGTGCTTCTTAGTGCTCATACGCATACCAAATCTTATAGACACTGTTGGAAGAAAAATCTGATTCGGTTCCAAGCTGGGAGAAAGGCGCTGGATATAAAATGGAGGCTGATTGGAAAGAAGGACTCTGTTTTTTGATGAGCAGAACCAACAACATCATGTAGTTCTGGGACAGCTGACCAAAATGGGGTTGGGATAGGTGGGCTTTTGTACATTCTTTGGGTTTTTGTTTTTGAAATGCTGGGGTTGTGCAATGTAGTGAGCTTCATGTCTTTGATGGCCTTTTTTGCCAGTGTTGTTAAGCAAATCACTGACATTAAGTGAATCAGTTGGACATTAGGCAAATCCAGCTTCCCCCACTGACTCTGCCTGTCAGAAGCTGGTTGAAAAAGTCAATCACATGACCTTTCCAGTAATGCAAGTGTCATAAATACATGCCAATTGTCAAGCACCCAAACTTTGATCACATGAACATGGGGATGCTGCCATGGACACAAGAGTGAGGACTAGTTGTAAATCACAGTATATATTGCTGTCGTAACTTTGAATGGTCATTAAATAAATGGTTGTAAGTCAGGGAGCAAGCAAATCTTATTTCATTCAAGTGACTAAATTAGTGGACCAGCAAAATAGAGTGGACATAGTATAATTGGATTTCAGTAAGGCATTTGACAAAGTAGACCCCAACCTACTTCTTGGTAAGTTAGAAAAATTTGGAATGTTTGTTTATTTATTTATTTATTTATTTATTTATTTATTTATTTATTTATTTATTTATTTATTTATTTATATTTCTATGCCGCCCAACTCCCAAAGGACTCTGGGCGGCTCACAGCAAGAAGTTAGACAGCACCACCACCAGATGGGTTTGTAACTGGCTGACAAATTGTACTCAGGGTGCAATTCTCAATAGAAGTACATCCACATGGAGGGAAGCAAGTAGCGAGATACCCCAAGGCTCCGTTTTAGGCCCAGTACTCTTCAACAACTTCATAAACAATTTACATTAGGGAATAGAGGGGGAATTCCTCAAATTTGCAGATGACATTAAGCTGGCATGAGTAGACAACATTCCAACAAATAGGATCAAGATCCAGATGGCTCTCTGCATACTTGAACACTGGGTCCTATCTAACAAAATGAAATTCAATGTAGAGAAAAATAAGGTTCTACACTTAGGCAAGAAAAACCAAATGTTCAGGTACAAATTAGGTGAAACTTGGCTCAACTGTGAGAGGGATCTTGGACAATCACTTAAATATGAGCCAGTAGCGTGTGGCAGCAGCCCCAAAAAAAGCCAATGCAATCCTAGGTTGCATAACAGAAGGATAGAATTAAGATCACATGAAGTATTAGTACCACATTAATAAGACACTTAAAATATTGCCTCCAGTTTTGGTCATCATATTATAGAAATATTATAGATAATTAGGGGGCTGGAGGCTAAAACATATGAAGAACTGTTGCAGGAATTGGGTCTGTCTAGTCCAGTGAAAAGAAGGACTAGGGGTGACATGATAGCAACTATTGGACATGTTCCAATATTTGAGGTGCAGCCACAAAAGAAAGGAGGGTCAACCTATTTACCAAAAGTGAGACAAGAAACAATGGATGGAAAATAATCAAGGAGAGAAGCAACCTGGAATTAAGGAGAAACTTTCTAACAGTGAGAACAATTAACCTGTGAAACGGCTTGCTTTCAGGAATTGTGGATGCTTCACTAGAGGTCTTTAAGAAGAGACTGGACAGCCATCTGTCTGGAATGGTATAGGACAGTGATGGTGAACCTTTTTTCCTCAGGTGCCGAAAGCACGTGTGCGCGTGCTATCGCACACGCGTGAGTGCCCATGCCCATAATTCAATGTCTGGGGAGGGCGAAAACGGCTTCCCCCGCCCCCCCCGGAGGCCCTCTGGAGGCCACAAATGGCCCATTTCCTGACTTATGGTGGGCCCAGTAGGCCTGTTTTCCGCCCTCCCCAGGCTCCAGTGGCTTCCCTAGAGCCTGGGGAGAGCGAAAATGCCCTCCCCCTCCCTCGGAGACCCTCTGGAAGCCAAAAACACCCTCCCAGAGCCTCCGTGTGAGCTGAAAATCAGCTGGCCGGCGCGCACATGTGTGCTGGATCTAAGCTAGGGCAACGGCTCGCGTGCCGGTAGATATGGCTCCATGTGTTACCTGTGGCACGCGTGCCATAGGTTCGCCATCACTGGTATAGGATCTCCTGCTTAGCAGGGGGTTGAACTAAAAAATCTCTAAGGTCCCTTCCAACCCTATTAATATGTTCTGTCCTGTACCTGGTTTTTTTTAATGACTAAGTGATTTATGAATATCTGAAATACACATACTTTCTCAGAGCTGTCTCCTTTCATTTCTGCCTGTCCACTTTTCAAATATAAGCCAGATACAATCTTGTATTGAGTTGATTCCCTTTCTTTTACCAATTTTCTAAACTGGGAGAAGAGAAGAGAAATCAGCAGCATTATAGTCTGCAGGCAACGCAGAGTTTAGCTTTCTGTTCCTATTTGTTCTTTGCAATATAAGGGACATTTGGCAGAATCCTCAGAATCCCACTGCAAGCTACTTTTGCTCAAGCTACTAAAAGAGTTAGAACTATAAATCCCAAGATCCCAAATCCAAAAGGTTTGGTGTGCTTAAAAAGTCTCCATAAAAGCACAGAGAAACCAGAAAGTTTAGCATACAAGCTAAGTTGGAGAAGAGGAGGAGGGGGGAGGTTGGGAATTGTAGAATGTTGGAATGAGCCTATTATTTTTACATTTTTTAAAGAATTCTGAAATCTCAAGAATTCTCCTTAAAAACTCAGAAAAGGGTTCTTGAAAAATTGAGACGAATGCTTTTTAATGAAATACAGTATATTCCAGTGAATAGTAAGGCAGTTTTCCAGGTTATGCTATAGGCTGGCCTTATTCCTGAGAAACATTAAAACAGCTTTTATCCAGATTCTTCTGGGATGCTGGCTTATTTGTTTATTGTACTGTTTGCAGTCTCTGATCTTATTTATTTATTTTTACAGATGATCCTGTTCAAAACTGAACTGCAGCCTGGTGTACTTTTGCTGAATCTCATAAATGCCAAATGCAAAACAGCCTGAGTGTTTTGTGAACATAACCATTTGTAGGGAAAATAGCAGATGTTGAGTGTGTTCTGCCATGTCATGAGTTTCTCTCAACACTGGGCATCCCCCCCCCCCGAACAAGCAATCTAGAAAATTTGGATGCCACAATTCCAAGATAATTTGCAGTCTTTTTCTGCACACAATTTTCTAATTTGCTCAGGTTCATGAAACTTCACCATATGTTTCCTGTTTCTGTGTTAAGAAAACAAAGCATGTTTTTCAAAGGTTTATTTAGTTTTAGTAAATAATTGGTTTACCTTTTCTCTAGAAACTCAGCACAATATATATAGGGATATCACTTCATTTTTCTTCTGCAACCAACATTTGAAGTAGGTTAGGCTTAAGGAGTAATTAAAACTTAGCCAGTAAATCTCCATAAGTTGAGTGAAGCTGAACGTAACCTCCATTCCCTGAATTGAACATCTCCAGCTTAGTTTATCCATAGATAATTACATATTGGATGGATCCAAGATGGCGCCGACGAAGGCTGCCTTGGTGAAATGCTCTCAAATGGTTTCTTTATTTTCTATTATTCTCTGCAATTCTCTATGGATTTCATACTCATGAGACCATCTGCTAAGAATTAAGGAATGTTTCCTTAAGGAGCAGCTCTCTGTAACCTCACCCCCACCTTTCTTTACAAACACAGCGGAGATTCTAACACAGGAGGAAGCTAATTCCCCGGAACTATGGATCACCAAAAGTAAGCACAGACAGCAGACGAAGAGGTAAAAGGGCGGGAATTTTAAATAGACTAAGGAATAAGGGAATTAAAAAACCCACTCCCTTCAATCTTTCTTACCAATTTACCTTCACTTGCTAATAAGATGGATGAAATACTAAAAAGATGAATTTTTACCCCTTGAAAATCTTCTCAAAAGTCGGGGGTCATCTTATAGGCTGGGTACTGAAAGTTCCAAGCTGGGGGGAGCTCAAAAACGGCCGCGGCCGCATCCCCGCCATTCTGCCAAAGGAGCCCCGGAGCCCCGCCGCTGCCCTGCATCTTGGTCTCCTGTTGGGAAGGCTGCGGCTGCCACCACCAGCCACAGCCTTCCCAGCAGGTGGGCGTGTGCTGGACGACAACAACGACAGGACCCTCGGTTTCTAACCTTCCTCATCTTTTCTCTTGTTCTCCTCCTTGTGGGCGCACGCGGGAGGGACCACGGAGCAGAGGCGCCTGGTGGCTTAAGGCAAGAGGCGGTTGGGAGACGCGGGCAGCAGCCTGCCACCGATGCTGCCACTTCTGGGATCCCCGCACCTCTCGCCCCACTTGCTGGGCGCCTGTGCTCCGTGGTCCTGCAAACCAATCCCCACCATGGCTCCTTTCTCCCTCGCCCAGCCCTCTTGCAAGATGTCAAGTGCGGGGAACTGCACCAGGCGAGGTAGGTGGGCACGCGCGGGAGGGACCACGGAGCAGAGGGGCCCGGCGAGCAGGGCGAGAGGCGTGGGAATGCCAGAAGTGTCTCCCGCCCATCTCTTGCCTTAAGCTGCCGGGCGCCTCTGCTCCATGGTCCCTCCCGCGCGCAGCCACAAGTAGGAGAATAAGAGAAAAGATGAGGAAGGTTAGAAACCGAGGGTCCTGTCATCGTCGTCCCACATCCTGCATCAACAGGTCTCTTCTTGGGGAGGATTGAGAGCCCCTCCTTTTCCTGCCAGACCAGAGGGCTGCAGAGCATTGGGGGCCCAACCTGAGCACCACAGTCCCACACACACACACACTCACACAAGCAGGATGAAGTGAGCAGCAGGAAGGAAGGAAGGAAGGAAGGAAGGAAGGAAGGAAGGAAGGAAGGAAGGAAGGAAGGAAGGAAGACAGAAAGAAAGAAAGAAAGAAAGAAAGAAAGAAAGAAAGAAAGAAAGAAAGAAAGAAAGAAAGAAAGAAAGAAAGAAAGAAAGAAAGAAGAAAAAGAAAGAAAGAAAGAAAGAAAGAAAGAAAGAATGAAAGAAAGAAAGAAAGAAAGAAAGAAAGAAAGAAAGAAAGAAAGAAAGAAAGAAAGAAAGAAAGAAAGAAAGAAAGAAAGAAAGAAAGAAAGAAAGAAAGAAAGAAAGAGAAAAAAAGATGTTAGGAAGGAAGAAAGACAGAAAGAAAAAAAAGATGGTAGGAGGGGTAATCTTATACGGCGAGTATATCCCAAACTCTATATTTTAACTAGAAAAGTTGGGGGTCGTCTTATACGCCCAGTCGTCTTATACGCCGGAACATACGGTACTTAGAGCAGACAGGATTGTAGAACTATCAGGGGGGGAAAGGGAGGAGGCTTATGTATATTTATATCAACAACAGCTGGTCTCAGGACATAACTATAATACACAAATTCTGTGATGAAAACTTAGAGTCTTTACTTATCAACTGCAAATCTTTTTATTCTCCACGTGAGTTCACATCATTTTTACTAATTACGGTATATATCCTGCCACAAGCCTGTGTAAACAAGGCTTTACGAACTCTAGCTGATCAGATTATGGAGGCTGAAGCCAAATACCCAGATTCACTGGCCATTATTCCAGGTGATTTTAACAAAGGTAACTTAAGGAAAGAGCTTCCAAAATATTTTCAGCATGTCAATTGTCCCACCAGAGGCAAGAATACTTTAGACCACTGCTGCACAACACTAAAAGATGCTTACCACAAGCAGCTGTGGGACACTCTGATCATTGCATGATTCACCTTGTACCTGGTTACAGACAAAGATTTAAAGCCACAAAACCAACAATTAATCAGTGAGGACTTGGACTGAAGAGGCAAAGTTAAAGCTACAGGTTTGCTTTGACTGCACGGACTGGAATATTTTTGAAGATACCTCTGCAGACCTGGATGAACTCACAGATACTGTAACATCATATGTCAGCTTCTGTGAAGAGCTATGTATACCCACCAGGAACTTGCGAATATACAGTAACAATAAACCTTGGTTCACAGCTAAACTTAAGCAGTTACGTCGTTCCAAAGAGGAAGCTTAAGGAAAAGGTGATAGAATGCTGTACAATCAGGCCAGAAATGTATTAACAAGGGAGATCAGAGCAGCAAAAAGAAGCTACTCTGAAAAGCTAAGGAATCAGTTCTCAACAAATGAACCAGCAAACATGTGGAAAACTCTTAAAAACATCACCGGTTACGGCAAACCTCCTTCCCAAGCTGAAGGAAATCAGCAACTGGCAGATGACCTGAACGTGTTCTAGTGCAGGTTTGAAAGAAAACTACAGCCACCTATCTACACAACCTCCATCCCAGACACACCAACAACAGCCAAACCTCCTACAACTAGCCCCATCCCATTGGGTTCACAACCCCTAGTGATTTATTTATTTTATTTATTTTATTTTGTTATTCTTATATGCCGCCCAACTCCCGAGGGACTCGGGGCGGCTTACAACAAGGAGAAATACAAGAATAAACAAAAAAATTGCATAAAATTTAAAAACAAGTACAAAAATTTAAAACAATTATTTAAAACAGCAACATCCATTCGACACATACATACTTGGGGGGTAGGCTCAGGTGGAATTAAGTTGTCCCCCCCACCTGCAGGAAAAGCCATGTCTTAATGGCTTTACGGAAAGCCAGCAGAGTGGGGATAGTCCGGGTCTCTGGGGGTAGTTGGTTCCAGAGCACGGGGCCAGCCACAGAGAAGGCTCTCCCCCTGGGGCCCGCCAGCCGACATTGTTTGGCCGACGGGACCTGGAGGAGGCCAACTCTGTGGGCCCTAACCGGTCGGAGGGAAGTATGAGGCAGAATGCGGTCCCGAAGATATCCTGGTCCTAAGCCATGAAGGGCTTTAAAGATGGTGATCAACACCTTGAATTGGACCCGGAGACCGATGGGCAGCCAATGCAGCTGGCGGAGTATCGGTGTCACGTGGGTGTACCTTGGCACACCCACCACAGCACGCGCAGCCGCATTTTGCACCAACTGTAGTCTCCGGATACTCTTCAAGGGTAGCCCCATGTAGAGCGCATTGCAGTAGTCCAACCGCGAGGTGACAAGGGCATGAGTGACCGTGAGTAGCGCCTCCTTCTCCAAATATGGCCGCAACTGGTGCACCAGGCAAACCTGTGCAAAGGCCCCCCTAGCCACAGCAGAAAGATGGTGGTCCAATTTTAGCTGTGGATCTAGGAGGACCCCCAAGTTGCGGACCTGGTCTGAGGGGGTCAGTTTCGCACCCTCAAAGACCAAGGAGGGGTAGTTGTCATGAACCTTAGGAGGCAATATCCACAGCCACTCAGTCTTATCGGGGTTTAGTCTGAGCCTGTTCCTCCCCATCCAGATCTTAATGTCGTCCAGGCATCGGTACATTACGTCCACTGCCTCCCTGAAGTCAGACGGGGTGGTGATGTACAGCTGGGTGTCGTCAGCGTACTGATGGAAACACACCCCATGTCTGCGGATGATCTCACCCAACGGTTTCATGTAGATGTTAAACAGGATGGGCGAGAGAACCGACCCCTGGGGCACCCCACATAATAGGGGCCTAGGGGACGATCTCTGCCCACCTGCCAACACCGACTGCATCCGATCGGCGAGATAAGAGGAGAACCACCGTAAAACGGTGCCTCCCACTCCCAACTCGCCGAGCCGATGCAGAAGGATACCATGGTCGATGGTATCGAAAGCCGCTGAGAGGTCAAGTAGCACCAGGATGGAGGAGTTCCCCCCATCCCGGGCCCGCCAGAGATCATCCATCAGGGCGACCAAGGCAGTTTCTGTACTGTAGCCGCGCCTGAAACCCGACTGATAAGGATCTAGATGGTCTGTTTCATCCAGGAGCTGCAGAAGCTGAGTCACCACCACCTTCTCCACAACTTTCCCTAAAAAAGGTAAGTTGGAGACTGGACGATAGTTCTTCAAATCAGCTGGATCCAGGGAAGGCTTCTTCAGGAGGGGTCGCACCACCGCAGTTTTTAACGACTGCGGTATGGATCCCTCCCTCAAAGAAGCGGTGATCACCGCCCGGATCCAGCTGCATGCCACCGCCCTGCTGGCCGAGACCAGCCAGGAGGGGCACGGGTCCAATAAACAGGTGGAGGTCCCCATCGCTCCTATAGCCCTGTCCACATCCTCAGGAGAAACAGGCCCAAACTCCTCCCACAAAGATGGATTAAGACTGGCCCCTGTCAACTCTATGGACTCTGCCCTGCCAGAGTCCAAGTCCAACCGAATCTGAGCGACTTTATCCGACAGAAACTCAGCAAATTCCTCAGCTCTGCCTTGCAAGTGTTCCTCGCTCCCCCCTTTTCCAAGGAGGGAGCGAGTCACCCTAAACAAGGCGCCTGGACGAGAATCTGCGGACGCAATAAGAGCGGAAAGATAGGATCGTCTTGCCGCCCTTATCGCCACTAAATAAGATCTGATGTAAATTCTTAATAGTGTTCGGTCAGACTCGGCCTTCTTGGTCCTCCAGCGGTGCTTCAGACATCTCTTCTGGCGTTTCATCTCCCGGAGCTCCTCGGTAAACCAGGGAGCTTTCCGGGATCCACTGCCACGGAGAGGTCGCTTAGGCGCAATTCGGTCTAGAGCCCCTGATGCTGCAGTGTTCCAAGCAGCCACCAGGGAGTCAGCCGAATTGTGTACCAGGGTTTCAGGTATTTCCCCAAGTTCCCTCTGGAATCCTTCCGGCTCCATTAGGCGCCTGGGGTGGAACCACCTAGTCGGTCCCGCCTCCCTGCGGGGGAGGAGTGGGGTCGTGAAATCCAGCCTCAGTAGGAAATGATCTGACCATGACAGAGGGGTGATGACTATGTCCCTTATCTTCAGATCATCTCTCCACTGCCCCGAGAGATATACTAGGTCAAGCGTGTGACCACCCTCATGAGTCGGACCCTGGATTACTTGGGTTAGGTCCATGGTTGTCATGGAATCCATGAACTCCTGAGCTATCCCAGAGGTTTCACCAGCAGATGGCAAGTTGAAGTCCCCCAGCACCATAAGCCTGGGGAACTCAACCGCCAAGCCGGCTACTGCCTCGAGCAGCTCAGGCAGGGCCTTACTTACGCAGCTGGGAGGCAGGTACGTTAAGAAAAGGCCCACCTGAACCCCTAAGTCCAACTTCAGAAGGAGCGTCTCACACCCAACAATCTCCGGGGCAGGGATCCTACGAGGATGCAGATTTCCACGCGTTATAATTGCCACTCCTCCCCCCCTTCTCTGGGGTCGAGAATGGTACTGCACCGAGAAACCGGCTGGGCATATCTCAGAGAGGGCTACTCCCCCCTCTTGCCCTAGCCAGGTCTCGGTAACACATACCAGGTCTGCCCCCTCCTCTGTGATTAAATCACGTATCAGGGGGGCTTTGTTGATAATTGACCTGGCGTTAAGCAGTAACATCCTGAGCCCAGGGCCCTGAGAACCCTGGTTGCCAGGTATCCGGGCTGAGCAAGATGGAACCAAGACAGAGGGGCCGGAACAAGGGATCGCTTGAAGACAGCGAGGTCTTATTCCCCGAGAGCGGCCCTCCCCTCTGCTCCCGCCATATCTGTCTCTTCCCATAATGACCGAGATGGTCCGGCTCTCTTCCCCACCAGAGACCCCCCACCCGCTGGCCCCCTTCCTTTCCTGCAGGCCATACATACCATTCTCATACATGCCATTCTCATAAATACCATCACAGAAAAGGAAGTGCAAGATCTATTTCACAGACAGAAGCCAGGAAAAGCTCCAGGCCCAGACAAGGTTACTCCTTGCTTAAAAGTCTATGCTGACCAATTGGCCCCCATCTTCACCCAAATCTTCAACAAATCACTAGAGATATGCCATGTTCCTTCTTGCTTCAAACACTCCATTATCATCCCAGTGCCGAAGAAGCCCTCCGTTAAGGAACTGAATGACTACAGACCAGTTGCTCTAACATCTGTAGTTATGAAAACCTTTGAAAGGCTAATGATGTCCCCACTTGAAAACCATCACGGATCCACTGTTAGACCCCCTGCAATTTGCATACCGAGCAAATAGATCGACAGATGATGCTGTTAATATGGCTCTGCACTACATCCTACAACATCTTGAATCTCCAAAGACCTACGCAAGGGTCCTCTTTGTAGACTTTAGTTCAGCATTCAATACCATTATACCGGACATTCTTCTAACTAAACTAAATCAGCTAGCAGTACCTGAACACACTTGTAAGTGGATCACAAGCTTCCTAACAGACAGGAAGCAGCAGGTGAAGCTAGGCAAAATCACATCAGATACCTGTACAATTAGCACAAGGGCCCCCCAAGGTTATGTACTCTCACCACTTCTCTCTATATACCAATGACTGCATTTCAAACGATCCATCTGTTAAACTACTGAAGTTCGCAGATGATACAACAGTGATTGGTCTCATTCGAGACAACGATGAAACCGCATACAGATGGGAGGTTGAACAACTAGTCTCATGGTGCGACCGGAACAATCTGGAACTGAACACACTCAAAACCTAGAAATGGTGGTAGATTTTAGGAGAAACCCTCCCATTCTACCACCTCTTACAATACTAGACAACACAGTATCAACAGTAGAGACCTTCAAATTTCTAGGTTCTATCATATCTCAAGACCTAAAATGGTCACCTAACATCAAAAACGTCATCAAAAAAGCACAACAAAGAATGTTCTTTCTGCGCCAACTCAGGAAGCTCAAACTGCCCAAAGAGTTGCTGATACAGTTCTACAGAGGAATTATTGAGTCTGTCATCTGCACCTCTATAACTGTCTGGTTTGGTTCTGCAACCCCACAAGACAGACACAGACTTCAGAGGATAATCAGAACTGCAGAAAAAACAATTACTGCCAACCTGCCTTCCATTGAGGACCTGTATACTGCACGAGTCAAAAAGAGGGCCATGAAAATATTTACTGACCCCTCGCATCCTGGACATAAATTGTTTCAACTCCTACCCTCAAAACAACGCTAGAGAGCACTGCACACCAAGACAACTATTCACAAGAACAGTTTTTCCCCGAAAGCCATCACTCTGCTAAACAAATAATTCCCTCACCACTGTCAAACTATTCACTAAGGCTGCATTACTATTACTATTAGTCTTCTCATCGTTCCTATCACCCATCTCCTCCCACTTATGACTGTATGACTGTAACTTGTTGCTTGTATCCTTACGATTTATATTAATATTGATTGTTTCCTGATTGCTTATTTGTACCCTAGGACAATCATTAAGTGTTGTACCTCATGATTCTTGACAAATGTATCTTTTCTTTTATGTACACTGAGATCATATGCAACAAAGACAAATTCCTTGTGTGTCCAATCACACTTGGCCAATAAAGAATTCTATTCTATTCTATTCTATTATGACCCTTTGAGTTTAATTGTGTTAACCTTACCTACACTCTTTGCATACAGATGCAAACACACGTGCAAATTACAATTGGTAAGTTGCTTAAATATGACATGAAATTAAGGAAGCGTGTAAACTGTTATGTTTGGAATGGTCAAACTGCAGCATAAACACATTCTTTGTTTTAATCCATAAAATAGAAGAAAATAGGATTGTTACCTGGCTATACTGTATATTGTTCTGAGCAGAAGTAGTGGGGGGTCCTTGGTGCTCTCAAGGCTTGCTTGTTTTCTTGCAGACGTTTCATTATCCTAACTAGGTAACATCATCAGTGCTAGAAGTAGTGGGAGAGGAAGGTCAGGGTGGGAAAGCCCAAGACATCTTCAATGCTGGCCCAGAACAGCAAATCACTTACTCTGTTTGCTCCATAAAATCTTTTTATAAGATTCTTATAATTGAAACAAAAAAAATGTCCTAAAATGAGCCAAGTTTTGCTTCTGCCAAACTATGGGCAATTTGAAACTGTTAGGCCATGGTGGTTTGTTACAGGTTCAAGCAAAGTATATTTTCTGTATTGTGCATAGTCCCAGAGGAAAAAGGAAAAAGTAGCTTAATTGATGTGTTTCTTTCCTATTGCCTGAATCATATAAATTGGGACTCCATCTATCTTCTATCTATCTATATAAAAATGACAGAGAATGGGAATGTATTGGGTAAGGATTTTAAGGAAAAGAAAACATTGTCCGGAAACTTCCTGAATGTTACATGGATCCCAGCTAACTGTAAATGACCATGAAGGAAAAATATCTCAGTAGCCAATATTTTTCTCTGCTGGTATCAAATGAAATTCATTTAGTATCAGCTGGAGTTTCTGTAGTGCTAATGGAAGTTATTTTCAGTTATCACATCAGCTCCTAAGTATACAAAGACAGCAATTTTGGTGGTAATCTAAAGATCAGTTGGAATGTAGGGGGCATGCTTTAGGCTGCCTCTGTAGTGACAAGCCTTTATTTTAATACAAGGAGTATACCATAAAGAAAAGAATGGCAAAAACATTACACTAGGTGGAAGATTAGGGTTGGGAACATTTCACAGTGTGAACATCTGAACTCCAAAACACTAGGAATACCCAGAAAAGCCAGTGTTTAATAAAGAAGGATACTGCCTGAGAACTAATTTTATGCCATAGATTTCTTTTTAAAGCTTCAGAAATGATGAATGACAACACTGAAATGGACCTCTTTCTTGGTTACTGTTCAGTACAATATGCTATGACACAGGGGCGGATTGCTTGTTCTTCGCGCTACCGGTGCGCTGCGCATGCATTGCCGTGTTTTGGCGCATGCGTGCTTGCTACGCGTGCGCCCTGTCATGCGATTTTGCTTCCTGCGCATGCCGAAATCAGCCCAAAAATTCCTAAAAAAAAGATGGTACCGCGCGACAGACCGGTGAAGACGGCACTGGAGGTGTTGTGCACAAATAGCGCCATCTGCTGGCCACTACCGGTGTGGTAGAGTCAACCGCACCGGTAGGAACCCATAACTGCTATGACAGTCTTCCTTAGTCAAGTGATTCAACTGCATTAATTGGTATTGTGACAAGTTAATCCAAATATCTCTGAATCAGGGTGGGTTCCTCCCAGTTTGGACCGGTTTGCCCAAACTGGTAGTGACCCGCTGGTGACGTCATGATGATATCACCGAACCAGATTGGTCGGTGCAGGTCCGTGGGCGCCGCCATATATTTTTTTTAATTTATTTTTTAAATTTTTTTTCTTCTGCGCATGCACAGAAGCCGAGTTTCGGCACTGTGCATGCGGTCGCCATCTTGTTTTTGGCATTTATATATATTTTTATTTTGGGGTTTTTTTGCACTGCGCATGCACATGCGCGCGCTTCGGCTCGGCCATGCAGCGCGGGAGGAAGAAAACTGGCAGCAAGGTAAGTTGGAACCCACCCCTCTTCTGAATGTCAAATGATGGACGAAGGTTAAAACTGACTCTTGGCCTAAATGAGTATGTTTTTTTCCCCAATGTTCTTTATTGTCTTTTTGGCTACTGCAACATTTGAATTAATTGGAAGTACTGGAAACAGCTTGATCATGTTTATCATCTCTATCTGGAGATAAGATTTGGAGAGGCAACTTTTGGTGCCATGTGTTTTCTGTTTCTTAATCCAGGTGTTAACATATACATGAAAGAATTAGTAAATGCCTCATCTTCAAACTTACTATCCAAGAGTTGTTCATTCAACTCTAACCAAGGCTATATAAGGCCCATTTTAGAAAACATGTGCAGAACCCAAGTATTTGGTCTCTCCTGAAGCCTAAAATAATCATAGACCACAGTACCCAACAACTGGAAGAGAAGGGTGTGTCTGTAGCAACCCAAGTGGCTCATAAGAGTTGGACCTCAACGCCTGATTGCATTGTCAATGACATCATTGATGAAGTAGCTTAATCATTTCCAGAGCAGAAAACCACATCCAATAAAGTGGAAAGACACTACTTTAGAACTGGAATAGCTAAAGGCAACTATCAGGTATCTCAGTGATGGATTAGCAAAAGCAAAATTATAGAGACAGGGAATTAAAAAAAACACAAGTGGACAAGAGACGATGGGTAGAAAGGGAATATTTTTAAATATAATAGTGGCATAATTTAAAAGTTAGAATAGGGATGCAATCTAAAGAGAGGGAGATTAAGGGAATACACATTTTTATATAATAAGGTGAAGTAATAACAAGAGGGGAAATCAGAATTTGAATGATGGTATTATTAAGTATGCTTGAATAATATGGTGATTGGCATAAAATAACATTGAAATATTGAATAATTAAATAATGGAAGATTATAACTTAACATAAATATGTGTACTATTACCAGAATTATATAAGCTTGTCAAACATAGTAAGTATGATAAATATTACAAACATTGATATGTTTGTAAAAAAATAAAAAACTTGGGGGGAAAACCCACATTGATAATAATGATGCCATGTTTGAACGACATGTGTCCTACATTTGTCCTGAATTGATTAAGAGAAGAAATTTCTAAGTACAAGCGTCAACTGATTTCCAGGTGTCCATCCATTCTTGCTCGCCTTGAATAGTTGAGTATTAGTTAAAGGGGTGCCTAAGCTATTTTTTAAAGCCTTTTTTCCTATATATCTCCAATGCCTCCCAAATGCATGTCTAACTGACTTATGGTCCGTTAGCTTGATCTTCAATGAACACAAACCATGGGACCTTCTATGAGCTCTCCTTTCATTTACCAATATCAAACTATTGGTCCTGTTGTAGTCACGCAACCTGAATAAAATCTAGAGCTATTAGCTAATTTACACTTACACTGAAATTGTTTTGCTGTGAAATTCAGCTTAGAGGTTCCAAATAAATCCACATCTCCTTGTATATACAAACAGAGGTGTGTGCCTCGAAGAAGCTTTCTTCTCCATTTGAACTGCTGAATCATGAGCTAATGATCATGTTAACATAGAACATAGAATAATAGAGTTGGAATGGATCTTGGAGGTCTTGTAGTTCAACCCCCTGCTCAAGCAGGAGACTCTGTACCATTTCAGACAAATGGTTGTCCAGTCTCTTCTTAAAAGTTTCCAGTGATGGAGCACCCACAACTTGTGGGGGCAAGCTATTCCATTAATTGATTGCTCTAACCTTTAGGAATTTTCTCCTTAGTCATAGGTTGCTTCTTTCCTTGATTAGTTTCCATCCATTGTTTCTTGTCTTGTCTTTTGGTGCTTTGGAAAATGGTTTGACTGCCTCATCTTTGTAGGAGCCCCACAAATATTGGAACATTGCTATCATGTCTCCCCTAGTCCTTCTTTTCATTAGACTAGGCATACCTAGTCTAATGAATTATATGATGATGATGATGATGATGATGATGATGATGATGATGATGATGATGATGATGATTATTATTATTATTATTATTATTATTATTATTATTATTATTATTATATAACTTATATCTGTTATCTAATACATGCTTGATGAATTAAATAAATAAGTAAAATAAAAATACCCAATTCCTGTAACCGTTCTTCATATGTTTTAGCCTCCAGCCCACTAATCATTCTTGTTACTCTTTTTTGCATGCTTTCCAGAGTCTCAACACCTTTTTATATGCAGTATATTGCATATAAAACAATGCAATATTCCAAGTGTGGTCTTACTAACGCTTTGTAAAGTAGTACTAGAACTTCATGTGATCTTGATTCTATCCCTCTATTAATGCAGCCTAGATTGCATTGGCTTTTTTGGCTGTTGTCACACACAATTGGCTCATATTTGTCTACTAGGACTCCAATATCTCTCTCACAGTTGCTGGCATTAAGCCAAGTTTCACAAAGTCTATATCAGTGATGGTGAACCTTTTTTCCCTCAGGTGCCGAAAGCGCGTGTGCGCACGCTATCATGTGCGCATGTGTGCCCACACCCATAATTCAATGCCCCCATGTGCCACGCCCCCATGCTCATACACACATGACCTGTCCTGCGCTGCCCTGCACCCCACGCATGCGCACATGCTCCTCCATTTCCCGACTTCTGATGGGGCTGGTAGGCTTGTTTTTTGCCCTCCTCAGACTCCAGAGGCTTTCTTGGAGCCTGGGGAGGGCAAAAACGCCCTCTCCCGCCCCCCAGAGGCCGAAAACGCCCTCCCAGAGCTTCCGCATGAGCCAAAAATCAGCTGGCCGGCGCATACATGCACACTGGAGCTGAGCTAGGGCAACAACTCACATGCCGGCAGATATGGCTCCGCGTGCCACCTATGGCACGCGTGCCATAGGTTCGCAGGTCTATACCTATACAGTTGTTTTTTCTTGTCTAAGTGTAAAACCTTACTTTTATCTACATTGACTGTCATTTTGTTTGATACTCTTTCTTTTAGCAATTCGTATAATTTACATTTGGTACATACATAATTTGGATCTTTAAAGATATCAAGTAAGCAAGCAAGCAAGCACAAACACCTCAAAATAAGGGTTTCGGTTATTTTTTTTCTTTCATGCTCTCTTCCCCACTTTTCCTGCTTTTTCTTGTGCTCATAAGAAATCAAAAATTAATCTATGTCAACTCTTAGTTATAAAGTATCTTTACAATAGTTGATATGCAGTAATCAGTCACCAAGTCTGTGACTGTCATATTGATAGTTTTTCTCATGATAAATAATGCTTCACTTTTAATCTGCACTTTTGTCTTCAGTTATGTTTCCCCACTTGATGTAGCTATTTCCTTTCTTTCTTGAAACACAATGAATAATCGTTGTGTACAAGTTACTCTTTGTTGTTCTTTGTTCCTCCATTTATTATCTGTGTATAGTCATGAGTTTCTCCAATGCACAAGAAAGAGAACATTCAGTTACAGCCCTCTGTGTAAAGCCACCCACCTTAGCTTCTTGCTTTGTGTTTTCTTCTAATATATTGTCTAATTAAGCAAAGTCATTACTCCTTAAGCTATTTTGATGTTTGCAGATTGATCTCTCTACCTATTACTGTTTTTGTAACTGTTGATGTTAGATTTATATCAGCCGTGGGTTGCTCTCGGTTCAGACCGGTTCTTAAAACCAGTAGCGGTGGCGGTGGGAGGCTCCGCCCACCCGCCCAGGACGCTTCTGCGCAAGCGCGCACGCGAACCAGTAGCAAACTAATTCAGAACCCACTACTGATTTATATTTAGTCCTTCTTCCAAGAGCTCAAAGCTCAAACAAAGCATTCCTGTTTCCAAATTTAATCCCACAATTAACTTTGTAAGAGTTGAGTTAAAACCTACCAACCAACCTCATGGCATCAATAAACTTATTTCTGTGGCTAAGGAAAGACTTCAGCTGAGATATTCTCAGTTCTACCTCAATAACATAATCACTAGTCATTTTTGTTCTCTTCCTTCTTCATTTCCTACCCTCTTTTGTCCTTATTTTGGATATTCTATTAGTCACACTACACAGTGTGTCAAAGCCAGACAAGTCATGATGGCAAACACAATGATAAGATGCATATTTAAAAACAGGCAAGGCATTGGTCATATTTTTGTAGCTACCATCTTAATTTTTTGCCACACTCTGCAAAGTTTTAAGAGAGCCCAAAAATGATTTGGATGACAGTCACAGCACAGGTATAATACAATCTGCATTACTTTGTGACAGCTCTTATCTATTTGAAGCTGCTGCTAAACACAGTTACTGTGATGTATATCATCTGAATTAGGGAATCCTGGTTGTAGTTCTGTCAAGTACAGCAAAGCTAAAATCCAAATCTGTTGCGTTTTGCAATGGGAAATGATGTTTGAGCTTTGGAGAGCACTTGCCAGGGGTGGGTTCCACTTACCTTCGCCACCGGTTCACATCGCAATGTTTCGTGCTCATGTGAGCGTTCCCCCCCGGTGAAATTTCACTTCCGCGCATGCTCAGTAACAGGATTCAGCCCGAAACACAGCTGAGGATCTGATCAACTGTGATTCGGGCAAAGAAATAAAGGTGAGTATTAACCCGGGGGTGGGCGGGCTCTTTTTCAAGCCGCGGAAGAGGAGAAGCCATTCAAACACGGAAACATTCACCAAAAATTCCCAAAAAAAGATGGCGGCGCCCACGGACTGGCACCGACTGAACCGGATCCGTGACGCCATTGTCACTTCACCAATGTGTCACTAACAGTTCAGGCGATCTGATCCGAACCGGGAGGAACCCATCCCTGGCAGTTGCCAATGAATAGACTAGGAACTGGCCAACAGGAGCTGGAAAACCCCCATCCCTGATTGGGTTACTACCATATTACAGTCCAATTAATTCTCCCTTTAACTCCAACATATATTTTCTTGAGATCACATGTTGATTATTCTCTTAATGAAAGAATCTTTAAACTTATATTTGTTTTCCCTTTAATAAAAGTCTATCAAACTTGCTGGCATTTCTATTAAATGCCTCTATGTCTGATTCTTTTCTAAATCTAAATCTTCATTATTCTGTCATGCTTATTTTTAGTTGCTAAGTTACTTATTATTGTTTTCATCTCTTTTGTTTTACAAAATATAATGGTTCCATATTTGTATTCATACAAACACAGACAGTGGATTTTTAAACATCCTTAACAGGGACTGTGTTCCATTAATAGCAATCATAATAAACATTCATGACCTTATTTAAAAAAAATAGATGAAGATAAGACTATAGATCTGGAAGTTATTTTATGTATTGCCATGCTGTTGAGCACACTATGAGATTTCTCATGTTTTACCTCTTCCTTCCAAATTTGTATGCCATCAAAACATTTGACTCCTGGCAGCTTTTAACAAAGTAAAATATAATAAAAATAAAAACTTTGACATTTAAAAATTCCCAAATCAATAAAATATTCAACACCAAAGTCAAAATGAACTCAAAACTCAAAATGAGCAGTAATAATTAAAAATGAAAATAATGAATAAGCACAAAAAAATATGATATGAGTGTTAGTACGTTCAGAAACAAACAGAAAACAACCCAGCCAATGTCTCCTACATTTCTAAACTTGTAGCAAACCATATTCTGTTGCCTTCTTTCTCATTTTGATTGAGTTCTGCAAATGCTTATAAAAGCAATTCCAGATTTCCTAGAGTGGGTTGCGAATTTCTCTTTACTGAAAGATGAGTTTTATTGTCTCACTATAATATTGTTTTTCTTAAATAGAATATCCATTTGATTTGAATGTTTAACAACGCATCGCTGAATGTATTCCTTTTGCAATTAAAGCTTTTTTTCCTACCATTACAAGTTTTTTTTAAATGCTAGTGAAAGAGAAACAGAGAGATGGATTGACTTATATGGAGGTGTAATAAAATGCACAGTTAAGTTATAGATGTAGAAGGGTGAGAATTATTGTACCAGTAGGAATTGAAGATAAAAGAGAATTGTAGTCGATAGCATGTAGCAGAAAAGGACTGAAAAGGGCTGAAAAATGCCAAGAGCATGTCAGAACCCCATCCTACCTCTCAGATGTTGGAGTGATTTTATTGAGCGATCCTTTTCCAATGTCCCAGGTGTAATTGAGGTTTAGTGAACCAGTTAATCAATTGATCATAAAAACAGTTGTAATTTAAGCTCTTCTATATCTAGGAATGTTTCTTGGCCCATTTGGTGACCTGAAATAAGAGTAGTTATAAGAGATATTTGTTTCTATAGCCTTCTTCTTTCATCTTACATATTCAGAGCTGGTCAGATGTATAATTATGGCAGCTGTCTAAAGAGGCTAGATGGGATTTTTCAGACCAATTTTAGGAAAAAAGGAATATTTATTATTTTAGCAGAGCAAAAGAGAACAGGAAATCTTTCTGGCATTAGAGAACTTACTTTCATTGGGCAATGAATGTGGAGAATGTGGCCATGTTTGGTGGAAACAAAGAATGTTCAACAAACTTTGGTTTGTTTAATGACTGTGGCTTCACTTAACAATCATGGTGATTAATGACCACCGCAAAAAGGGTTATAAAATTGGGTCAGTCACATGACCAACCCATTTTACAACTGTCACAAGTTATGGGCGAGCTCCATTACATTCATAACTCAAGGACTATCTGTATGACCATATTCTCAAAATGTATCTTCCATATTTTAATTTAAATTTAATTTAATTTAATAGACGTTCTTATAGGCCGCCCAATCCCGTGGGACTCAGGGCGGCGTACAACAGAATAAGAAGCGTACAATAAAAACAATTATCATAATTTAAAATTAAAAGGCATAGTTAAAACAATTATAAAAACAACATTCAAGGGGGGAATCTGATCTTCCTATTCACCCCGCCTGCCGGAAGAGCCAAGTTTTTATGGCTTTACGGAAGGCCAGCAGGGTGGGGATAGTCCGGATCTCTGGTGGGAGTTGGTTCCAGAGGGATGGGGCTCCCACAGAGAAGGCCCTCCCCCGTGGCCCCGCCAACCAACATTGTTTGGCCGATGGGACCCGGAGGAGGCCCTCTCTATGGGACCTAACCGGTCGTAGGGAGGTATGTGGTAGGATGCGGTCCCGAAGGTAACCTGGCCCTGAGCCATGTAGGGCTTTAAAGGTAACGACCAACACCTTAAATTGCGACCGGAGACTAATTGGCAGCCAATGCAGCTGGCGAAGAATAGGTGTTACGTGGGTGTATCTCGGTACACCCACTACAGCTCGCGCAGCTGCATTCTGTACCATTTGGAGTCTCCGGATGCTCTTTGAGGGTAGCCCCATGTAGAGCGCGTTACAGTAGTCTAGCCGTGAGGTGACAAGGGCATGAGTGACTGTGAGCAAAGCCTCCCTCTCCAAGTAAGGTCGCAATTGGTGCACAAGACGAATCTGTGCAAAGGTCCCCCTAGCCACAGCTGAAAGATGTTGCTCCAATTTTAGCTGTGGATCTAGGAGGACACCCAAATTGCGGACCTGTTCCGAGGGAGTCAATTTTTCTCCCCCGAGAACCAGGGAGGGACAGTCGACATAATCCTTGGGAGGCAAAATCCAGAGCCACTCAGTCTTGTCTGGGTTGAGCCTGAGTCTGTTCACTCCCATCCAGACCCTCACATCGTCCAGGCAGCGGCACATTACATCAACTGCTTCACTGAACTGACACGGGGTGGAGATGTACAACTGGGTATCGTCAGCATACTGCTGATACCTCACCCCGTGTCGTCGGATGATCTCACCCAGCGGTTTCATGTAAATGTTAAACAGGATGGGCGAGAGGACCGAACCCTGTGGCACCCCGCAAACCAGGGGCCTAGGGGCCGACCTCTGCCCTCCTGTCAACACCGACTGCATCCTGTCAGAGAGGTAGGAGGAGAACCACCGTAAAACAGTGCCTCCCACTCCCACCTCCCCAAGACGACGCAGAAGGATACCATGGTCGATGGTATCGAAAGCCGCTGAGAGGTCAAGTAACACCAGGATGGAGGAATGACCCCCATCCCGTGCTCGCCAGAGATCATCCATCAGTGCGACCAAAGCAGTCTCCGTACTGTAGCCGCGCCTGAAACCCGATTGAAAGGGATCCAGATAATCAGTATCCTCCAATAGCCGCAGGAGTTGGAGCGACACCACTTTCTCTACAACTTTACCCAAGAAGGGTAAGTTGGAGACTGGACGGAAGTTCTTTAAATCCGCTGGGTCCAGGGAAGGCTTCTTGAGGAGGGGCCTCACCACCGCAGCTTTTAAGGGCTGCGGGACGGACCCCTCTCTCAAAGATGCGATCACAACAGCCTGGAGCCAGCCGCGTGTCACCTCCCTGCTGGCCGAAACCAGCCAGGAGGGACACGGGTCCAATAAACAAGTGGAGGCGCTCATCGCTCCTATGGCCTTGTCCACATCCTCAGGAGTGATAGGCTCAAACTCCTCCCAAATAACAGGACTAAGACTCGCCCCTGTCATCTCGGCCTGCCCTGTCCAAATGGAGTCCAGGTCTGTCCGAATCTGAGTGATTTTATCCGCCAGGAACTGGGAAAATTCCTCAGCTCTACCCTGCAAGGGTTCTTCGCCCCCCCCCTTTGCGAGGAGGGAGCGCGTCACCCTAAACAGGGCGGCTGGGCGGGAGTCGGCGGACGCAATAAGGGCGGAAAAATGCGCACATTTTGCCGCTCGTATCGCCACTAAGTAAGACTTAATGCAAGTTCTTAAAAGTGTCCGGTCAGACTCAGCTTTACTGGCTCTCCATCGTCGCTCTAGGCGTCTCTTTAGGCGCTTCATCTCCCGGAGCTCCTCAGTAAACCAAGGAGCCCTCCGGGATCCGCTGCCACGGAGAGGCCGCAAAGGCGCAATCCGATCTAAAGCCCCTGTTGCCGCCTGATTCCAGGCAGTCACTAGAGCCTCGGATGAATCGTGTACCAGGGAGTCCGGTATTTCCCCAAGTTCCCTCTGAAATCCTTCGGATTCCATTAGGCGCCTGGGGCGGAACCACTTAATCGGTCCCGCCTCCTTGCGGTGGAGGAGTGGCGCCATGAAATCCAACCTCAGAAGGAAATGATCTGACCACGACAAGGGTACTGTGACTAAACCCCTCAGCCTCAGATCATCTCTCCACTGCCCCGAGAGAAACACAAGGTCAAGCGTGTGACCTCCCTCATGAGTCGGACCCTGAACTACTTGGGTCAGGTCCATGGTTGTCATGGAAGCCATGAACTCCTGGACTGCCTCTGAGGTTTCACCGGGCGATGGCAGGTTGAAGTCCCCCAGCACCATCAACCTGGGGAACTCAATCGCCAGCCCTGCTACCGCCTCGAGCAGAACAGGCAGGGCCTTTGCAACGCAGCTAGGAGGCAAGTACGTTAGCAGAAGGCCCACCTGAACCCCTAAGTCCAGCTTCAGAAGGAGCGTCTCACACCCAACAATCTCCGGGGCAGGGCTCCTTCGAGGATTTAGGTTCTGGCGAGTTATAATTGCCACTCCTCCACCCCTTCCCTGGGGTCGCGGCTGATGCTGAACTGAGAACCCGTCCGGGCACATCTCGGAGAGGGGAACCCCCCCCTCCTGGCCTAGCCAGGTCTCAGTAATACATGCCAGGTCCGCCCCCTCTTCCAGGATTAAATCCCGTACAAGGGGGGCCTTGTTAGTAATCGACCTGGCATTCAACAGCAGCAGCTTGAGCCCAGGGCCCTGACATCCCTGGTTACCAGGTACTCGGGCTGAGCTAGATGGAACCAAACCAGAGGGGCCAGAACAAGGAATCGCTTGAAGATAGCGAATTCTCGTTCCCCGAGAGCGGCCTACCCCCCTGCTCCCGCCATACCTACCTCTCCCTGTTATGACCTTAATACTCCCGTCCCCCCTCACACCAGAGATCCCCTCCTCTCCCCCACTGGTCCCCCTCTCTCCCAGCAGGCCATGCATCCCAGTCATACTGAGCCTGGGGGAGGACTGGAACCCCCCTCCGCTTCTGTTTACACACTCAGCAGAGGGGGGTAGAGACCCAATCCCCAGCTCACTCATTCAGCCACTAACAGCCACCCAGTCTCTATCAACCAATCATAACACATTCATAACCCAGACCATTAATAAAAATCACAATACTTCCGGGGGTTAAAATCAATAGAAACAATAGGAGGCAGATGCAGGCAACCTCCAAACCCGATATAGCTTAGTTCTTAATATTGCCTTAATCTCAGTCTTTTTGCTTTCTGTGTATCCAAGATCTATTGCCTCTGCTGCAGCAATAACAATGTCCAACAGCTGCCCCCGTGATGATAGTGGGGGGACTGAGTCCCGTTTAGCACTAAGGGGGATCGCTTGGAAGCCAGGCCCATTCCCTCGCCTAGAAGACTGTTGCCCCAGGATTGGTCGCCGCCAATCCTGCAGGTTATAACGGGAGAGTTGGAGATCTAAAATCCAAACGCCGTTTGTTGTTAGTCTGAGGTTCTGGCGGCCCGCCTGGAAACCAGGCTGATCCAGTCTCTGGGGAGTTCTTTCCGAAGGGCCTCTCGTCGCCAAGATGACACGCAGCGACATCGAGATGGCCGTCCAAGGAGCCAATCTTGTCAGACTCATCTGCAGAAAGTCCCAGCCCTAGCTCTTGTCTTTAAAAGAGCTGTTAAAAGAGCTCTTGATGCAGTACTAAAAAGATTGGGATCATTTCTTGAAATGGGGAAGAGAGGGAGATGGCAGGTTTAGGATATCTTCCTCCATGCCATAATCCACCTCTTTCTATTTGTTTTTCTGCACTCCTTCAAAGCCAATCTGTATCATGGAAGAGGCAAAGCAAATGAGAACAGGGTGTGGCTGTTTTCTTATATTTGAAAAACACAGCTGAACACGTAACACCTGAAAGAGGAGAGATGAGCAGCAAAATGAGGAATTTCTAAAGTTAACATTTTCAGCTAAGCCACAGATCATATGGAGCTGTTTCCCCAGTCAGGAAGCCCTCCAAATATTGAACTTCAGTTATTACTCCTTAAGAATTCTGGGAGTTGAAATTCACACAAAGGATTTGGCCAGGCCTGTCAAACTGGCGGCCCACAGGCCAGATGCATCACGTGCAGGCCCCGCCCACCCCAGCTTGGCAAAGGCAAAAAATGTTGCGATACGTCACGATACATCATGTCACGTGATCGAGTTTGACACCCGTGATCTAGGCCAACCTTAACAACCTTGGCAACTTAAAGCTGTGTGGACTTCAACTCTTAGAATTCCATAGCCTGCATACAGTAGCTGCCTGGAGAATTCTGGAAGCTGAAGTTCATACATCTTCAAGGTGCCAAGATTGAAAAACAGTGGTCTAGGCCAGGGGTAAGAAAACTACAGCTCTTTGAGGACCTGTGGCCTTCAACTCCCAGAAATTCTGGGAGTTGAAGGCCACAGGTCCTCAAAGAGCTGTAGTTTGCCCACCCCTGGTCTAGGCTAAGGGTCTTCAAACATGGCAACTTTAAGACTTGTGGACTTCATCTCCCAGAATTCCCCATGCTGGGTAGGGAATTCTGGAAATTAAGTCCACAAATCTTAAAAGTTGCCAGGTTTGGAGACTCCTGGTCTAGGCTGAGGTGAATTTCACCTGTCAGTAAAGATGTCCTGATTGCAGGAATGAATAAAGATGCTAAAGAAATAAAAATAAAAAACTATGACTGACTGCTGCATGTTATTGGCTTTCTGGAAAGATAATAGCGTTCCCAACAGTGGTGGGTTCTGAATTAATTTGCCACTGATTCACACGTGCGCAATGCTTCTGCGCATGCACAGAAGCATCCTGGATGGGTGGGCGGAGCCTCCTGGCACTGCTACTGGTTCTAAGAACCGGTCCAAACCGGGAGCAACCCACCGCTGGTTCCCAATTGCAAAGAATTATAAACATATATCCTTCTGAAAATTTCAAATTCAGAGCATATAACGTATATATCCTTGATGAATCCTTGTAATTAGTGCTAATTACTTTTCAAATGCCCCAAATAATTAACTCATCTACATTCAAAACAAATCCCCAGAATGAATTAAAGCAGTCAGAAATGTTGAAATAAGAGACAATGCATGGCAAAATAAAAATAAATCTGTTTTCCCTCTTGCAAAAAAAATGCATATAGCTACATAGCTGAAATACAATCTCTAATACCGATGAGAAAACTAATTTCTTTAGAGAAGGAACAGATGTGTTTGAAATTCAGGTTTTCTTCTTATCATTTGTCTTGTAAGACAACTACTTCAGACATATTCAAAGCATGAAGCAATAATGGCATTGCTGACACAGTATAACATTTCTCAAAGACAAAGCTTACACTTGAATGTGTATGCCCAAGATGAATTATTATCTGGGAGACATGTATTATTGAATCAGAACTTCTACAAATGGATCCATCAACAAACATATTGACTTAAAGCCAGTATATGAACCTATAAGAAACCAGACCATCCAAACAACCAATCAGCAACAGAACCAACCATCTCCTCACCAGTTGAATTTCGCACCACACAAACATTCATGCAACCAATTGACCACAACATCACACAGGACCTATATAAAAGAACCAAACAAGACACTTCACCCAAAGTCCTGCTGAAGATGTTACCTAGTTTGGTAACGAAACATTCGGGAGCAAAAGGCAAGCTTGGAGAACAAACCACTGCCAAGAACGTCTACCTCACATATACTGGTCCCTTCATACTAAAGTAAAAATATACAAAACATATGCTGTTGGTAGTCAGCTGCCAAATTTAATAATCAGGAACATGTGATATATATTGTATAAAGTGCATTAGATGTATTACAGGTAGTCCTCAACTTGCAACATAATGGAGCCTATCCATTTCAGTCATAAGTCATCACAGTGGTAAAACAAATCATGTGACCAGATCCATTTTACAGCCATTTTAGCTGTAATTTAGCTAAGCATTTTGCACTGGTCATTAAACACTGGTTATTAAGCAAACCTATTGCATTCTCAGGCCTGCCCCAACTTGGTCCCTTAAGCAAGAACAACTGTCGACTCCATTCGGTGTGAAAGGTTTACTTTACTAAAGGCCAAATAGATTACAGTATAGCAAAGCCAGAACTGAGGTTTGCGTGCCAAACTTTCCTGGTTAACTTTTTCCTCTTTGTCCCTTCCCATTGTTGATCCCTTATTGACCAATCATATTCAACTAAAATGCTTTGGGAATGTTCTTTTCAATTGTAGACTGGGTGATGTGGAGATGCATGCCTTTCCTTGGTGTCTGACCTTGAAGTTGTGTCTCTAGAAGGTACGATGAGTGGTCAGACTCCCCACCCCCATCCATCTCTCTCCCCCTATAGTTTAGGGCAATTATATTAAACTGAGGAAATTAATTTTATTAATTATTAGTTTAAATGGAATTGACAAAACCTGTTTAAATATGCAAAAGGACAAGGGAAGGACATCCCCTTTCACCATTGTTATTCATCCTAGCTCTGGAAATTTTGAATAGAGACATAGGACAGGATGAGAGAATTGCTGGGGCAAAGGTTAAAAAAGAAGCATATAAACTGTCATGGCTGCCATTCTGCTAGCTAAGCATTGCAAGCTGACAGCCTGATATGAGCAATGGGAAGAGGGAAGCGAGGATTGGAATGTAGGCAGGAATTAGGGGAGGGATGGAAACCAAACTGTGCTGACCCAAAGCATGAAAAACACCAGCCAACCCACATTGGTGTGCAGAGCTGAAAAGCCCATGAACTGAGGATATGTCATCCAAACAATATCCAAGCACCCAATTGGACATTAATTGATAACAGGAGGATGGTCGGGTGGGGGGGGGAGAGAAGTTAATTGTATCATGTGCACAGGAAAACACCAGATTCAGCTTCGCTACTGTGTTTCCCTGAAAATAAGCCCTCCTCTGAAAATAAGCCCTCCCCCGAAAATAAGCCCTCCCCGAAAATATTTAAACGCATGCGCAGCCGGTCCCCGCCATTTCCTCTGGTTAGGGTTAGGGAGACAGAGCTGGAAATCAGGTAAGGCGGCAAGAGGAGCCCCGTCTTGCTCCACCCGCCCCAAAATAATAAGACCTCCCCAAAAATAAGGCCAAGCGCTTATTTCGGGGTTCAAAAAATATAAGACAGGGACTTATTTTGGGGGAAACACGGTACTTCTGTAACCACTTAAGCTTTAATAAAGTATACTGTTGGTGAAACAATGGGCCAGGAGTCTTTCCTTGCTAGATGACTGAGTGAGACGGTTGACATAAACTAAGGGCATTTGCTTATGATTTGGCTTTCATTTTGGAAAACCCTATGGCGAGAATAGAATTATTAATGGGGAAAAAATAAAGGAATTTGGTGATTGGCTTAACACTAACAATAAAAAATGAAGATAATAAAAATATGAAGCTGGAAGTTGAAAAATAACTGACTGTTAAAACTGGTTTTCAGATTGAAAAAAATATCTGTGTATTACTCTAACCCAGTGGTTCCCCAACCATTTTATTGCCGTGGACTGGTCAATGTTTGATAATTTTTCCGCAGCCCACTGGGGGGGGGGTTGCGGCGTCGCGTTGATTATTAAATCAAAACAATCTCAAATATACTGATCAGCGTGGGGGCGGGGCACAGAAGCCCCGCCCCCACGCTGATCAGCTGGGCTGGGGCACGTCGGCAGACGCAGGAGTCCCGTCCCTGCACTTATTATCGGGACTCGCAGGACTCGCAGAAGTCGCAGGACCCGCCGCTGCACAGAAGACGCAGTAGCAGGGCGGCCCGGTACCATTTGTTCTGCGGACCGGTACCGGGTCGCGGACCGGGGGTTGGGTACCACTGCTCTAACCAACATGAAATCCCATTCTTGGGCTTTGCCCCTCTCCTGTTGATAAGGCACCATAGCAACGCACTAGTATTTCACCGTCTTTTCAGCATCAATCCTTTGAATTGATTAGGATGATGGCAATTAAAAAAAAATGAGTAAAAGCAGCATAGAAAGAACACCACCATTTGTTCGGGGCTACATTTTGCACTCTTCACCTGGTCAACTGAAGAGAACACAGCTTCAATATGGAGTATTCGCTGTTTTGAAGTTGGCTATGATAAAGGCAAATGAAGATCAGCTTTGTTCAATATCTGGAACTGTATTTTCTATGTGTGGATTTGCATTGGAGTTTATTAACTGCATTCACAAAAGAGTGAGTGCACTCCAACGTTTGTGCTGGCTGTTCTGAATTTACAATAAAATTGTGTTGCTAGGCATTACAGTATAGTCATACTTTGTATAATACAATTAACCAGAACTGAAAATTGTTCCTACCGATACCCGCTGCTTCAATGCCAGATAAAGGGAAGAAAAAAACTTCCTTTGAGTTGAGCTTGACTCATTTTGATTTTGTGAGCATGTCTGTGCAATTTTCTAGGCAACAGGAACAAAAGAGATTGCCACTGCTTTCTTCCAGGATATTTTTTGACATCTCAGTCTAGCCTACAGCTGTGCTAGAGACAGCTTAATCAATAGATTTGGTTTGTAACTAGTGTACCGTTTTGTAAAAAGAAAGCTGATCATATCCAAGATATTTTATGCCTGTCATAATAAATATTCTCTTGCTGCTGCTTCTATGTCTTGGAAATCATGCAGAAATGTCATTTCCAATGTTTATGAAGATTGACAAGAAAGATGATTTTAATCTGCATTGGCAGAAAGATGCTATTGTGTTTCCAATAGTATGTGTCAGAAATTCAAGGCAATAGTCAGCAAGAGAGCCTCATCCCTTAATCATTATCTACTTCAAACATAAGGTTGCCACTGAGTTCAGGTATCAGATGGAACTGCACTGCTTCATAGTACTGGAAGCTACTGTACTTGAAAAAAAAATCTGGTTTATAGATCAAAGTGTTGCAATCCTGCAGTCTCCTATCTACATAGAGACTTGAGAGGAGATGAAATTCTGTGGGAGACAAGACAGTAAAATAAAAGTCTGACCATCTCTGCAAGGAGAATGACATGGGGAATGCAAAGAGAAAAAGGCAAAACCTACCTGGATATTGTTGTTCTTCCAGCCAAGGAGAACAACCCCATCTGACGAATGAAGGTGAATATATGTGTCCCAGGATAAAAACACTGCAATGAACAAGGACACACATTCATCTTTGCAGCTACTAAGATTGTTGGACGAGCAGGCACAAAAACAGCCAGGGAATTGATCGAAGCCCTGGAAATAGGCCCTTCGTCAGTCAACAGGAGTGCTGATTTACCATCAGCTTATCAAGTACTTAGAAGGCAAGGGCTAGGCAGCACAAGCAAACAACAGCCAAGGGCTTAAAAGTCAGCCATCAACACACCCCAATCAGCATCTAAAAAGCCACGTACAACAGGCACCATATAAATACCACATACAGAACAGCACACACTCTACTAGAGAGAAGTTCCAGGAAGATGGGCTGAAATCTTGGAAGACAAAATCTCTGGTCCTAGTTACCGACACAGATTGGACCCAGGGGTGGGTTCCGGATTCTGCTACTGCCAGTTCTCTCAGGGACACGTCGCGTGGGCAGGTGTGCGTTGTGTGCCGTGCACGTGCATGCGCAGTATGTTAAAAAGCTGCACATGCGCAGAAGCAAAAAACAAGATGGCAGTGCCTATGGCACCGCAGAGAGTACTGGCTCGGGGGCTTGGCAGGGCAAGGTCGCTGCTGGTTCCAGCAACCCAGGCCGCCAAGTTACTAACAGTTCTATAGAACCGGTCCCAACCAGTAGGAACCCACCTCTGATTGGACCCCATCTGAGATTAGAGGCCTCATTCTGAGCATAGAAAAATATTTAGTCTGCTGTGGAATGCTAGCATGGGCAAAGCAACCACTGAGTAAAGCAATCCTTTTCTCTCCCACATTTTCTCAGTTTTTCTATTCATCCATTCCCTATCTCACACACAAAATCCAATCATGCAAGCATATGCTCCCACAACACTGTCTTATGCCCTGAGATGTCAAACCACTTAGTAGGGCTGTATTATTGTTATTATCCTTCTCATCGTTCCTATTGCCTATTTCCTTAGCTTCTTATGACTATAACTTTGTTGTTTGTATCATAGGATTTATGTTGATTGCTTTTATGATTGTGGTCATGATTTTTCACTTGTTGGTTGTATGTACATCAAGAGCTTATGCACCGAAGACAAATTTCTTGTGTGTCCAATCACACTTGGCCAATAAAGAATTCTATTCCATTCCATTCCATTCTATATGATTTAAATCATGATGAATAAAATGGCTTTTTGTTTCAAGTCATTCCTTTTAACTTTATATGCTACCATGAAGCTTTTTAATCAACATCAGATTTGTCTGATTATGTGCCATCAAGTTTCTCCATGATGATCAATCTATATCTCTCCCTAACCTGTCCTTTCAGGACTCTCAAAGCTGTACCCATCACCACTGTAATCGAGTCCACCCATCTTGCTGCTGGTCATCCTCTTTTTTTTTCCTCCTCCCCCTCCTTCTCCTCTCATGCGGGGTGGGGTGGGGCATGGCAAGGTGATGGCCAGATCCTTAGGGCAGGAGAGAAGCGGCCCTGTAGCTGCCTTCACACCACATTTGCACGTAAGGCAGCCTTCACTTCCTTCGCTTTGGGCTGGAGGTCACGCCCTGCCCGCTCGGCCAAAGAGCTGTGGGGGACGGGATGGGACACGGCAAGGCAATGGCCGGATCCTTAGGGCAGGAGAGAAGCCGCGTCCAAAGACCCTCCTTAAGCGAGCAGCCACCTGCCACCCGCCCTCTGCTTGTGCCTTTGAGCCTTGAGGAGGGTCTCCCCGCGTGCACCACAGCCAGCCAGGGAGTTGCGAGAAGGGGAAGGCCCGAAAAGAAGTCGGAGTGGCGATCGTTCCTCAGCACACAGAGAGAGAAGGGGAGAGAGAGGGAGAAAGAGAGAGATGGGAGAAAGAGAGAGATGAGGGAGTGAGAGGGAGATGGGTGGGGAGGAAGGGAGAGAGAGAGAGAGAGAGATGGGGAGAGGGAAAGAGAGAAAAAAGATGAGAGGGAGAAAAAGAGATGGAGAGAGAGAAAGAGAGGGAAAAGAGAGAGACATATACCTTTTCCTCATAGAAAACAGACCCACAAAACCTGGGTAGGCGTAGTTGGAGGGGATCATGTGACTCGGTGGGAGTGATGTCAGTTGGCCACGCCCACCTAGGTTTTGTGGCTCTGGGTGTTTTTTTTCCTCTGGGAAACGGGTCCAAATGGCTCTTTGACTTTTTAAGGTTGCCGACCCCTGGACTAAACAAATCCTCTTTCAACTATGATCCCTTTGATAAATGTATGGCATCATGGTTATGGTTTCATATTGTTGACTTTCAAAGTGGACAGTTTTCTTTCAAACTTGCTTCTAGACCAGGGGTGTCAAACTTGCAGCCCACAGGCTGGTTGCGTCATGCACTGACCACGCCCACGCCTGGTTTAGCGAAGGGGGAGAAAGTCACAATCACATCACATGATGACACCATGACGATGTGACTTTGACACCTCTGTTCTAGAGTTTCTGTTTCTTTGCAACAAACATTACTTTGAATTAATGGTTTCTGTCTCAGTGCTTTCTATCATTGGGAATAGTACTGTCTGAGTTGGTTGTACCAGGAATACCCATGTCAACCACTGGAACACTGAGTCCTCTTGGTAATATTGTAACCAGGGTATCCAACAAAGTAATGATGTAATAAAATCCATTGTTACCTGCGTATGTTAGTGGAGATCTTTTCTTTAGCACAATCCAGTGAGGCAAAAACTGGTGCACCAGAAAGAGAAGTCTGTAATCCTGGTTCTAAAACCATGCTCATTTGTAAGTAGATTATCTCTGTTTGTCAAATACTTCGTAAGCCTCCATTAACTTTTCAGAGTTTGTCAGTCACAAGTCACATCCAAAGTGCACACTGTTTCTGTGGTTCTGGTGTGTCATTCATTCTTACAGGAATCTATTCTGTAATCTGGATTTATTTTATAACAATGTTATCATAGTTGTCATCTATCAGATGAACGAAATATAAATAAATATCAAGAAAAATTATCAAATTTGATTTGTTTATAAGTGAAATCAAGGCAACTTCCTATAGCACATGCAATTTGAACCTCTAAGACTGGGAGCAAGAGATTTCTGATGTCAAAGTTTAAAATAGTCAAGAATTATAATTTAAAAACTATAATCATACATGACTTTACTCTTTTTTCATATGCATATGTTTGTCATGAAGAAATCTACCGTATGTGGTCACTAGAAGCAAAAAACAATGGCACCTCCATCAATCAACGAATCAATCAATCAATCAATCAATCAAATGTGTATATATGTTTGTTTAAAATAAATGGATGGAAGTTATCCATCTCAGTTTTCCATAGTTGAAGTAAAAATTTCTTTGGCCTTTTTTGTAGGAATATATTTTATAGGAATATCATTGGGCATGTCCATTGCCTAAATTTCTTATTACAGTAGAAGAATTTGAATTAGAGTTCTTGAAGAGAATTGATTAGTTCTTTATGCATCTCAGAACCCACCCACCCCATATGTGTGTGTATACACACACACACACACACACACACACACACACACACACACACACACACACACACACACACACACATTATTACAATAAAATAGATGTTACAAAAATAATTATCAATTGTGATTATAGAATTAGAATACTATAGAAACACTGCTATGAATTGTACAGGTAAAGCACCATAATATTTTGAGCAAAAGCAAAAAGCCATGAACTTTGGGAGTAATTTTATTTCTGATTTTTCATTGAGAAGTTTAACAGCCTTCTTCCAAAAACAACATTTTCATTTCTCATTACTGTATACAGGTAGTCTTTGACTTACATCAGCTCATTTAGTGACCGTTCAAAGTTACAATGGCACTGAAAAAATGACTTATGACCATTTTTCACAGTTACGACCTTTCCAGCATCCCAATGATCATATGATCAAAATTCAGATGTTTGGCAACTGGTTCATACTTATGACCGTTGCTGTATGCCAAGATCATGTGATCACCTTTTGCAATTTTCTGACAAGTAAAGTAATGTAGAAGTCAGATTCACTTAACAACTGGATTACTAAACTTATCAACTGCAGTGATTCACTTAATAACTGAGGCAAGAAAGGTCATAAGACATGGAAAAATTCGCTTAACAAATATCTCACTTAACAACAGAAATTTTAGGCTCAATTGTGGGTGTAAGTCAAGGACTACCTGTAGTGTACACGTTTTTATGAAATCCTTATTTCAGGGATTTTGTTTCCAAATCCCACAGGGTTTAGCTCAGGGGTCTTCAAACATGGCATCTTTAAGACTTGTGGACTTCAATTCCCAGAATTCTCCAGCCAGTTATGCTGGCTGAAGAATTCTGGGAGTTGAAGTCCACAAGTCTTAAAGTTGCCACGTTTGAAGACCTCTGGTTTAGCTGAAAACACTCATCAAATTCAGCGTGCTTTAGCCAAGAATAATTTTAGAAGTGCTTCTGAGATGCAACTTCACAATCTTTCTTTCTCTCCTAGAGCAGCTATGGTTATAAAAGAAAAAATAAAGAAGACCGATGGCCCACATCTGAGGCTGAACATGCCCTTTGCCAGTGAACCAGATTTTATCAGCTTTGACAAAGCTACACAGACCTCCTCTGAGGACACATTAGATGGTCCACATACAGCTCACATGTTTGTGCCAGAAAAAGAAAAATACTACGTACGGAAAACAAGAAGCAGACGACAAGAGAAATGTCCCACTGTCCAGTCAGGGTTGGAGCTTGAGAACTCCCTTCTGGAGGAAAAATACAAAAGAGGGATTACAGACTTGGAACATCATGGAAGTATCTCCTTGAATCCGATTATAGAAGAATGTAATGAGGTACAATCAATCTATGAATGAGAAGACTATTAATTACAAAGGTGTCATGCTTATGGTCCAGTTCTTCATAGTTCATAGCTACTATGCAGCAGTGGAAATATATACTTTCCCAATACAGCCACCAAAAGCTATTAATAAAATTTAAATTACCGTATTTTTCGGAGTATAAGACGCACCGGAGTATAAGACGCACCTTAGTTTTGGGGGAGGAAAACAAGGGAAAAAGGCCTCTGCCTCCCAGCAATTTGCAAAACAGCAAACAGCAAACAGTACAGATGATATACACTGTTTGCTGTGTATTTCTGTGCATGTGTGCCTGACCCATAGAAATGGCAAAGAATTGGAGAAATGTACATTATGGCAGTATATTAATCCCAGAAAGTTTTCTTAAATGTAATCACACTAACTCCTCCCAATGATTTAAATAGATCTACTCCAAACATGACTAAATCAGGGTTTCTCAGCTGCCTTCTTTTAATACTAATACTTAATACTAATACTTAATACTAAAACAGGACATTTCAGATTATACTTTTACAGATCTTTAAAATTGATGTGGCTTTCTGGAAGTATTCTCTGCTATTTAAAAGAAGATACAATAGCACTGGGCCTCTTCAGAGCAAGCATTTATTTTAAAAAGCTTCTTCATTTTGTTAAGTTGTCTAGAACAATAATAAAGCAGTCTTTAAAAAATAAATCTAATAATTTGAACACTCTACAAACATTTAACAAAATAACATACTAACAGAATCTGCCTCTACCTAGGATAGAACTCACAACCTCCTGATTGTGAGGCAAGAGCTCTAGCTCTAAGCCATAGCAACTATAGCTTGCCTCCTTTCCATTTTAGCAGTCTAATATTGCCAGCAGTTTATCTCCCAGCAATTTGTCTCATTACAGCCACCGTAGTTAGTTTCATTTTACCACGTGGCTTGCAAGCCTGTCAGCTGTAGGTCGGGAGGCATATAATCACTTAGTGTGCTATTAAGGCTTCTGTTTCTGTTCTGTTTGCTGCAAAAAGGTAAATTGCTGGCAGGCAGAGGCCAAAGGGTGGGGGTGGCTGGGTGGGGCTGCATTCGGTGTATAAGACGCACCCAGGTTTTCACCCTCTTTTTGAGGGTAAAAAGGTGCGTCTTATACTCCGAAAAATACGGTAAATCAAATACAGTTTTAATCTATCTCAATCCACTTTTTTAGAAACCCTATCTATGTTTTGGAATATGGCTTCTAGTATGCTGTTTAAAGACTAACTTTAGTTCTTAGCCAATTTGTACACATATATCGCCTTGATGCACAGTTTTCAATTTATTTTAGTACATTGAATTTCATGTTCGATCACCATATACACTGTATACACTTCAACTAGCATTCCCCAGTTTGCTGCCCTCCAGCTGTGTTGGAATTCAACCCCCATCTTTGCTAATCAGCATAACTTGTGGTCATACTGGTTGGGCATTATGAGAATTGAAGTCTCACACAGCTGTCGAACTTTATATTGGAGAACCCAGGAGTAGATATAATGTTATGGTCCAGAGCTAATGGTTAGAGTGGCTTGTCCAAGACTTCTCCTTGCAGCACTGAGTAAAATTTAATAAAAGCACAAGCTGGCTCTGCCACTTGCTTAAGAATTGCATATATTTACACTTGATCTCCAATTATAAATAAATGTCCTATGGTGGCCTCTTTTCTGTCTCTTTCAGAAACATCTCAAAACCGATCCAACAGCCACCGTTACTGGACAGATACTCTTGGCAGTGGCTAGCCTGCGGGACTCAGACAGAAACAATATCCAGGCAGCTGCAATTATGCTGAATTCTCTTTTAAAGAAAGAGAAGAACAAATTAAGGGGAAAGGTAAGACAAGCTGAGAATTTTGCAGGTCTCATTGTCAAGTTCCATGTTGATTTGATGCTCAGATTCACCCTGCAGGTGTCTTGAAATTATTCCTTGCCCTAGTACTGCTAGTTTAAATAGTAGCAAACCGATTTGCACCATGTTTCAATAGCAACCAACCAGTGGTGGGATTCAAATTTTATTACTACCAGTTCTGTGGGCATGGGTTGGTGGGTGTGGCTTGGTGGGCATGTGACTGGGTGGGCATGGCCAACTTGATTGGTCTTAGGAAATTTCCCCTTAGTCCAGGGGTGGGCAAACTATGGTTCTTTGAGGACCTGTGGACTTCAACTCCCAGAATTCCTGAGCCAGCCATACATGCAACACTGCAGCAGCTATAAAAGGTCTTGGGAAACTCCAGGGAGTATCAGCTGATCACAGAAGTGTTACTTAATACTCTTTATAATAAAAATGTTTGTAATCTTGTCCTTCTTCCTGAAGAGAAGAGGTTAATTCCATCTCTAGATGAGTGATTGATCGGTTTCCCTGCCCTAATCCTGTTAGTTTCTATTGTTTATTGACTTGATTCAGTATGTATCGGCTGCATTCCAGCTGCAACTGTTAAGTGGAGCTATTAACTGAAGGAGGAGAGAGAGAGAGAGAAACCCCTCTCTTGCACTTTATTTTTAACCGGTTCTCCAAACTGCATAAGCAATTAACTAACCAGTGAGAACCGGCTGAATCCCACCTGTGCAACCAACCAATTTTGATTTTTTTTCCAGTGGTATCTGCCCCCATAAATGGCCATTACAAGTTGCTAATTGCATTATTGTTTCTTTAAACCAAACATCATATTACAGCATAATCGCTGTAATCAAAAATGATTTTTGCTGAGCCATCTCTATAGTGATATTCCTGAAATAGATGTTAAGGTGTCGGACCTTCCACAACTTAAACCTCTAAATAAAAACAATCCTTGGCTCCGTTTGTTGAGAAAGGTATAATTTATTAGAGTTCAAGTGTATTGCAGTAATGCAAAGCCAGAACTGAAAATTGCGCACCAAAATCCCTAAATTCTATTTTTCCCTCCCTTAACTGTCTCTCATTGCCCACCCCAGTATAACTAATCAAGTTCAGGCAAGATATTTTCCTAATGGTCGGTACAAGTGTAGTTTGGGATGTGGCCCCTCTCCTTCTTCCATCTGGACGACCTTGAGGCAGCAGCTTGAGGGGATACAGGACTTACTTTCATTTCCTGAAGCATCCCCCTTCCATTCATTCCCCCTCCCCACAGTTCATGGCAGTCTCTCACCACATAGCAGCAAAGCGCAAGCAAGCATAAGATGGCAGCTGAGAATAAGGATGTGTTGATTATCTGTAAAAATTTCATCATCATCAGAAATACCTATAATTCTGAGTTCCCTAGATAAGGGGTGTCAAACTATATTTCATTGAGGGTTGCATCAGGGTTGTGTTTGACCTTGGGGGGCCAGGTGGGCATGGCCAGCTCGACACCACTCATGTCAGGGGCGCCTGTGGTGCCCTGAGTGGTCTGCCAGTGAAAATGGAGCTCCGTTTTCGCTGGCAGAGGCACCACTGGCCAGTCCTTCGCTATTTCCAGGGTGGCCCCATTGGTCAAATCTAAGCACCCGTGAGCTCGATCTGGCCCACGGGCCTTGAGTTTGACACCCCCTAGATGAAGCTGGGTGCAATTTTATTCTTCAACACAGAATTCTAGAAACAAAATAATATTTTTCCATCTGACATAACGTGCGAATTCACTGATCGCAATCTGTATTCTGAAATACATGTGTCCAAAGATTACCAACTCAGAATTGCAATATTGTTCCAAAGCAACAGGATTCTTTGTTTTATGAACATGTCATTCATATTGCTCAAATCTAACATGATGGAGATAGTCCTACACTGGTAAAAGTTGCATTGCAATATTTAAAGTTCTAAATACGTGTTCCCTAAAAGAAGTGCTCTGAAAAATATTTGGTGACTTCAGTCAACTAATACACACTTTTCGATTAATAGGGTGCACTTCACCATCCAAGAACTTCCAATTCATTATGATCCAGTTTTGGTCCATATTTTTTTGCTTCCTTTCGTTGTCTAGATTTTCAAAAGGAAGTCTTCCTCAGAAAGTCTTACGCCAGTCTTGTCACTTAAAGTTCTTACACTACCCAGTGAGGTGCCCTCTAACTCAAGTGCCTGCAATAACAATGAAAACATCCTGTATCAAAAGTGTACTAGAAGGCAAGGAGGTGCTGTAATGAGTCATGAGCTATTCCACTTCAGAATCCATTCTTTTTCTTCAAGTACTATTAAGATTTTTGAAGAAAACCTGCAAAAGAAATGGAAGAGCATCCAACCCATTTCGTGTTAGTTACTTGATCTCTTTCCAAGCCAGAGCAAATGAATTTATATAGCCAAGTTGGAAAGATTGTAGGGAGGGTTCCAGGGGTGGGTTCCACTTACCATTGCCACCGGTTCACATTGCGACGTTTCCCTCGTGCAATTTGGCTTCCGCGCATGCTCAGTAGCTGGAATCAGCCCAAAACACAGCTGAGGAGCTGATCAGCTGTGCTTCGGGTGAAGGAATAAACGTCAGTTTAAACACGGGGGCGGGTGGGAGGGAGGGCTCTTCTAAAAGCAGCAGAACAAGAAAAACCTTCAAAACAGTAAGAAATTCGCAAAAAAATCACAAAAAAAGATGTCAGCACCCACGGACCGGCACCGGTCAATCCACTTCAGTGATGTCACCAGCGGGTTGCTACCGGTTCGGGCGATCCAGTCCGAACCAGGAGGAACTCACCCCTGGAGGGTTCACCAAAACACAAGAAAGTTTGTAGGTATCACTTAACTCTTTAGTGTCTATCTTGTTGAGTATGTCACTTAAGGAAGGGATCACCTGCAGTAAGAATAAAACCAGAAATACAACCAGTTGTACTAGGTCTATCTTGCAAGACTGAAAGAATTTCCCCCTTCCTTCCTTTCTTTTTATTTTCCTGAAAACTAGGGAGGGTCCCTTCTGAAATGTTTCCCATGTCCTCCCTCTTTCAGTAGCCTGAGATATTTTTTACATGCCAGTTGTCCAATCTATGACTCTCCTTCTTATTTCCCAAGGTCATTTCCATATATCATTATAAAGAATAATGGACTTGAGAATGTTTTAAATCCCTCAACAAATATATATGGTTTAAGTGTTTTCTATATACAGTCTTTGGATACTCTTAGCAAATACTGTATATATATAGTTATGTTAAATATATAAGCAATTCAATCTATGATATATTTAGAGGTGAGAAAGAGGAGAAATCAGTAAAATATAGCTTATAATACTATTCACAATATTTCTTCTAAATATATAGTATAATCAATTTCTTCCTCTTGCTTTTAGTGTCACAGTACACAACATTTCTATTTCCATTTGTCCATTCATTCATTTAATCTGCTACTTAATGCTCTTTACCATTTGTCCCTCTAACATTGTAAGCTACAATCTTCCACTTGGCATTGTCATCACCAGATAAAGTTCCATAGATTGGCCTCCACTGCCTACCACGCTTTGGTCATGCTTTCATAACATTTGTTTTAATAGACTAGAGATGATGTAGATTAGGTTGCCAGCTGTTGACATGCTTGTGACACATACAGCATTTGCTACTAATGGTAAAGACAGTAATAATCAATATTGGCACATTTTTATGTATGCCACAACTACAACCAGAGCCCAATTTGATTTTAAGCATACTTGTGCTATTTGTTGCAAGCCAGGATCTCTAACCTAAAGATTAGCTCAGAAATCAATCTACAGTTGCTGTTACATAAATCCCACTGACACATAGTGTATTAACAGTGTACTGAACACCCAGAAGGCTGGTACCCATCAGTTCAGATAAAATTTTGAACGAGGGAATAGTTAAAATCCCTGACTTTTGTCAGGATTCAAAATGTATGGCAAAAATGGGTTGCATTCTTACTATATTGTGCAACTTACGGTACACTAATTAATCTCCGATATCTTTTTCCTAAGAAGAACCCAGTCTTATCAAGATGCTCAGCACTACTACATTCATATTTGAATGAATAAATTATGTCAAGCACTAGAAACTCAAGAAAATACAACCCTTGACAATCTATTTTTTTCTACTTTCTAGGTGTCAGAGATCATAGATATTATTTATTTCCACTTGAATGCTATCCAGGATCGCAGTGCAAGAGAAGCCGCAATAGGAGCTGTTTGCCTGCTGGTTGAAGCACACACAGATGAGGCCATCTCAAGTCTTCTGAGGCTCTCACTCTTTTGTGACAGGTTGGTCTAGTGGTTAAAGTGCTGGACTAGCAGTGAGGAAATCTGAGTTCTGCTCCTGTCTTATGTAAGCAAGCTGGAGAGATTTTCAGCCAGTCACTTTCAAAAATCCCTAGGAAGAAGGCAATGGCAATCCAGTTCTACCAATGTTGCCCAGAAAACTGCAAGGACTTTTCCATGTAGTCACCAGAAGTAAAAATTGCCTCAAAGGCACTGAGGAAAAAAAGAAACAAAGTGGCAGGCTAATTATTATGACAAGTATGGGAAAAACAGGCTTTCTTCTGAGAAAGAGATGGGCTGAGCTGATAACAATATCAGTGACCCCACCATTTTGAATACTCTGCCATACGCACTTCTATTACTGGAATACTGTACATAAATGCACTCATTTGTCTCTTATTTATTGGGTTACTGATGATTCACTTCAATTGTTGAACTGACAGCGGGGGATGCTAATGCAATTGTCAGTCTCTCTTCATATGAAAAATGGTTGCAGGAACTGGGTATGTCTAGTTTAATGAAAAGAAGGACTAGGGGAGACATGATAGCAGTGTTCCAATATCTCAGGGGCTGCCTCAAAGAAGAGGGAGTCAAACTATTCTCCAAAGCACCTGAGGGTAGAACAAGAAGCAATGGGTGGAAACTAAACAAGGAGAGAAGCAACTTGGAACTAAGGAGAATTTTCCTGACAGTTAGAACAATTAATCAGTGGAACAACTTTCCTCCAGAAGTTGTGAATGCTCCAACACTGGAAGTTTTAAAGATGTTGGGTAACCATTTGTCTGAAGTAGTGTAGGGTTTCCTGCCTAAGCAGGGGGTTGGACTAGAAGACCTCCAAGGTCCCTTCCAACTCTGTTGTTGTTGTTGTTGTTGTTGTTGTTGTTGTTGTTGTTGTTGTTGTTGTTGTTATTTGGTATCAATGGACACGAAATCAAAATACAAGGGTTCATTCAAATCTATGAGCTTGGGGCATGTACTTATGAAACCCTACCATGATATGACAAGCCAGTAGTCTGCAGAGTCCTCATCTGGTCATAATTTATCAGCACTGCCCAGACAAAAATGAGCATGAAATACAGGAAATTGCCTTATGCCATAATCACATCCACCCACAATTACTAACGATGGCTTTTGAGAGATTTAGGTAGGGATCTTTTCCATGCCTGAACATGCCAAGGACTGAATTTGGAATTCTTGGAATGCAAAGGAAGATTATGCCAAAATTGAACATTATTGTTTGAGTTGATTATATAGATTGTACTGTAAAAATTTCATCTTCTTAAGAATTCCATGTTCAGTCTTGGACTATTTTCTAATTAGAATTTAGAGCATTTTCTGGAACCACTCTATATTTCTTCTGCCAACAAAACAGTAAAACAGACAAGCTTTAGGTTGGCACAACAATGGTTAGACAATGCTATAAATCGTTAGTTGGAATATAGTCATAAATTAGAAGAACAGCAATTTTCCAAAGCAAGTTGCTGAAAACATAAATTTGAAATGCATAATCTAAGAATTAATCCCCTGTGATCAGCTTTGGATAAACTTGAATTTGGTTGCATGGCATAAAACTAAATTCAGGGCAAACTGCACTGCGATGCTGGTTTCTGAGACTGTTGCTTTCAAGGTGCTACGTTATAAGATTGCCTCCTGGAGACCCAACCACACAAATTGTTCATTGAACATTGACTTTATTAATGCAAAGAATTGTACGTTATTTGTCTCCTTCTGCATTACTCAGCTGAACTTTCATGAGCCTTCAGTGTATGCTTCAGCAGCATGGATTGTGCTTTCTTTGCCGCTCCAATTATTAAAAAGATGAAGTAGGGACCAATTCACAAATGCATCAGGAGAAGAATGCTGGGAACAACAAAGCAAAGTTGGCGAGTGAAAGGCAGCGTCTGAACTGGCTTGTACAATCTGGACCTGTGGTTATTGAAGACAACAGTGTCTCAGTTTGGGTGAAAAACAGTGACAAGATGCTCCTTTAAAATACTTTTCTAAACTTCGTAGTTTAAAAAACAAGTCACATATGTATCCTCTGCAATCTTTAATAGCCAATTGTTTTCCAGATGTGGAGGAAGTTTCCCTTTTTGTCTGCATTTGTGCCTGTAATTTCATTTCAATAAGTCTGTCTCTCTGTCTTTCTCTCCAACACACACACTTTATCCCAAATGTTTATGGAGATTCTCGGTCATCCAGGTCATGGTTGTCCCAAAGGTGCTTTTTCAAGAGGCAACTGGACTTTCTGGTTTTTCTTTGAAGACTTCTTGGATGAGAAGCGAAACGCCTTCAAAGAAAAACCAGAAAGTCCAGTTGCCTCTTGAAAAAGCACCTCTGGGACTTTGTCCCAAACTAGGTTTGAGGAAGTAATCAGCAATGGCTTTTAAAAAAAATATTTATGTGTCTTGTTTTCAATTTAAATTTTCAGACATGTTACTCAAATTTGGGAAGCCCTGGGCCAAGCTAAACAACCTGTCAGACTCCAGGTCCTTGCAAAACTCCTTGAAGTCCTAAAAAGAAGACCCAGCCTCAACAGTGAGCCCCTGGTCTCAGACCTAAATTTCAAGGATAATAATACTTCCTTTTTCCCTCTGGCTGTGAGTTTCTTCCATGGTTACTTACTCATTTGAGAATCCAAATAATGAATGATACATGTTTGACAGTTAAGCACCAAACTGTCTAGAACAGTGATGGCGAACCTTTTTTTCCTCGGGTGCCGAAATAGTGCGTGCACGCGCTATCGCATGCATGTGCGTGCCCACACCCATAATTCAAAGCTCCCCACTCGCCCCACCCCCCTGTGCATGCGTGCTCGACCCTCCCCCACTCCCCCATTTCCCAACTTCCAGTGGGCCTGGTAGGCCCATTTTTTGCCCTCCCCAGGCGCCAGATGCTTTCTTGGAGCTTGGGGAGGCGAAAAAGCTCCCTCTGCCACCCCGGAGGCCCTCCGGAGGCTGAAATCGCCCTCCCAGAGCCTCCGTGCAAGCCAAAAATCAGCTGGCGGGCACGCACATGCGCGCTGGAGCTGAGCTAGGGCAACGGCTCGCGTGCCGGCAGATATGCCTCTGCGTGCCACCTGTGGCACCCGTGCCATAGGTTCACCATCACTGGTCTAGAATTTAGATATTGTGTTTATATATATATATTCTTTTCCCAGGCAACAAAGGCCCTGGGCATAATATTTAAGGATAAAAGGTGCAAAGTGCCTATGAATAGCTTTTACGTCTCTGTGATAATTTTCCTGGTCATTCAACTGCACTACTTGGTGAGCTCTTTAGATGCTGACTACGAGCAGGAGGAGATCCTCAAAACATCGCACTACATAAGGTAACTAGTGGGATACAAAACAGGTAATATCGGTGTTAGATATTACATAATATACTTTCCCCCCTATTTCTTAAGGACAGAGACTTGTAGGGATATTGATGCCTGTGTACATCAGCATGAGAGAAATTAAAATGTTCTCCTGGAAAATTCCTTAGCCTTGAAAGAATGATTGTCACATGTTGTGACTAATCATCAATTATGGCTGAACATTAAATGCATTGAGAAGTAAGTTCCAGTGGATTCAGAAGCGTTTAGTATCAAGGTTGAAGCCAGACCTTAATCATACTTCTACAAATCTGGTGACCTGGAAGAAAACTGGAAAAAGTGGAGAAAGGACAGAAAAGAGTGAGGGGCTTTTTAGGGAATTCTTTCAGAATTCTTCTGAATGTTTCTCCTAAGCCTTCACATCTTCAGTGGTGGAACACTTTCGTTCTTTTTCAGAAGTCAGATGAGAAGGAAGAAAGAAGGAAGGTAGCATCTTTCTTGAATGTTTCTCCAATCTTTATTGGATACCTTTCTTCTCTTTTGATCAATTAATATAACTCATCTCTTCCACAATACTGCCTGACATGGCCTTCTAATATCATTAGATTTATAGCATTTAAAATGGCGTTTTATTAATGAGATATGTTGTATTTCACCCTTTACAAAAAATATATAGCAAAAAATAGTATTTCATGCAAACGTTGGCAGCTTGAAGATGTCTGGACTTCAACTTCCACAATTCCCCAGCCAGAATTCTGTACTAGTCTATAAAAATCAGGATACTGGTGCTATTTAGCTATAACTAAAGAGCCGAGGTGGTGCAGCGGTTTAGAGGCAGTACTGCAGGCCACTTTAGCTGACTGTGATCCGCAGGTCAGCGGTTCAAATCTCACCGGCTCAAGGTTGACTCAGCCTTCCATCCTTCCGAGGTAGGTAAAATGAGGATTGTTGGGGGCAATATAAATATACATTGCTTACTGGTGTAAACCACTTAGAGAGTGCTTGCACTGTGAGGCAGTATATAAATCTCACAAATAAATAAATAAATAAATAAAATATTTAAACACTAAATGCGTGTGAACACATACACACACCAAAAAATGTAAAAACATACTAAAAACCTATTTCATTTGTTCATATGTCGAAGTACAGTAGTTTAAGTAATTTCAACACAGATGTGACTATTCAAAACTTGTTACCAATTTTCTATCTGAGCAGAAGTGAAATGTCATGAAATATATGAGTCATTAAATATAAAGTCATTAAATATAAGGAATTTGTGTAATTATTAGCTGAACTACTTGAATTTAAATGTGACTATATGCTACATTTCTTTGTTCCTGGATCCATCTGCTTTCCTAGTGTGATCCCTGGATTACCACTCAAAAACCAAGTGGGATCCTCAGTCCAAGAACAAAATGCATCCATGATGTAGCAGTTTACTACCAACACAAATGACAGGAATTTTTAGAAAAAATATAAGTTCTCATATAGACTGAGAATGTTATTCCATTTTCTTTTTTTAAAAAAAAATAATCTTTATTTGGTTTTTAAGCTTTAAAAAGAACATACATAATAACACACAACATCAAAGAAAAAAGAAAAAAGAAAAAAGAAAACATTAAGAAAGGGGGGAAAAGGGAAAAGAAGGAGAAAAAAAAATACAAACACTAATACACAAAAGGAAAAAAAACAGCATTTCAATTTAACAGCTATATCTTTATGTAACTAAATCCAGTTTTGCAATCTTACTACATTGGTTGCTTTTAACCTTTATCCCTTTTACTCTTTAGTTCAAACTAATCTAAAACGTATTTATACATATTTACATTATTTTTCATATTTATATCCTCGGATTATGTGCATCGATAATAATCATTTTTATTGTTATAAAGGAGATGGTAAGGAAAGATTTTTCGGATCAAGTCTTCTTCTATGTCCATAGTTTTAAATTTTTATTTGATTGTAACCAGGAATACCATTTTGCCCATATTTCATAGAAATCAGAGTTGTCTTTTTGATGGATGTCCATCGTTAACTTGCTCATTTCTGAGCATTCTAAAATTTTCCGAATTATCATATTTGAGGAGGGAATAATATCAGATTTCCAATTTTGGGCATATAGTAGTCTAGCTGCGGTTGTTATTTGTAAAATTAAATATCTTTCTTCTTTTGTAAATTTGCTCCGGAAGATCCCCAATAAGAACATTTCTGGTTTTAATTCCATTTTCACATTTAGAATCTGTTCCAACCAAGATCTAATCTTTTTCCAAAATACTTGAACCTTGGGGCACGACCACCACATGTGGTAGTAGCTCCCTGCTTCCTTTTTACACTTCCAACATTTAGGTGATAGCGATGGAAACATCTTTGCCAGGCGATCTGGGGAGAGGTGCCAACGGTATACCATTTTATAGATATTCTCTTTATAAGATGCAGCTAGTGTCAATTTATAATTGATTTTCCAAATAACCTTCCATTCATTCAAATTTATTTCATATCCCAAATTTTGAGCCCAAGCGATCATATAGCCTTTAGTTTCGTTCTCTTTTAATTTAGTTTTCAACTGCAGATTATAAAATTTGGAGATCATTTTTTCATCTGGCCCCATAAATATTTTGTCTAATTCATTACTGTTTTGGAAGCCGAATTGGGAGAGATCTTTCTTATATCGGGTTTGAATCTGAAGATAGTGCCACCATTCTAAATCTATGCCCTTTATACTAAGTTCTTGTCTTGACCTAAGATTATTTTGTTCATCTAAAAGCTGTTGATAGATAATAGTTTTATTCTTGTTTATAAAATTTGGATGTATAATGGCTTCAGATGTTGATAGCCATTTAGGAATTTTTTTATAGTAATCATTTTTTATATTAAGCCAGGTTTCTAGTAAGGGGCCCCGTATATAATGCCTCTGAAAGTATGCATGTGCCTTATGTTTCCCTCCCCACAGGAATGCATGCCAGCCTACTTGAAGATTAAAACCTTCCAGAGTTAAGATCCTTCTGTTACGTAATAAAACCCATTCTTTGATCCAGCTTAATGCAGCCGCCTTGTAATAGCTTTCCCAGTCCGGGAGTCCAAAGCCACCATTAATCCTACGGTCATGTAACGTCTGGAGTTTAATTCTGGCCTTTTTCTTTGACCAAATGAATTTGCGGACGATGTTATTTAATTCCGTGAAAAAGTTCTTTTTAAGTTTTATGGGTGCAATTTGGAATAGAAATAATAGCTTGGGTAAAACGTTCATTTTGATAACGGCAATTTTACCTAATAACGATAGTTGCAATTTAGCCCAATTCTGCAACTCTTTTTGTATTTTTTGATTCAATTTTGTATAGTTGTCTTCTTTGATGGTGCTACATTTGGCAGTAAGCCATAGCCCTAGATATTTGACTTTTTTAACTATTTTAATTCCCAGTATTGTTTCTAAAGTCCTATTTTGTTTTTCAGTTAAGTTTTTAGTTATTATTTTTGTTTTTTCTTTATTGATTTTTAATCCTGCCACTTTACCAAACTTTTCTATTTCTTCAATTAATATTGGACCCGATTTTATGGGATCTTCCAGGATATAAGTCATATCGTCTGCAAAGGCCTGCACCTTATAGTCCTCCTTTTTAATTTTTAAACCTTTTATATTATGATTTTGTCTTACACACCTCAAAAGAATTTCTAAGGCCAGAATAAATAGTAGAGGAGATAGGGGGCACCCTTGGCGAACTCCTTTCTGAATATTTACTTTGTCCGTCAGATCATTATTCACAAGTACTTTGGCTGATTGTTCCTTGTAGATTGCCTTAATCAAATTTAAAAATTTAGCACCAAAATTCATCATCTCAAGCTGGGTTATGAAAAACCGCCAATCCAGGTTGTCGAAAGCTTTCTGGGCGTCAATAAAGATTAATGCCAGCTGTTTTCCTATATGTATATCGTAATACTCAAGGACATCCAGTATAATTCTTGTATTGTGGCTGATTTGTCTATTTGGCAAAAATCCGTTCTGGTCAGAGTGTATTAGTTTATTTAGTATTGGTTTAAGTCTTTCTGCCATAATAGAGGCTAATATCTTATAATCTGTATTTAATAATGAAATGGGTCTGTAGTTTTGGATTTGTAATTTATCTGCTTCTTCTTTCGGGATTAACATTATATACGCCTCTTTCCAAGACTCGGGAATTTTAGCTTCTTCCATAGCCCCATTATAAACCTCTAACATTAATTTTTCTAATTGTTGTTGGAATTTTTTATAAAATTCTGAGGGTATACCATCTGGGCCTGGCGTTTTATTGTTTTTTTGTTTGGCAATGGCCTTTCTAATTTCTGCGGTTGTTATGTTTTTATTTAGAACCGTCCTATCCTCTTCAGATAGGACTGGCAATTCTAGTTTCTCCATATATTCCTTAATTTCTTCTTGACTAATATTTTCTTTTTTGTATAGTTCGGTATAAAAATTTCGCACTATATTTTTCTTTTCCTCTGATTTACGATACAACGCCCCGTTCTCATCTCTCAGTTGGTCAATTTGTCTGTCCATCCTTTCTTTCTTCAATTTATGGGCTAACCATCTCCCCGGTTTATTGGCAAATTCGAAGTAATTTTGTTTTGACATTTTAATTTTCTGCGCCAAATCTTCCTGCGAGATCAGATTTATATTATGTTTGATTGCGTTCATTTTTTCCAAAGTTTCGTCATCTTGTGGGGTAATTGCTAGTTTGTTTTCTAGGTCTTTAAGTTTAAGGTTTAATAGGTTTAAGTTATTCCTTTTTTCTTTATTTCGGTTGGCAACATAGGCTATCGTCAATCCCCTAATATATGCTTTGGTTGTATCCCATAAATTCGTTAATGAGGTTTGTTCTTTCGTATTGATTTCAAAAAAGTATTCTAATTCTTTTTCTATTTTTTGTCTATAGTTTTTCTCCTGGACAACTCTTTGATTAAGGGACCATCTTTTTTTCTTTCCCTGGTTTAATCCTTTCCATTTTATTTTTAATGGGTTGTGATCTCCCCAAGCATTGGGAAGAATATCTAATTCCATTATGTCATCTAACAATTTGGGGGTCATCCATGCCATGTCTATTCGTGACCATGACTTATGAGGATATGAAAAAAAAGTAAACTGTTTGTTTTCAGGATTTAAGTACCGCCAGCCATCAGTCAGTATAAATTCCTTTCTCATTTCCTCAAAAGAATCAGGTAGCTTCCTTCTTTTTTTCCTCCTATTGTTACTTTTACAATCTTTCTTTCGGTCTGTTACCGCGTTAAAATCGCCAATTAAACAAAGATGTTCCCATTGAATTTCCAAAAGTTGTTTATGAATTTTGGAAAAAAAAGGGTTTTGCTTTGTGTTTGGGGCATAAATCATTACCAACAATATTTTCTTATATCCCAACTTTATTTCCACGATTAAAAGTCGCCCTTCGTCATCACAATATATTATTTCTGGGTTTAACCATTTCTTTATGTATACAATCACACCTCTCTTTCTTTCTTTAGCCAAAGCCACAAATAGTTTGCCCAAAGAGGGTTTTTCTAAAATATTAAATTGGACATTTTTTACATGAACTTCCTGGAGACAACATATATCTAAATTCAATTTCTCTAATCTCGATAGAATTTTCTCTCTTTTATTTGGAGCGTTTAATCCATTTATATTCATAGAAATAAGACTTATTTCTCTTTCTTTTGATCCTTCATTTCGTTGGTTCCCTCTGTCCTTTTTTCCTATACTCTGATTGAGCCCTTGTTCTTGCGCCATCTCTTTCCTGATATACTATCCTTTTCGCCTCCTTTCTTTGCTGTACCATCTCATTTACAGTTGCATCTTGCTCCTCTCGATCTATTCTTTCTCTCTCCTCTGCAAGTCCCTGCTCTTCTTCTTCCTCAATATATTCTTTGTAAAATTCTCTAGCTTCCTCTACTGAGAGAATCTTAAACTTTTTGTCTCCCATAGATATCAATATTCCCTCAGGAATCAGCCATCTGTATAGTATATTTTGTTTTATCAATTGTGTAGTTAAAAAACTGTATCCCTTCCTTTTCTCTCTAATTCTTCTGGGGACTTGTCTCAGTACTATAGTTTCTTTCTCTTTAAATATCGGTGTCCTCTCTCTTGCATTGTTATAAATTTCATTTCGAATATTTTTTTTAATAAATCGAACATGGACCTCTCTAGGTAGCTTATGTCTACGGGAATAATTTGTCTGCAGTCTAAAGACCTCATCCATTTCACTCAGAATCTCTTGTTGGGCTCTATTTCTTAATCCTGCAATAATCTCAGCCATTTTTTCAAAAAGGCATTCGTCTTGTTCTTCTGGCACATTCTGGAATCTCAAGTAAAAAGAAGCCTTATCATTTTCCAGATGTGCTATGGCCTCTTCGAGGTCTCTGTTAATTGTTTCCAGTCTCCTCTCAGTTCCCATTACTCTTTGACCTATTTGTTCAGTTCTGTCTTCTACTGCTTTCATTCTTTTTTCGTTATTTATTAGTACTTGTTGTATTGTTCCCATTTTCTCATCAAGATTACCCATTCTCTCCTCCATTTTTCTAATGTCTCCTCTCATTTCACCCATATCCTCCCTCATACTCTCCCAATGTTTGTCCATAGAGTCTTGCATTCTTAACATCATTTCTTGTATCCCTGATAGGGTAACCTGTATTATCCATTTGCCGCTGGCCTGCCGGGGATGGGGTGGAAATATTTGGTTTTTTCCCTGTCTTAGACATTGTATTGGGTATGCTTGTCATTGCTAGGGTCCCCAGTCAAAAATTTTAAAATTTCTATTGCCAAGTGTTATTGCAAATCTACACCAAAGTTGTTTTTCAATATCTCCCAATCAGCAAGAGGGATTTGGTAATCACAAGATAGCCCAGGTACTTTATCTCTTTACTATTTAGTAGTCAGTATTCAAGATATTTCCACGTTATTAATTTAACTAAATCTCTAAAACACTTGATTAAGATTTGGTATTTAACTATCTAAGCACTTAAATGTTATATAAATCCTGCAGGTAATATTAAGAGTACATTTTTACCTTCCCACAAATGCAAGAAAGGATGACAGTTATTACATATCACCAGGAATGCTCCTTTTCAAATCAGTTCAGTCCAATTTCAGTTCGAAGCAGTTAATCAGTAGGAGCGTTATCTCTGTATGTTCTCAAAGAGGGAAGAGAGAGCACAAGGTAGTCCTCTGATATTCACTTCCAAACCCAGTTCTTTAGGCGAGGCACAAATCCAGTTTCCACACTCCTTCGATCAATATTTTAGAAAAGAAGTTCATCCAACCAGGTTTGCTTCTTAATCCAATGCAGTTTTATAAAGTTCTTCGATGCAAAACGGGTGTTCTTTCTTACACGATCTCTTTAGTTGCTTTTTTTTAAAAAAATGTCTCTTCCGGTTGCTTCCAAATGTTCCGTTACAAACTTCCACCAACTTTCTCACTTCCTTAACCAATCTCCACTTTTGTAGTCCCTTCAAGCTTACTCTTTTCTCCACTCTCTCATTTACTCTCTTTACAGAATGGTCTTTCCGATCCACTCAGATGTTTTTCTTTCTTTTCTTTCAATTGTAACATCCCAGATCTCCGTTCCTGTCGTTTCCGCTCTCCATTGATATTCGCTGCCACCAACCTCTTAGAGCAAAGCTTATCGTTCTCAGTCCTTCAAAAGAAAACCCACTAAAAGGGAAGCTCTTTCTTATTCCATCTACACGTTGTTAAAAGTCCGTCTTCAATCCACATTCTTTCTACTCTCCTCAGCTGTTCTCATTTGGAGCTTTTCCTTCTCGTCCCTCCGTCACGCCACCGGATCTGCTCGATGGAGCCGATCTCTTTTGTAGTCGGATCCCGGGGTTTCCTCTCGCTATCAGGGGGGATTGCCTTTCTCTCCTGATGCTCCGAGGTTTCCCCTCTCTGCCACTGGTCTCTTCAAGATCAGTTTCGCCCTGAAGCCTCCGAAAAACCACAAAAATGCGAAAAGCAGCCTCCGGAGAGCCGGCTGCTGCTCCGCTCCGGCGTGACCCAAACCGGAAGTCCATGTTATTCCATTTTCATATGTCTCCAAAATTATACTGGCTAACAAAGATTTTGCTTCTTGAATACTTTTGGATGTATCTTATCTTACTTTTGTATCTTACTTTTAAGATTTAAGTATCTTACTTTTTGATGTATCAATAGATTCATAAAATAATGTATTTATTATATATTTATTTAAATAAAATAGATTTTAAGATTTAAGTATCTTACTTTTGGATGTATCAATAGATGCAAACTTAATGTAAACCGCTCCAAACTCGACTGCAGAAAATACGACTTCAGCAACAGAGTGATCAATGCCTGGAATGCACTACCTGACTCTGTGGTTTCTTCCCCAAACCCCAAAAACTTTAACCTTAGACTGTCTACAGTCGACCTCACCCCATTCCTAAGAGGTCTGTAAGGGGCGTGCATAAGCGCACCATTGTGCCTACCGTCCCTGTCCTACTGTCCTATTGCCTAATTTACCTGTACCTACTTTGCTAATGTTTATGTTTATACCAATACCTACTATCTTGTACATGTTTGATAAATAAATAAATAAATAAATAAATAAATAAATAAATAAATAAATAAATAAATAAATAAATAAATAAATAAATAAATAAATAAATAAATAAATAAATAAATAAATAAATAAAAATTTGGCTGCTAATCACCCCCGCCCTGCATAATTTAACCTTTCATATACCGTTTTATCAAAATCTTATGTTTTGCAATTTCTTCTTTTATTTTAAGTTTACTAATTTGTTTGCATTCTGGCGATAAACATTATTCAGGGTGAGACAGCTACAGACAGAAGAGAGAGAGAGAGAGAGAGAGAGAGAGAGAGAGAGAGAGAGAGAGAGAGAGAGAGAGAGAGAGAGAGAGAGAGAGAGAGAGAGAGAGAGAGAGAGATGATAGATGATAGATAGATAGATAGATAGATAGATAGATAGATAGATAGATAGATAGATAGATAGATAGATAGATAGATAGATAGATAGATAGATAGATAGATAGATAGATAGATAGATCAAATACCAATCAAATACTTTTCTTGTCCTTAATTCAGCTGTACCATGGAAACATTAAAAGCCTTGATTAAAAGGGAGAGGTCATCACAGGCATGTTTTACGAGTCTCACAGAAAACTGGGAACTTCTATCTTCACCAGAGAATTACCTTGAAGGTGTTCTCCTCTTGGCCAGGTAAACCATAGGGGGGGAGAAAGCTCATGGTAGAGTTCACCATGACTGTGATATGTAATAATTTGATTAATGTTATTCTTCCAGAGCTCTTGTCAAGCATCACCATGGGCTTGATTACGCTGTGTTCACCAAGGTGATACCATTTCTCCATCATGGGGATGATCAACAGAAACTAACAGCAATGGCCTTTTTCACCGCAGTAGGTTTATTTCCTCCTTCATGTACCTGTTTGGGACAGATTAAGCATAAGCACTTAGGAGTAGATTTGCAGCTCTAGCTGGGAAATGATATCCAAAACCCTGAGCATTCAGGGATAAGGGGGAAGGTTTCCAAAAAGATCAAGATTGTGGCCACAACCAGTGGAGCGCACACAAAAAGGGACAAGGCTTTACGCATGCAATGGTGACTGCTATCTTAATATTTTTGACTGCCATAAATACTTCTGTGAGAAGATATGACAATTCACTGTTGATAGGCATTTATGGGTTCGTTTATTTATGTGATGATTGAGACATTGGTTACTATATTCCTGTTCCTGTCTGTAAGTCTTACCACCTGCCCATTTGGCAAACTAATGTTCTAATTTTCATCCCGGCTAAACAGGATATGATAATGTTATAAAGCAGTGGTTCCCAAAGTGGGCGGTACCGCCCCCCAGGGGGCAGTGGGAACCCTTAGGGGGGCGGTGAGAGGCAAGGGTAGCGACAGGGGGGCAGTGAGAGGGCCCAGGGGGGCGGTAGGTGGTTCGCCATGCTTTTGCACTTGAAGCTCCCTCGCGTTCCTCGCTCTTGTGTGCAGGGCAGCCCATTTTGAAAGAAAACACGAGACATTTTCTTTCAGAATGGGCTGCCCTGCACTCAAGAGCATGGAATGCGATGCAGTTACAAGTGCTAGGTATGATGCCTGTCTCGCGGCCCGGCTAGCCCCTGCCCAGCCCCCGCTCTGCTTCACCCCGCATGACTGGTCACTCCAAACTACATCCCACCGCGCGTCCTACCTAGTAGTTGAAGCTCCCTCGTGTTCCTCGTTCTTGTGTGCAGGGCAGCCCATTCTGAAAGAAAACGTGAGATTTTTTTTTCAGAATGGGCTGCCCTGCACTCAAGAGCGTGGAATGCGACAGAATTACAAGTGCTAAGTACTGAGCACGGCACAGCGACGAGGGAAGCCGACGGCTCCCGAAGCTGCTCGGGCGAGCGCTCGCAGACCCACAGGAAGGCCCTGCTGCGGAACCTGCGCGTGAGCAGACTTTCCCGCCCAGCATCCCTGGCGCCTAACAACCTGGCTCGCGCAATTCGGCGAGCTTTCCTTTGGCATGGAGCACCCGCGGATCTCAGCCCAGCTGCCCCCCGACATCGACCCCACCAAGGTGCCTGTGGCCTTCAGCCGCCGAGGCCTCCCCAAGCTCAATGAAGAGCTGCAGCACCCCGAGCTGCTGACGCGGCAGCCGGCCTTGATGGCGCTCTGCGACCTGGTGTACGACCTGGAGAACGCTTACCAAGCCATCGGCCTGGGTGAGCGGCAGCGGCCTGGCCACGGCTGGTGGGAGGGAAGGGATAGGAGGGAAGAAGGAAAAAAAAAGAAAGAGAGAGAGAGGAAGGAAGGAAGGAAGACAGAAAGAAGAAAGAAAAAAAGAAAGAAAGAAAGAAAGAGAAAGAAAGAAAGAACGATGGTAGAAAGGAAGACAGGCAGAAAAAGAAAGGAGGGAGGGAAGAAAGAAAGAAAGAGGGAGGGAAGAAGACAGAAAGAAAGATGGTAGGAAGGAAGGAAGACAGACAGAAAAAGAGAGGGAGGGAAGGGAGGGAAGAAGGAAAGAAAAAGGAAAGAACGAAAGAGGGAGGGAGGGAGGGAGGGAGGAAGACAGAAAGAAAGAAAGAGAAAGAAAGATGGTAGGAAGGAAGGAAGATTGACAGAAAAAGAAAGGAGAAAGGAAAGAAGGAAAGAAAAAGGAAAGAAAGAGAAAGGAAGGAAGGAAGGAAGGAAGGAAGGAAGGAAGGAAGGAAGGAAGGAAGGAAGGAAGGAAGGAAGGAAGGAAGGAAGGAAGGAAGATGGTAGGTAGGAAGGAAGGAGGACAGACAGAAAAAAAAGGAGGGAGGTAAGAAGGAAAGAAAAAGGAAAGAAAGAAAAAGAAAGGAAGAAAGGGAGGGAGGGAGGGAGGAAGACAGATAGAAAGAAAGAAAGATGGTAGGAAGGAAGGAAGGAAGGAAGACAGACAGAAAAAAGGGAGAGAAGGGAAGGGAGGGAAGAAGGAAAGAAAAAAGAAAGAAAGAGGGAGGGAGGGAGGAAGAAAGAAAGAAAGATGGTAGGTAGGAAGGAAGACAGAAAGAAAGAAAAAGATGGTAGGTAGGAAGGAAGACAGACAGACAGAAAGAAGAGATGGTAGGAAGGAAGGAAGACAGAAAGAAAGGAAAGAAAGAAAAAGAAAGATGGTAGGAAGAAAGACAGAAAGAAAAAGAAAGAAGGGGGAAGGTAGAGAAGAAAGAAAAAATGAAAGACTTATGACCACAATTGAGCCTAACATTTTGGTTGCTAAGCAAGAGTGTTGTTAAGTGAGTTTCACCACACTTTACAAGTTGGCCATGCCCACCTGGTCACCTGACCACTAAGCCACGCCCACCTGAGGGGGTGGGGTGGGGGCGGTGAGGATGAGTTTGTAGCACCAAGGGGGCGGTGGACTGAAAAAGTTTGGGAACCACTGTTATAAAGGAAACATTATAAGGGAAAATGGAATTCTTTTTCTTAGGTCATCTCAAGATTATACACCGATATTTCTGTTCTCCTTTCTATCCTGTAACATTACATAGCCTTTTTAATTCTTCAACCAATACATGAACAAACTCCTAATGCCTCACTTGCTGCTTTTTCTTAGAGATCATGGATGAGTTAAAAATAGATGTGGAAAAAAAGAAAAAGAGGAAATAGAAGCAGGGAAGGGTTAAGAAATCAGAGTTCCCCCCAGGGGCATCTCAGAGAGGGCAAAAAAGTCATGATGGTACTCATGACCATATAGCAAAATCCCTAAACATGTCATGATCATGTTCTATGATCACTGACTATGATCGTTTGAGTTCAGCTGTTCAAATCTCACCGGTTCAGGGTTGACTCAGCCTTCCATTCTTCCGAGGTAGGTAAAATGAGGACCCAGATTGTTGGGGGCAATGTAAATATATACATTGCTTAATGGTGTAAACCGCTTAGAGAGTGCTTGCACTATGATTCTAATAAATAAATAAATAAATAAATAAATAAATAAATAAATAAATAAATAAATAAATAAATAAATAAATAAATAAATAAATAAATAAATAAATAAATAAATAAATAAATAAATTCAATAGAGCAGTGATGGCCACCATCTTGACTTCCTTCCCCCAAAATACAGCCCTGATTCCACCTTTATCTTTCCACAGCTAATGGGGGATAGGTGAAGTGCTCTGATTTTCTGACATATTTTCTGATTTATGTTGTTCAGCTTCTTTCTTCTGAGTCTACCTATACAGTGCTACAAAAGCATTATATCTTGAGCTTATTAAAGAGTTGGCAGATTGAGTCAAACCCAACCTACCGCTGGCTCAGTCTTCATGGGATGGGGAATGTAATTCAGCATCTGCAAAACGTGAGTGACAATGATGTTTTCCTCCATCAGTGATTGAACCTGGTATATTATTTGTATGTTTGAAGAAAACTTTAGCTTATTAATAAGATTAACATAATGAATAGATCCGTTGTTTCTGAAGAAATGAAGCTAATTTGGTGCTGGAACCACTCAGTCAGGCTACTGTGAATAATGCCTTAGTTGCCTCTTATCTTGAATATTGTAAGATTACCTGCATGAAACTGCCTTGAAAAAAGACTTTGGCAACTTTAATATGTTCAGAATGTTGCAGCCAGTTTTCTTCTAGAATGGAAATATAAGGCTGATATTATTACTCTTTGGAATCATCTGCATTGATTGAGCTATTTATTTCCAAGGACAATTCAAGCTACTGTTTTTGATCCATAAAACAATAAGTTTCTTTGAGACAGATCACCAACCTCCTGCCTTAGAAGTGAGATTTATTGTCCATTTATTGATTGAGGCAGAGGTAAATCTCATAGATAAATAAATAGTCCATAAAAGCACAATTTCTTACCTCTTCAAATATTAATAAGGTGGCAAATGCCTTCGCATTTTTGTAGCCTAGTTCTGTAGAAGTCCTTTGCTGCCCACAATTTTGGGAAGAATTACATCTTAAACTTTCAAGTCGTAGAAAAAGGTTTTATTATATTTAGCATACATGTTGCTGATCTGTTCAAGAATAGTGGTATCAAATTATATCAAATAGACAAATACACACACACACAAAAGAATGAGTGTTGATGCCTTTTCAGAGGAAAGAACTCACACCCCTAATCCTGAGTATACTTCCAAACTTCAATGATTCTGATGAGAAGGTGACATTGACAGCTATTGAGGTCATAACCAAGGAGGTTGCACATCACAAAACTGTCAACCATGTACTTCTGAAGATTGTCAAACAGCTTCAGCCACTCTTGGCAGATGTAAGTTTAGAAGATATTATTCATTCACATGAGGGAGACTTTTCAAATTGGGAGGGTAAATAGAAAAATGGTGGATTTGGGAAATCTTTTAAAAATCTCTTCTATTTTTCTTCTATTATAGGAGAAATAACCATAAGGCTCTGGCATAAAGCATCTCCCTTTCTTCTCATAAATAAATTCAGTTATTTTATGCCACTTTTCCTTAGGAAGGAGCCTAAGAGAAAATAGCTTTAAAAACTAGATCTTTGTTTTGCTTCTAAAGTTGATATTTACATGTCTGATATAAATTGAAGTATTTCCTTTCCTTTTGAAATTCCAGAGGAGGAACAATATATGTTGTGCTGCAAACCAACTGTTCCAAGACATCTTGAAGTCTTTGGACACAAAAGACAAATCCTCTATGCAGGATCAGGTTCTCAATAGTATTCTAATACTGATGCTAAATCTAGAAGATCCACATCTAGATTTGACAAAGGTAAGCCAAGCTGTACATATTTGTACCCACCTGGTTCAAGCTAGGAGGAGGAGGAGGAGGAGGAGGAGGAGGAGGAGGAGGAGGAGGAGGAGGACGAGGACGAGGACGAGGACGAGGAGGAGGACGAGGACGAGGAGGACGAGGACGAGGAGGACGAGGACGAGGACGAGGAGAGAAGGAGGAGGAGGAGGAGGAGGAGGAGGAGGAGGAGGAGGAGGAGAGAGGGAGGAGGAGGAGGAGGAGGAGGAGGGAGGGAGGAACAGGATAAAGATGAGTATGATAGCAGCACAAACATCATGAAATGATGACACAAACTATGTGAACATTGTAAGATGGATAAACATTACATCCTTTGTGTTTTTGAGCAAAGGCATTGTGATGTATCTGACATCATTTTCTCTATGGGTCTCCTCTATGAATGCCCACAACAGGGACAGAAGCAGAATAATATCAAGAAAGTCAAGGTGTAACCACAACTGCATGATCACAGCCCATCAATTTTTGTATGTGACACAAGTAAAAAGGGGGGGGGGCAGGGTTTCCATTGCACAATTGTAAATGCTGTTTTGACTTTTTTTTTTTACATTTAACTTATAGACTCTCCTGCACAATACACACCCTGAAACCTGAACATAATAAAATATAATGCTCAAAAAAATTAAAGAATGCCAAACTTAAACAACTATCTTATTTGAGAGAAGGAAAAGCAACATTTTCAATATGGAAAAATGCTTATGGGTTTAAAATTATGTATAGCACTTTTTAAATCATATTTGTAATATTTTTCAAGGTGCCACTCTGATTTAATTTAAAGGCATTTGTCACAGTAAAGATCAGAAATGTCCCTCTCAACATTAAAGCTCAAAACATACGAAACTTTCCTGAAAGACATAACAAACTATACATCGTAGTGTACTCTGGACACTTTTTCTTTATTACCTGGATAAACATTTTGCTTGTAATATCTTGCTAAAGAATGTTCTTGCCTTTCTTCCCTATTATTTTTCAAATACTGATCTGTTCACTCTGAGGAACATTTTTATTTTCTCTGGATTTGCAGTCTCGTACTAACAGTTTACAACTTTGCAAAACCTTCTTGGGATGGACGGCAAATGACAATGAGAGCTTTTGGAATGTGCTCTGTAAGCATCTGGTAAGCCCATTAAAGCATATTGGGCTCTTTTTTAGTCATACATTGCTCCTTTGTTTTCAATCTATTGATTCCAAATCATTGAGTAAAGGTGAAAAAGTGAGAGTGGGAAAAAGAGGCTTTCTTTGTTTAGCATGCATGCTTCCTAATAAGCCATTTACCCTACAGCAGTTTCCCCAACCAGGTAGGAATCTATTCACAGCTATTGTTTTTTCCTTTTTTGTTATTAGGAAGAAAGATTTCTCTGTGCGCTACCCAGGAAAATGTTCACACCAGCCCTGCCCATCATACAGAGCATATACTGTTGAAGTATATTGGTTTTCTCCACCTATCCAATAGTTCTTTCCCACCTTTGACAACCTCAGCATGTTGTGCAAGGAAATCACATTATTTTTCCTATCAAGGAAAATCCAACATATATAGCCTAAGGCTGATCAATTACCAGGTTTTGTTCATATGCACTGAATTTTTCAGTATAACATACAGTATTCACATGTGGGGTCTTGACATGGATTGTCATACAAAAAATGATGGGGGAACTGTGGATGGGTGCTCTAGAGATCCAACAGCAAGGGATAGATGTTGTAGCAGATGAAATATTTAGATTAAATAAACATGATGAAAGGAGTTACAAGATACCAGGAGAGAAACATGAAATATTCACCAAAAAGTTAATAAGAGTTGAAATTCTAAAAAGGACATGAGATGATGGATAGATATAGTATATTTTTTAACATGGTGGTTATTTTGTTAAGTGTTAGAAAAAAGAAGTAGGAAGTAGAAATTGGGAAAATAGTATTATGTGTACTGAAATATAATAAAACATATTATAATTACTATGTATACACAAATGTTAGAAGTTGAAATATTATGATTATATTTAAATGGTACTATTAGAATTGTGTGTAAAGTATATTGATCCAGACAATACATTGTTCACCAAGCACTTTTGGATGTTCAAGAAAAAATTATACATAAAATTATATATTAAAAAAAGAGATACATTTCAAGAGATGCTATTATATGCATTAGACAAAACATTCAAAGAGAGTATTATTCTGGTGCTGCTTTCTCCAATCTAGTACCGTGTTTCCCCGAAAATAAGACCCTGTCTTTTTTTTGAACCCTGAAATAGCAATAGCAATAGCACTTTACTTATATACCGCTTCATAGTGCTTTACAGCCCTCTCTAAGCGGTTTACAGAGTTCAGCATATTGCCCCCAACAATCTGGGTCCTCATTTTACCGACCTCGGAAGGATGGAAGGCTGAGTCAACCTTGAGCCTAGTGAGATTTGAACATCTGAACTGCTGAACTAGCAGTCAGCCTGCAGTCGCAGCATTTAACCACTGCACCACTTCAGCTCTATAAATAAGCGCTTGGCCTTATTGCCATGCACTCAAAAGCCCGATTGGGCTTATTCTCAGAGGCTGTCTTATTTTGGGGAAAACAGGGTACCTTTCAGACATGTTAGGGAATGGGCTTCCAAAATATCTTGATGGCACAAAGTTGGGGAAGAATGGCCTAACTCCATGGGAATTTCAATTGCATTCTTACTGCATCTTGTAGATTACATTGAGGAGTGTTCTTTAACATGGAACAAAATTATTTTCTAGGTTAAAGAGCATCCTGGAAAACTGAGGGGCTTCTTGGACCAAGCACAGGAATATACTCAGAGCCCACAAAAATCTTCAAGGATTGCAGCCGCCACATTTATAGGTTATATCAATAAAATTATTTATATTTCCTTTTTCCCATTCTTCCACAGGTCCCAAGGCTATTTCATGTAATGGTCAGAATAGCTCATCTATTTCTTCTGATGATTCATAAGTCAAATAATCTTTGCTTGCATTATGAGCAGCTTAATAAAACTTTACAGCAGTAAGTTCTAGGTATTTCTGGAGATCATAGATTTCCACCAGATCAATTGCTTTCAAATGGTGTTCTGAAGAACCATTAAGTCTTCAGAAGAGTATCAGGTTCTTTCACTCAGATAATAATTTCCAAGGCCTTAAAAGATTCTCAAAGACCCAGTTTGATTCACATACCCAGCATTTGAAATGTATGGTAGAGGAGAAACTGGAGAGACTGTGGAATAGCAACATGATATCCTTCAAATATGTTGAAAGGATGACTTCTAAAATTCCCATCTAGCATGTCCTGGTAAAGTTCTGACTTTGTCCAAGCATATCATGGCTATAATGTTGTTCCCATCCCAAATTAGTAGTGGAGAGACCCATATTCTGGAAAACCTTCCCATGGATGTCTGTCAAGATTGCTTTGTTAAGCACATAATAATGACTGTAAAGAGCTTCAAGCTGCAGTCAGTCACCTAGTGTCTGGTGCCTATACAGTATGTGTGTTATTTTGCTGTTTTTATTTTATTAATCATTTCTTGGAGTCAACTTTGGGCTTTGAATGAGCTACATTCAGGGGTGGGTTCCACTTACCTCGCCACCGGTTCGCATCGGGAAGTTTTGCACGCTCATGCTCGCTCTGCTCGTGCTCGTTCTGCTCATGCGCATGCACGCATCCCCTTGTGCGATTTGGCTGCCGCGTATGCTCAGAAGCAAGAATTAGCCCGAAACACAGCTGAGGAGCTCATCAGCTGTGCTTCGGGTGAAGAAATAAAGGACAGAACTCACCCGCGGGCAGGCGGGAGGGCCCTTTTTCAAGCCGCGGAAGTCCAAAAAATCCCCCCAAAAATGGCGCTGCACACGGAACGGCACTGACAGTGATGTCGCTACCAGTTTGGGCGATCTGGTCCGAACCGGGAGGAACCCACCCCTGGCTACATTGTAGAATATCATCATCATTGATGATCTGCACTACAGTTCATTGACATTTGTCTGTCCTGTCTATCTATCCATCCATCTGCCTATCCTATACAGCCGGAATTTTCTGACAACCTGACATCCAAATCACTTTGCTTAGATTTTTCAGGATCAGCCAAGACTTGGTACACATTGTCCACTTGCTTAGTAATAAATATAATATAACAAGTGCAATGTATACATTGGTCTGGAATGGGACAACTTGCTTCAGCCTATTCGCTATGGACTACTTGCCAAGGGACAATTCAACATGGCCAAATTACCACAGGACAACTCACTGTGGGATAATTCAACAATTCAATTTAATTATTTAAAATAATTTAAAAATTATTTTATTTTTTGTCATTCACAATTCATTTTGTTCCTCCTTTGGCATCCTTTCTTTAATTATTGAATTCCACTATTTCTTCAATATTAGCATAACTCTTGTCCCGCAGAGAGTTATCCCATGGTGAGTTGGCCATGGCAAGTTGGCTGTGATGAGTTGGCCATGGTGAATTGTCATAGACCAGGGGTGGCTAAACCGTGGTGCATGCGCCAAATGTGGCGCATTGGATGATTACAAGTGGCGCATTGCATCCTTGCGCCTACTTGTTTTTTTAAAATAGGTGTCATAATTGAATCCATCTTAATATTTTCAACACCAAAGCAATGTTCCCTGTAAAATTAGAAAACGGTGCACGGCAGTTAAAAACTGCCGCGCGATGTTTTCTTTTCATGTGCGCAGCCGCGCAGGCACGCAGCCTCTGCAATTAGAAAATGCCGGGCGGAAGTTAGAAACTTCTGCGTGGCATTCTCTCATTACGTGCGCAGCCACACGGCCGCGCACCTTAGAGGGAACAGTGCACCAAAGTGATCTCAGTTCAATTCGTACAGCCTTCAGTAATGTTCAACTTCTCGGTGTCTGAAACTTAGAATGGAACTTGTGAGATGTTACTTTAGGCGGGTTTACAAACGTACGAATATTTTTATCGGTGTTGCCATTGCGCGTTCCTGCTCAAACGATCGCAAACACCGTGCACTAGCAACACATCATGTGTTTGAAGTCACGTGCGAATGAGCGGCGAGCGTTCGATATGGTCAGTCAGTTCTGAGTGAGCCATCGTGGCGTGGAGTTTGAAGCAGTGTTTTATTGAGTGTACTAGCGTGGTTTTTGTATTGAGAGTGATTGAAAGACAGATTCAAGATTAAATATATATTACGTTTGTCAAATTTTGAAATGGCGTAAATTAATTAATTGAATTGCGTGATTGAGTTATTCCTTTTCCTCCCTTAAGCAAAGCAGATCCTACCCCTATCTCTATTTTACAACCCCAAATGTAAAAGTAAGAAGGTAAAAAATGTGCTTGAGTTGTATGGCGCATCTGAACTCGTCTGTGAAAAAATTGGCGCATGGTATGCTTAAGGTTGGCCACCACTGTCATAGACCCTGGTTGGTCAGTGCAGTTGCCATATAGCAACCTAATTATTGCAGAACATGGTAAGAAACATAAATAGTAAGCCTCACCTCCAGGAAGCAGGAGGAAAAGTAAGAGAAGGTAATGAAGATGTGTCTTTTGATGTACATTTAATCTAACTTATCTTTAGATTCTCTCTTCCAGCACATGGAATCCAGCCATTTGCAAAAATCAGAAGTAGAATACTTGAGGAAAGGTGAATATATTAATAACTTTTTATGATATTCATAGGATTTTTTTCTGTTACCACTGAATTTATCTTCCCATTGCCAGCCACACTGATTTAAAAAAAACACAAGATAATATGCAGACAAATAGGATTCTGTGGAAAGAATGTGCATTCAAAAACCCATTTTCAACAGCATTAAGCACTATCTATTCAAGGGTATCTATTCCCTTACAAATCAAGCCATTGCTTTCCTAATGTTATTTTTAAAAAAAATATTTAAAAGAGTTGCATGCTTAATATGCTCTTTTGTTTTCCTCTCTCTATCACTCTGCAGAAGCCTTTGGCCTTATTTAACCTGCCACAAATCCTCTTTTTTTCTGTAGTCCAGAGATAACTGACTGGGGAATGGCCTTCTTTATATGCCTTATCACTTACCAGAGTGGTTGGGACACTCCCTTGCCTAGTAGGCAGCAATTCCCAAACCGAGATTGGACACTTCTCACAAATCCATCCCTAGGCAAACAATTGGGCTACCTAACCAGAAGCAACCTGGTTTCATTGGGTTTCCCCCAGATTCGCTTCTTAAACAACCCTTGCTCTTTGTTTTAGCTTTGAGGTCTATTCCGTCCGAAAGATGTTCTGTCCCAGTTGTTTCGGAACCAGAGAAAGTCTGCAGGTATTGCCCAGATCTATTCAGATGTTCCCGCTATTTCCCAAGGTATGCTATTTTTCCCATCTGAAGTGAAAAAGGAATAAAGGCAACCTTTGTAATGGGAAAATGGAGAGGAAGTATTTAACATCTGGGTTTTTTCTTCTGGTTAAGTCATGATATGTTTTGTTTGGTTTTGTTTGGTTTGGTTTGGTTTTGGGTGATTCTGTTGCACACATATACAGCCATTATGAGTTGTGATTTGTGAATTATAATTAATAGCTTCACCCAATGGGCAAATACAGGCAATTGTGCCTTATATAACAAACTATCATTAACCAACTCCTTTCTTAGTACAAACTCTAACTTGCTGCTTATTATGCCACCCAAAATTAGCTGTGTGTGTTCTGACCTAGCTCCCCAAACACGACAAACCCTCTGTAGTTAAATCAATGATTCCTTTATTAGGAGCGCCAGCAGCCCCGGGAAAAAGTTTCTCTTTCACCTCAGGCTAATAGGTCTGTCAGGCAGGGAGATGACTAGTTGTCTGCCACATCTATTCATCTCCGCCCCCTGTCTTTTATCCCCAGAGCAAGGGTGGGGCTTCACTAGCAGTGGTGGTTCTTCCTTCCCAAAGATCGATCCACAGATTTCCACTGCTGTCCTCTCCTCTGCCTTCTGCGCATCTGCGCGTTAGGCACTGGACCCAGCTATTCCTCCTCTTCCTTATCAGCCACCTCCAGACCTGGGGGCTGTTGATTCTCCATCTGAAGGCTGGCGTACGGCCCAGGCTCCGCCTCTGTCTCTCTCTCTGACAGCTCCATTCCCCCTTCCCCCTTGGAGCTCTCAGGTTGCCTTGATGCTGACCCTGACTCATCTGATTTGGGTGCCGGAGGAGCCGGCGGCCGACAGGCCACAACAGTGTGACTCTGCCAGCCACAACTTTCCACCTATTTTAATCTATGAACATGGCAGACTTATGAGTTATAGTCTTTCCCCAATATGTAATCTGACTGGGAATGTACAGGTTTTTCTGCAGCATGTGGTTTCTGTTCTTAGAAACAGAGATTCTGTATGCTATCCCAGTCTGGATCCTGTGTGTCTCACCATTACATCACCCAGATCCACTATCAATAAAACAATTCACAGCAAGCAATAAAATCTATCAACTAAAAATGGCAGGAGGGACAACAGCCCATATAGGTAAAACACCTCCTACACTCCATAACCAGAGATTTAGGCATCTTCCAAAAAAATTGATAAAAGGGGAGCGGCAGTCTAAGTTCAGAGAGCAGTTTGTTCCACAGGACTATCATAACCTGTTTTAAAACTTCCCCCCCTCTCACTGCATGATGTGGGGGAGTGGAATCTTTATTTTCCATGGGTAGGATGGAAAATGGACTTAAGCCACATGTTGTTTTTGAAGCTGACTGGCAGTCAGTGCATCTCCCTTAGGATAAGCATGCCATCCACAGCCAGCCAACCAGCCAGCTAGCTGCATTTTGTATCAGTGAGTCTTCTGAGTCTTCAGGGGGAGCCCCACATAGAGTAAATTACAGCAGTCTAGAGGCAAGATGATATGGGTATAACTGTTGTACTGAGTAACCTAATCATACCCAGATTTGCATATTGTTCCTTTTCTTGCTGCCTGTTTTTCAGATCCTGTATTTGATGCCTGAAACTGAAGCTAATATTCATCTGAATAAAGAACACTGTATGAAATGGCATGGGAGAATATCATTCTGGGTCCCCTTGGTAGAATTACCTACCTTGCCATGTTTTTATTCTGACCCAACACCTGGAGGAAATCATGTCAACCTATTCAGATTCAGATTAACAGAGTTGGAAGGGACCTTGCAGGTCATCTAGTCCAACCCCCTGCCCAAGCAGGAGACCCTACATCTGCCTCTACTTAGGATTGAACACACAACCTCCTGATTGCGAGGCCCTTCCTATGCATCTGGATGGGCTCCTGTCCTGCTGCTGTCTGTACAGCCCCTTCATGTGATGCCATCAAGGCAGCTGTTGGCAAAACTCCCCAACTAAAATGTAGATATCACCAACCATACAAAAAGTGAAAGTAGTTTAAAAAGGTGTGCCAGGGTGGTCAGTTCCTTCAGGTCCTCAGGCCAATAATTTTCCTTCTTCTCTCAAAAAAATAGCCAGCCTGTTGACCTAACCATCACAAGATGGCAGCTAAGAATTTATCTTAAATGTGTGCAGGTCAGTTGTAACTGCTGCATAAATGCCCTTGGAGTTCAAGAGAGAGATGTTGGTATATGTGTGGGAGAAAGGTGGGCTCTTGGAGGTATCCAATAATTCCTTCACCACTATTATTTGCTTGTTGATTATCAATCTGTCAGCCATTAGATGGCAGCAAAGAATTGGAGGGTGGTTTCTCATGTCTGCCATCTACTGGTCATCCACATTCATTCAGGTGAGATGCAGCTGCTAAACAAATCTACCTCAACAGCTGGAATTTGATACTGATATCAGATCCCAACTCATCTATGACTCTGATTATACGATAGGGAGAGAAACATTAAGATGTATGTGGGAGCCATACCTATACCAGGATACATTATGTGATGAAGTGAAATTATTTTTAAAAAATTCTACAAGGGGAAAAACTGAGAAGTCAGGGATCACTGCTAAAAGTGATCTGGGAAGTGAATTCCATGCCACATAGGCTGAACAGAAGAATCATTTCAATTGCACTTTCAGTTACATGCACTTCAGCTGCCTCCTCCATGCACCATGTATTGTCTGGATGCATCTTCCAACATCTCGGGGAAAATACTACTTTCATGCCAAGACCCCATGAATTGGCTTCAACCTGCCAATATATGATTGAGGCTCTATTATGAGGACAAAGCTTGGCAAACAATAAATGGGGTATCTTTGCACTAAGATCATAGGCATTTCTCTGCCCGTCCCTATTTTGAGAAAAATCTGGTTTGGACGATAAAGCTTAACCCCAATGAGATGACAGTGAAGATCAAGAAGGTGAGCTTCACACAACATGCTAAGTCTTCCTTGGATGTTGTCCAGCCATGATTTCCATTCCCTCAATTCCCCAGTCAGCCTAACCATTGCTAAGCACTCTGGAACTTAAAGTTTGCACCTCTGTAGGAAGCAAGATTACCAAAGGCTACATCAAGAATGTGATTTGTTTGAATTTAGCTTAATATAGCTTGCAAACTCAACCAACCATGCTTATTCAATAAACAATGGTTGAACAAACTAGAGCTTTGTCAGGTATAACTGTTCTTTGGCATTCTCTTATTGGAAACCAGCTGTCTTCTAAATAATAGTCAAAACTCTCCTTAAGACCACAGTGCTTCGCCGTTTCCTTCTATCAGTTTGTTAGCAGCATAGAACTATCAGCATTCAGCAACTTGTTCCCAGACTCAGACTGAGAATATAAAACCTGTCATCCAGCTGATTTATATGGCAGGGGAGGGAAACAGACTGAATAAAATGTGATGGATTACAGAATCCGAAGAAAGAGAGACAGGAATGAGAGTGCACAGCTGGTTTTTACACACTCATGGAAAGGTCTCTTATTCAAAAACAAACAATGCTTATTTGTGGAAATGATTATAATGAAGACTTGATATTTTAAATGATGAGCTGGTTCAGAAAGCTATACTTTTGAATGGAAGGGTCGCTGTCGTCGCAAAGTGTGAAATGGAAGAGTTTAATTTTTTTCTGATGGTTTTTCTCATTAAAATGGCAACTTATCTAGTTTGTCCCAGGTTTCATAATATTCCATATCCGATTTGTCCTTCAACTCTAGCGTTAATCTATACCAGTGATAGCGAACCTATGGCACGGGTGCCACAGGTGGCACGCGGAGCCATATCTGCCGGCACGCGAGCCATTGCCCTAGCTCAGCTGCAGCGCGCATGTGTGTGCCCGCCAGCTGATTTTTGGCTAGCGCGGAGACTCTGGGAGGGCGATTTTGGCCTCCGGAGGGCCTCCAGGGTGGCCGGCGGAACGTTTTTGCCCTCCCCAAGCTCCAAGAAAGCCTCTGGAGCCTGGGGAGGGCAAAAAATGGGCCTACAGGGCCCACTGGAAGTCGGGAAATGGGTAAGTGGGGGGGTCATGCACGCATGTGCAGGGGGGTGGGGTGAGTGGGGGGCTTTGAATTATGGGTGTGGGCACGCACGCGCATGCAATAGCGCACACATGCACTATTTTGGCACCCGAGGAAAAAAAGGTTCGCCATCACTGATCTATACATTTGTGCACATATTAGTATTTTATGAATGGTGGGGGGAAAGGATAGCCAAGATTACGTGATATTGGAAAGGTCGGAAAGACTTAGAAATTGTATTAAAACTTGTATTAAAACTTGTATTAAAACTTGATTCTATTTGATAAGAAAAATGTATATAAAGAAATGACCATATGTAAATAGGTTAACTGGATAATCCGTCATGTATTTAATTTTATGTATTTCGGTCTTTGTTTTGTCTTGTTGTTTGTACGTTTGTTTTTAACTGTTTTATAAATAAAAAACTTTTTTTTAAAAAATGGCAACCTATCTGCTATCTTCTCCATGTAACAGGGTTGAAGCTTCCCTAGCAATCTATGAGATGGGATATGGTGGAGATCTTGCTGGAAAACATGACTGTCATGGCATTGTCCAGTCTATCACTGGTTTGCTCCAACTCCCAGCCTCCAGAAATTACTACCATGTTTAAAAATGGAGCACAATTCCTACTTTTTTTTTCTGAAGGAGCAGGAACAGTTGGTTCTTTATTCTGCCTGAACAATGTCTAGGTCAGTGATGGTGAACCTATGGCACGGGTGCCACAGGCGGCACGCAGAGCCATATCTGAGGGCACGCGAGGCTTTGCCATATGTCAACTCCAGCACGCATGTGCATGCTGGCCAGCTGATTTTTAGCCTTCTGGAGGGGCGAGGGGAGGCCGTTTTCACCCGTTGGGCTGTTTTTCGCCCTCTCCAGGCTTCAGGAAAGTCCCCAAAGCCTGTGGATGGCAAAAAACGGCCCAATAGGCCAACCGGAAGTTCAGGAACACGGGGACAGTGTGGAGGGGTTGTGTGCACATGCACGAGGGGAGGCCATTGCATTATGGGTGTGGGCACGCACCATCGCGCCATCGTGCGTGTGCGTGCCCTTTTGGCACCCGAGCAAAAAAAGGTTCACCATCACTGGTCTAGATTGTGGCATCATGAGTAGTACCACAAAGTGCAAGTAAAAGGCTTTGCTCACAGTCACTCATGCCCTTGTCACCTCACGGCTAGACTACTGTAACGCGCTCTACATGGGGCTACCCTCAAAGAGCATCCGGAGACTCCAACTGGTACAGAATGCAGCTGCGCGAGCTGTAGTGGGTGTACCGAGATACACCCACGTAACACCTATTCTTCGCCAGCTGCATTGGCTGCCAATTAGTCTCCGGTCGCAATTTAAGGTGTTGGTCGTTACCTTTAAAGCCCTACATGGCTCAGGGCCAGGTTACCTTCGGGACCGCATCCTACCACATACCTCCCTACGACCGGTTAGGTCCCATAGAGAGGGCCTCCTCCGGGTCCCATCGGCCAAACAATGTCGGTTGGCGGGGCCACGGGGGAGGGCCTTCTCTGTGGGAGCCCCGTCCCTCTGGAACCAACTCCCACCAGAGATCCGGACTATCCCCACCCTGCTGGCCTTCCGTAAAGCCATAAAAACTTGGCTCTTCCGGCAGGCGGGGTGAATAGGAAGATCAGATTCCCCCCTTGAATGTTGTTTTTATAATTGTTTTAACTATGCCTTTTAATTTTAAATTATGATAATTGTTTTTATTGTACGCTTCTTATTCTGTTGTACGCCGCCCTGAGTCCCACGGGATTGGGCGGCCTATAAGAACGTCTATTAAATTAAATTAAATTAAATTAAAAACCCAGTCTGGACTTACAAGAAGCAATGAGGGTTTTGTGGGCCAGATGGAAAACAGTCAACAGTACATTTATCTGTGAAATAGAAAGGATGTCACTATAACCATTCACCTGACGTGATCTCCAGAGCAATTTAAAAAACAGAGATTTGCAGTAATTACTAAACCTGACTTTTCCAGATAAAAAGTTACTCGCATATTCATTTCATTTCTGCACTAACCTGGGTGCGCAAGCTGGAACAGAAAGTTTGCGCTGCTGTTTCTAATACCGCCTAATGGGCTTTTCATTTTCTTCATAAATCCGCAGCAGCGGGAGCTTGCAAATCGCTTTGCAGACAATATTGTTCACAGAACTTAAACTTCAGAATTAGCCCCCAAATAATAACAACCTGCCAGTACACTCCACTGATAATATATGTTTACAAACTTCGCTCAAGACTAAGTCTGCCAGCCATTTCTCAAGAACACCAAGGCAAGTTGTCCTTTCAGTTCTTTGATTTGGCTCCAAGGAATTAGAAATTCTGTTTACAGATGATATGCCTTGGAATGTATCCTGAAAGCTTGCAGCTGCTGGCAGAAATAACGAGGTGATGGAGGAACACAAATAGAAAAACTGAGGGGGGGGAGAAAGACTGTATCTTTATTTTATGTCCTTGTATCTGTAACATAATTTTCTACATAGCAATAGCACAGCACAGCACAGCACAGCACAGAACAGAATAGAATAGAATTTTTTATTGGCCAAGTGTGATTGGACACACAAGGAATTTGTCTTGGTGAATATGCTCTCAGTGTACATAAAAGAAAAGATACGTTCATCAAGAATCATAAGGTACAACACTTAATGATAGTCCGGGTATACAAATAAGTAATCAAATCATATTAGGAACCAGTCAATATAAATTGTAAGGATGCAAGCAACAAAGTTACAGTCATACAGTCATTAGTGGAAGGAGATGGGTGATGGGAACAATGAGAAGATTAATAGTAGTGCAGACTTAGTAAATAGTTTGACAGTGTTGAGGGAATTATTTGTTTAGCAGAGTGATGGCATTCGGGGAAAAACTGTTCTTGTGTCTAGTTGTTCTGGTGTGCAGTGCTCTATAGCGTCGTTCTGAGGGTAGGAGTTGAAACAGTTTGTATCCAGGATGTGAGGGGTCTGTAAATATTTTCACAGCCCTCTTTTTGACTCATGCAGTATACAGGTCCTCAATGGAAGGCAGATTGGTAGCAATGGTTTTTTCTGCAGTTCTAATTATCCTCTGAAGTCTGTGTCTGTCTTATTGGGTTGCAGAACCAAATCAGACTTATATACCGCTTCACAGTGCTTTACAGCCTTCTTTAAGCAGTTTATAGAGTCAGCATATTGCCCCCAACAATCTGGGTCTCATTTTACCGACCTGGGAAGGATGGAAGGCTGAGTCAACCTTGAGCTGGTGAGACTAGAACTGCCAAACTGCTGGCAGTTGGCAGCCATCAGAATTAGCCTCCAATACTGCATTCTAACCACTGCACCACCACAGCTCATTCAAGAATATAAAAGAAGCTAATAGAATGCAACTACGTCACACTATTAAAATATAATAAGATATATCTGACTTACAAAAGCTGCTTGGGACTTCAGACAAGCAAGTTATTTTTCTTCCCCGGGTATGTTTAAATGGAGGTGAACCTGAGTCTTTGTGATAAACAGTAATGAAGTTTATGGAAAAAGGCTTTATGTGTTATCAGTCGATTCACTGAAACAATAAAAGGAATGAAGTCACTATCCCATATTGTATTTATGCCCTGCTTAGTTCCAGCATTTTTGGTCAATAACTAATGCATCTGGGATGTTTCCAAGCAGAACAAAAGATCATATCTGTCCTTCTTTATTTTTCGCTGAAATTGGTATTTGGAAGCCTGCTGCTCCCAATATGGAAGTAACGTTGAATTCCAAGAGTAGTAGTTCTTGATAGCACCCCTTCCAATAATTTACTGAATTTTATTTTAAAGCCATGTAAGTTAATGACTTTCACTGTCTCTTGTAATAATGAACTCCCCAGATTTGTAGTGTGTGAAAAAGCACTATTTAAGATCTGTTTAATTTTCCTTCCAATCAGTGCCATTAGCTGATCCCAGTCTGAGAGAGGCAGAGGGGTGTTCTCTCTCCATTCAAGGAACAATTTTATCCCTTGATCACATCAGACTCCTTTTTTAAGGCTAAAAAGTCCCAAATGTTTTAGTTATTTTCTCAAAAGATGTTCGGGCTTCTGAATATTTTGTTTGCCCACTGCTAGATGTTTCCTAGGTATCTTAGATCCTTTTTTCAAATGTAGCCCGCAAATCAGTGACCGGAACTCCAGCTATTCCAACCTCACTATATTATAGATCTGAATAGTGGCATTACACCAGACTCTTTTTGATACTGTATTGGTCCACTTATCTACAAAGTATGTGATATCCACACCAGGGTTGGGTTCCTCCCGGTTCGGACCGGATCGCCCGAACTGGTAGCAACCCGCTGGTGACGTCACTGTCGGTGCCGTTCCGTGCACGCCGCCATCTTTTTTTGTGTGCAAATTTTTCCCCTTCCGCGGCTTGAAAAGGGGCCCTCCCGCCCACCCGCAGGTGAATTCTGACCTTTATTTCTTCACCCGAAGCACAGCTGATGAGCTCCTCAGCTGTGTTTCGGGCTAATTCCTGCTTCTGAGCATGCATGGAAGCCAAACCACACAAGGGGATGCACGCACGCACGTGCGAAACGTCACGATGCGAACCGGTGGCGAAGGTAAGTGGAACCCACCCCTGATCCACACCATTTATGCCATGTTAACAAGTTTTCCTGTGAGCTACACAGCCATTGTAAATCAGTTGTTCTGTTTCTAATGATTGAATGAACCACAATCAGATGTCCTCCTTACCTCAAAAAGAGTAACCTTACAGTAGAGGATTGGGTTTATTCCCCCAAGAGACTGAGGTTCCTCATAAAAGAGCACATCCCCCCCCCCTAATCTCAGTTGAAGAACTCTAGTCTAAGGTGACCAGATGTCCCGATTTTGGCGGGACAGACCCGCTTTTTAATGCTTTGTCCCGCGTCCCGCCCGCCCTCTTAAAAAGTCCCGATTTTTGAGCCCCCGCTTCTTCCTCCAGCCAGACGCGCGCCCGAGCGACAGGCTTCCGATTCAGTCCCCTCTATTCACAGGGTGGCGCGGGGCGGGGCAGAGCGAACCCTGGGGGTGAGCGCCACTTTGCACTTGTCCCATGAGGCCATGCTAAGTGTGCCGCGGCAAAAGGGGCGGGGCAGGGCGGGGCGCGCGTCCTACCTGAGACTTTTCCCGGTAGCAGCTCCAGTCGCGTTCCTTGCTAATAGCGTCCAGAGCAGAGCAGCCCCTCCCAGAAGATCGCGAGACGTTATCTTCTGGGAGGGGCTGCTCTGCTCTGGGCGCTAATTAGCAAGGAACGCGACTGAAGCTACCGGGAAAAGTCCCAGGTAGGACGCGCGTCTCGCGCTGGGGGTTGGGGGGGGCGGGGCAGGACTGGCGGATGGGACGGGGCGCGCGTCCTACCTGGGACTTTTCCCGGTAGCTTCAGTCACGTTCCTTGCTAATTGGCGCCCAGAGCAGAGCAGCCTCTTCCAAAAGATAACGTCTCGCGATCTTCTGGGAGGGGCTGCTCTGCTCTGGACGCTATTAGCTAGGAACGCGACTGAAGCTACCGGGAAAAGTCCCAGGTAGGTAGGACGTACAGTGGCCTCCCGCGTCCCCCCTCCCCCCCTCCCCCCCACCTCACCTGGATGCCGACATTTGCTGTTTTGCCCTCTGCGCATGCGCAGCGTTCTGCGCATGCGCAGAGGGCAAAACTCAAATGGAGAAACCCACCCCTGTCAATGGTGTCCCGCTTGAAGAAAAAAAAATCTGGTCACTTTACTCTAGTCAAGACCCCAATTCTCCCTGACAGCAAGAGATCTATAATCCCACAACAATACTATTTCATCTCAAAAGATCTCGTCTACACATTTCTCTGCTGCTCTAACATTGTCTGCCCATCCACAAATGGAAAGGATTTGTTCCTGAGACCCAGCAGCTCATTATGCTGAGCATAAACCCATGACTAATTGCCAAAAAGCAGAGTGATGCTTTTGACACACTGTGCACTAAAGTAGAAAACACCTTCTCCCCTGCTACTTTTTCACCTTTCCACTAATGATGTTTGGTTTTCTACTTCTTTAGGAAGTTTTCAGCCTGAAAATAAGAATCTAGTCATGTTTAATTTTTTTCATAGTTTTGAGCCTTGACTTTATCATCTTTATTTTGGCTATCGGAGGAAAATATGCACACACACACACACACACACACACACACACACACACACACACACACACACACACACCTTTCCCCTAGCAAAACTCCCGTGTTTCTGTTTGCCTTCCTGTTTGCTCACTCTTATTCCCGTGGTTCTCAACCTTTAAGAAGTAGGAACTTCAACTCCCATGCTGGCTGGGGAATTCTGGGAGTTGAAGTCCACACTTCTTAAAACTGCTGAAGGTGAGAAACACTACTCTAGTTGCAGGGTCCCTGGCTGAGGAAAGCAACTCTATCCACTAACCACACAGACTATTTTGAAGACTACAAGTAGCTATCAGGACCACGAAAACAACCTAAAACATAGAATAACAGGGTTAGAAGGCATTTGGATGTCTTCTCATCCAACCAGCTGCTCAAGCAGGAGACCCTATATCAGAGGTGGAATTCAGCAGGTTCTGACCAGTTCTGGTGAACTGGTAGCAGAAATTTTGAGTAGTTCGGAGAACCGGTAAATACCACCTCTGACTGGCCCTGCCCCCATCTATTCTCTGCCTCCCGAGTCCCAGCTGATTGGGAGGAAATGGGGATTTTGCAGTAACCTTCTCCTGGAGTGGATGGGAATGGAGATTTTACAGTATCCTTCCCCTGCCACGCCCACCAAGCCATGCCCACAGAACTGGTAGTAAAAAAAATTGAATCCCACTACTGCCCTATACCATTCCAGACAAATGGCTGTCCAGTCTCTTCTTAACAACCGCCAGTGATAAAAGCACCTATACAACTTCCAGAGGTAAGCCATTCCACTGATTGATTGTCAGAAAATTTCTCCATAATTCTAGGTTGGATCTCTCTATAATAAGTTTCCATCACTTACTTCTTGTCTTGCTTTGGAGAATAGATTGATTCCTTCTTCTTTGTGACAGTCTCTCAAATATTGGAACACTTCTATCAAGTCGCACTAATGCTTCTCATCATTAGACTAAACATGCCCCGTTACTGGAACCATCCATCATAAGTTTTAGCCTCCAGCTCCCTCATCATCTTTGTTGTTCTTCTCTGCACTCTTTTCAGTGCCTCAACCAGGGGTGGGCTTCACTTACCTTCGCCACCAGTTCGCGTCGCGACGTAGTAGCGGTAGTACTACCTACTGGTAGTAGGTTTGGGAGTTGATTTTGAGTCCATCTTCAACCTGAAAAGGTTTAACTACCTCATCTTCAATAATACCAGCCCATACCAGTACCCCACCTCCACCTTGCTAACATCTAAGTCAACCTCCACCTTGCTGGCATCTGTGCCCGTTACTGATCCAGATACGGGCCTATCCATCTGGTCCATCAAGGACCACTCTAATCTCATCAGTCCATAAAACCTTTGCAAAATCTGTCTTCAGATATTTCTTGGCCCAGTCTTGTTATTTCAAAATATGTGTCTTGTTCAGTAGTTGTAGGATTTCAGCCTTCCTTACCTTGGCCATGTCTCTGAACACTGAACACCTTGTACTTCTGAGCACTCCAGGTAGGTTGCAGTTCTGAAATATGACAGCACTAGAGGATAATGGGTCCCTGGTAGCGTCATGTTTGATTCTTCTCAAATCTTTGGCAGTTAAGGTGCGTCTTTTTCTCTCAACACGTTTCTTCCGACCCTGTTGACTATTTGCAACAAAATGGTTGATGGTTCTGTGATCATGCCCCAATATCTTAGCAATTTCAAGAGTGCTGCATCCCTCAGAAAGACTTTTTACAATTTTTGACTTTTCAGAGTCAGTTAAATCTCTTTTTTAGCCCATTTTGTCTGAGGAAAAGAAGCTGCCTAATAATTATGCACACCTTGATATACGGTGTTTATTTATTTATTTATTAATAGTTCTTATAGGCCGCCCAACTCCCATAGGACTCAGGGCGGCGTACAACATGGAATAAGAACAATATAAAAACAGTAATAATAAGTTAAAAAGTTACAAAAGTTAAAAAAAACAAACCAACATTTATACATGGGGGATTGATCTCAATATCACCCCGCCTGCCGGAAGAGCCATGTTTTAAGAGCCAGCAGGGTGGGAATAGTCCGGATCTCTGGGGGGAGTTGGTTCCAGAGAGCCGGAGCTCCCACAGAGAAGGCTCTCCCCCGCGGGATTTGTGGTAGACATGCTGTCATAATTCAGTCTATGCCTAAATGGAGCCAACCATGAGTTATTTTTGCTTATTAAATATATAGTTTCCAGAAACACACTATTGCAATGATATAAATTTGATTTCCCAAAATTATCTGACTGAAGCTAAGATATATTTCATTACTTTAATATCAGTTTTGTTAATTTTATATGGCTAAGAAGTTACTCCAGGTGGATTACAATTAATTGTGTTGATCTCCTTAGGCCACACCCTCTCTCATTACACAAATACACATCACCTGATATACTTATTCCAACTAAGCATTCAAGTTTATACAGGTTGGAGGTGGAAAATATGCATAACAAATGATGATATGGTCAAAATACTCACTTGCCTAATAATTGTGCACACTGTGTATATCAGCTTGTGACAGTAGCAAATTCAGGCTGTCTCCTCAAAATAATATTTTTTTAAAAATGAAGAATACTGTTATTTTTGCCGCAAAAGATCACTATAGAGATTTTATATATATATAGGAAACAGTAAAGATCCACCTCCAATTTTTCGTTCCTTTATCATATAGCCCTGAAGGAAAGGGAGGAACTTAAACTTTTGCTGCTTCAAGCCATCTGCATGAATTCTGTTGTCCGAGATGGTTGAGGGAGGGCGAGGAAAAAGAAAAATCTGTTTAAGTTATTGCTGAATGAGAGCAATAGAAGGGAAGTGGGTGGTCTCCAGAAGAAAGAGAAGGTCTGGGGGCAGAGGTGAATGTGAAAGAGGAAGGGTGTGTGGTGTGTATGTGTGTGTGTGTGTGTGTGTGTGTGTGTGTGTGTGTGTGTGTGTGTGTGCAGCTTATTCTTTGAACTTAGCTTATTCCTTGGAAATGCTGAGGAAAAAAACAAAACAAAATCCATGTTCTTGCAGGTTTTGTTTCCTGCCTGGCTGTGAAGAGCAGGGAAAAAACCGCAGTGGGTAATCTGTGCCTTTCCCATGGTGAACATTCAATCACAACTAACAAGTAGCCACAAGGACAACATTGGGAGGGGTATTTATGCATTTCCAAAAGTGTATATACTTTTACCCTGATTTTAAAAAAGGATGCTGTCTGGCTGAAAAAAACTGCATGTAGTTTTATGCCAAATTGGTGTGCACGATTCACATGCCAGGATTGTGTTGGCTGAGGAGCTGGAGCAAGGATTCCTGTAATGTTATCACAGTAGGACAGGCTGACTTAAATATAGCCAAAAGGTTGAGAGTAAGGTCAATATGTATTGGGGAGAAAGACAGTCTCTCTTCTCCATTCCCCTTGAAATTGGAACTCACAGTCCCTATCAATGATATTTCCATGTCTGCACCATTATTTTTTCATACAGAGATGTGGAAGTATATTGGCAGGGGGTTGGAGGGGAGGGTTCCTTGATTTGACCAAGGGAAACAATATGGTTGAAGAAGAGAACCAAAAACATGTGGTTGTGTCAGGGGATTCACTAGGTGAGTCAAAAAATATGATGCTTGTGTAGTTGAAGCCCCACCCCTTTTTACATTGTGGAGAGGAAAGACCAACAAAAGTAGATATCTCTAGTAGATTCCTCCTCTCTCTCTCCCACTAAAATTGAAATTGATGTTGGAATATTCATGAGCTGGAAGAGTAATGTGGTAACTCAGTCAGCCAATGAGAGTAAAGTGCTACTGAGCATGTGCAAAGAATTAAGCTAGGAAAGCTAGGAGCTGGATGTGTTCTTCAGTCTCGGTCTGTCTCTATATCTCTCTGCTATGATGTCTGTGAGAAGTATGCTTTCAGCTTGCTGTGAAGAAGAATATATGGTACTGTAAATATTTTGATATGATTATAAAGAAGTTATTTGAATCAGCTAAATGCAGTCGACTATAAGAGCCTCTGATTTATTTTCTTCAACAGAGATAAAATTCTCTGATAATTGATCTGTCAAGGAGAAGAACACCGCAATATAGGGGGACCCTACTCCAATTCCTTGAAGACCGTCCAGAAAGATACTATGGTTAGTGGTAACAAAAGAGGTGACCTCCTCATATAGAGAAGCACTGATTAAGATCTGGATTCAACCTCCTACCACCTTGTGGGAAGCCTTAACAATTGTGAGGGACAAGGATCCAACAAAGCAGTGGCAAAACTAAAATCTAAGGCTATTTTACACACAAATTCAAATTGACCCCAGGCTTCTTAACAAGATAAGACTCCAATCTCCACTGGTACTATCCAGGTGAATCTAGCTCATCTTGGATTTTCAATTAGTTTGCCAAATACTGCAAATACTGTAAGTGAAGGACTACCCGTAGCAGAAATGTAGAAGTTGTGCCAGAGAAAATGTGAAAATTGCTTATCTTTACCATGTCACAAGGGATTCCCCATCCAGATCAGTGGTGGGTTCCTATCGGTGCTGTCCGGTGCTCCGTTCCGGTAGCGGCCCGCCGATTGCGTAATGTCGGCGCGACGGCTCCGGTGCTTTCTTTGCCGGTCCGTGCGCGCCGCCATCTCTTTTTTTTGGAATTTTTCAGTTTTTGGCTCTTTGCGCATGTGCAGAAGTAAAATTGTCCTTCTGCGCATGTGCAGAGAGCCAAAATTGTGTGAGAGGACGCACGCGCACAACATCACGATGCGCACCGATAGGAGAAGGTAAGAAGAACCCGCCCCTGATCCAGATGTTACAACCGCTTTAATGGCTACAGAATCACCCACCTGGATGCCACCGGAGCTAGGCAGTGAGGCCCACAGGAAAAATCTGAAGATTCATAACTCACAGCTAAAACCCACTGTTGTTGCCAATAAGTCAAGCTAGCCTTTCCTGGCATAACCAATTTCTGTGGCTTTCAGGAGGAAGCCAAATCCCAGCTATTTCTTATATGTGTGATGGGCCTTGGGGGTTAGAAAGGCATCGTCTAGCAGGTCATGCAATGGTTTGCTGCACTTTTCTGACCTGGCTAATTAAATTGAATTGAAAATATTCCCACGTTGAGACAGGAGTCCAAGATTTACATCCAGGACTGGTTATGTGCTACTCTGCAGTTAGGAAAGAGCGAGTGCTACCCAGCCCTCAGCTTCACTTTGCTTCCAGCTTTAATGGCTTTGCTCAGAGAGAACCATGACCTTCTCCACATTTTCTTCATTAGAAAAAGCAGTGCTAATATTATTGATTCGAGGATTTTGTTTGTATGGGGTCCTCTGTGAATTGAACGCATCTATTTTCTCCCATTTCCAGAAGGGGAACCATGTTGCAAAAAAAAGAAACTCTCCCCCAAAGTCTTTTTTATTTTTATTCATTCATCTTCCACCCCCTGCCCTTCTGCTTAGACAAATGCTCAAAGCAGCTAGCAAAATTTAAAAACAAAATGCAAAACATACATCAGCACTTCAGGGTCTGTCCAATTTATTATCATTAGGAGGACTCTCTGTCCTTAGGGCATAACTTTTGGGGTCTGTGGGCCAGGGGCGGGTTCCTAATTTTTTTTACTACCGCTCTGTGGGCGTGGCTTATTTTGTGGGTGTGGCTTGCTGGCCATGTGACCGGGTGGGCATGGCTTCTCAGACTGCTGAAGGGAGGGGAACTGAGATAGGTCCTGCCGCCCATTCCCCCTCCCCTCAGCAGCTCGAGAAGCCTCGAACGTGCAAAAATGCCTGGGATCATCACTGCGCGTTCGTGGCTTCTCGGACTGCTGAAGGGAGGGGAATGGAGATAGCTCCTGCCGCCCGTTCTTTCAGCGTCTCATGCGCTCCCTCAGCCATCCTCCCCTGCTTGGACTCACTGTGGGGTAGGAAGGCAGCGCATGTGCAGTGCCGAAAGCTCGGCTTCTGGGCATGCACAGAAGAATTTTTTAAAAAAATTTTTTTTTAAAAGTAAAAAAAATATTTTTTAATGCCGGCGCCCAGGCACCGGCAACCGACCGCACCGGCACTGTGATGTCATCAGCGGGCCGCTACCGGTGCTATAGAGTGGACCACACCGGTAGGAACCCACCACTACTATGGGCCTCCAACTTCAAGATGTCTCCACTCCAGACTTTTGCTCAAAAATGTATCAGATATTGAAATGATTTCCAAAACATTCTAGTCCTGGACCAGGTGTGAAGCCAAGAAATCCCAACCTATTTACATGCCCCCACGTCTTGCAACTTTGAGGGTAGAAAATACAGGAAAACGTCATAGTAAACCTAATGACCTTAATATACCAGAATTCCTGATCAAGAGGCAGAGATCAGAGGGATAAGAAAATTAGCTGTGTTTGAGCGAATCCCAGGCTTCTGTGAAATAAAGTTTGAAAAAAACTCTAATGTAGTAGAATGATTGTAGGATTGAAAAGCTTTTCTCTGCCTTAATATTGTATTTTCTGGAAGAAGAAGAAGAAGAAGAAGAAGAAGAAGAAGAAGAAGAAGAAGAAGAAGAAGAAGAAGAAGAAGAAGAAGAAGAAGAAGAAGAAGAAGAAGAAGGAGGAGGAGGAGGAGGAGGAGGAGGAGGAGGAGGAGGAGGAGGAGGAGGAGGAGGAGGAGGAGGAGGAGGAGGAGGAGGAGGAGGAGGAGGAGGAGGAGGAGGAGAAGAAGAAGAAGAAGAAATAGAAATAATAGAAATAATAGAAATAATAGAAATAATAGAAATAATAGAAATAGAAATAATAGAAATAGAAATAATAGAAATAATAGAAATAATAGAAATAGAATGACAAAGGCAAGCAAGGGAAGTACCATCAGTAATAGGCACCTTGGGTGCAATCTCAAAACAACTGGAGCACCACTTGAACACCATTGGCATTGACAATTTCGACATCAGTCAATTGCAAAAGGCGGCTTTACTTGGAACAGCTTGCATCCTGCAATGATATCTCTAGCGCCATCAAACATCCACTCCTGCCTACCCCAGGTCCTTGGTAAAGACTCGATAGATAGACAAAAATGCCAAACCCAGTCTGAACATCTGGCTGACTGTGCGATGATCAATAATAATAGATTAAGATCTGCCCTACCAGGTAAGTCAAAAGTCAGTTTGGATTTTGCGTTGTAATATTTTGTGGCCTTACCCCTCTGGCGGTACAAAACGAAGAGCAGAAATATCGCTTCTCATTCATATTGTAATGAAACAAGTGCCCAAAGGAGGGAGACCACCAGGAACTTCATCTTTGTTTCATTCTCCTACTTATTTGGTCAAGTTGCTTCCCAATCCTGACAATAAATAACTGATCTTGAGGTTAGGCAGAACTTTCTGGTAATTCATCTATTCCACTATGAACAGTCCATTTCTGGCATGGCACCCCTTATAAAAATACCAACTAAACCTGGCCCTCTTTTACTTTCCTTTTCCCTCTGCGTCACCGTTTCTCCGTGTATTTTAGTTTGTAAAGCCAAGAGCAGGGAGTATCTTATTTTAATAATCTTCATGCTGTTCTTGGAATCATTCAAGCGGAACAGTGGGGTATCATTGCTTTAATGTGTAATTCAATATACTTTCTAATGTTTGGCCATTGGCTATCACAAAATTTAAAAATAGGAGAAATGAAATAATCTACATACCCAGATCTGGAAAAAGTTTACACGCTGCATGCAAAATTTAGCATATGCCTCAGTAAAGATCATAATTATAAAGGAAAGTCAATTTTTGTGACACTGAGCTGCTTGGCAACATATTTGAAGTAAATGAAAAATATGTCTCTGCCCTTCAGATATTACTAAAATATGCATACTAAAATGCATATTTCCCAACAATTCACAGATGAAAGGAAAGAAATTTGCATATAGTTTATTCTTAAATCAAGGATTACTCATTTATTCTATAATAACCAGCAATGCTGCTAAGTGCAGGACTTTCTGAGGAAAATAAATCGGTCATATTGTCATTGAAATTATTCCCTATTCCTTCATAATCCATCCTGTCCAGAAAGTCTCAAATCTAACTATACCATTAATAAAAACTTTGGATTAATTTCCGAAGCTGACAGCTCAAGTGTCATGACATCATTGATGAAATGGCATGAATGCTATGATTTGCATCATTTCCATCAGGTCACCAAGGATGTCCTTGTGAGAAGTTCTTTTCACTGGCTCAAGGTTGACTCAGCCTTCCATCCTTCTGAGGTCGGTAAAATGAGGACCCAGATTGTTGGGGGCAATATGCTGAACTCTGTAAACCACTTAGAGAGGACTGTAAAGCACTATGAAGCGGTATATAAGTCTAAGTGCTATTGCTATATTGCTATTTTCTTATAATGCAATCCTGTATGTTTCTACTAAAAAGTAAACCATTGAGCTTAATAGATTAAAGTTTAATTAAAGGACAGAGATATCAGACTGAAGAAAAAGTAATAACATCTTTGAAATCATGACTAATCGGACTGCAGTTGTACAATTTGCATATAACACAAGATATAGCAGGATGAAAGAAACAATGTACGAGGGTGAGTCAAAACGTAATGCCATTTTCTTTAGGACAGGTATAATTACCAACACAGGAACATGTAGCATACATCAAAATGAAGCTGGTCCTCTGTGGATCACATCCCTACTTTTCAACAAAGTCACCGTTTCTCTCAATAGCAATGTTCCACCTTTGAATGAGAGCATGTATCCCTGTCTCATAAAATTTTGTTGACTGTTCCCTTCACTGCAGTTTTCACTTCCTCGTCACTGGAATAATGATTGCCTCTCAAACCCTCTTTCATGGGGCCGAAGAGATGATAGTCTGAAGGCGCTAAATCTGGTGAGTATGGAGGATTATTATTCTAATGACGAGGAAGTGAAAACTGCAGTGAAGAAGTGGCTCAAAGAACAGTCAACAAAATTTTACAAGACAGTGATACATGCTCTCATTCGAAGGTGGAACATTGCTATTGAGAGAAACGGAGAGATATTAAGATATTAAGAGATAAAGAGATAGATAGCTATATTCATAGGCAAAAATTCCCTGCAGCAAGGTCTGAACAAAGGCAGAATGGGATTAGCTCTCACTCATTATGTTAATTTGTCTCTTTAGCTCGGCATTTTGTAGCCCAAATATGCCTACCCACTTTCTGGAGAGCTTATATGACCTCTCTGCTAAAGGGTTTCACTTTATGAGCAAGAGTAACTTGGCTGCTGATAGTTATCCTTATATTTTAACTATTTTAATTCCTCAATGTGCTCTGGCAACCTGCCTGATTTGTAACTCCGGGTTGCAGGTATTGCTGAGGAAAAGGAAGGTATTCAGACAGAATGGTTTAGGTTTCCATGACGGCTGTGACTCATTGATCTTCAGTGTGTAGTTCCCCATTTCTAATTTAATGACTGGTATTTAGGGCAGCTTTTTGCAAGCAAAGAAGCTTTTTGTATTTTTGTACAGGTAATCCTTGACTTACAACAGTTCATTTAGTGACCATTCAAAGTTACAATGGCACTGAAAAAAGTGACTTATGACTGTTTTTCACACTTACGACCATTGCAGCATCCCCACGGTCATGAGAGGGCGGGCGAGGCGAGGCGCCCCTCAATGTAAGTGACATCAAGTTGGCCACACCCACCCAGGCAGTCATTAGGGCAGAGAACCGGTTGTTAAAAAGATTTGCAGCCCACCACTGATGTGAAGGATGTGTGTTTGTGTTTTATTTTTATAGTTACAATGTACACTGAAGATGGCATTTAATTTTGTTGTATGAGGTGCAATGACAATAAAGTAAACTAAACTAAACTCTCCAAACCAACATCTAGCACAGTGTTTCCCAACCTTGGCAACTTGAAGATGTCTGGACTTCAACTCCCAGAATTCCCCAGCCAGCGTAGCACAGAGGTGGGTTTCTGTTACCTTCCCTACCGGTTCCAAAGTGCACGTGCGCATCTCATCCGGGTACTGACCTTCTGCGCATGCGTAGAGGGTTATTTGCCAGTCGCTTTCAAGCAGCGGCAACCGGGGGACCGGTTCGGGGCTATGGCAAGCCGGCCTTCACTACCGGTTCGGCGACCGTGGCCAAATTTCCGCCACCGGTTTGCGCAAACCAGTAGCAATCCACCATTGATCTAACACCAGTCCTCACATAGCAGTTCCAGTAAATATGAATCAAAATAGCAATAAGAAAAGATCACAAGCAATAAATCTTCTAGGCTGGAAAATTATAATCCACAAATAAATATTCCCCTCACTTGCTTCATAAAATGATGCAAATTTAGAGATGATTTCAGCCCTTGAGTTGTAATATGCAGATCACTTATATACATTTCACTTTGGTTTGCAACTAGGAGATGAGCAGGAAGAGTAAAAGAGCTAGATGCTTTATTCTGAAAAGAATTCGGTAATAATTTGAATAACACTAAGCACCAAACTATGCAGATCATCAGATAAATATGAGTTGCTGAAGAATTAAGATAGGCTGCCGTTGCTTTCAATATATCATTCTTCCCTGGCAGCAATGTAGTGATATGTGAAGAAGCAAAAGATTAAAAGGCCCTGACAGGTGTTTGAAATTGCCAAAAGCTGTTTATTCAGCTTTGCTGTTAAATTATTAAGGCAATGAACCTAAATTACCCATTTATAGTAAACGTGAAATATTCATCTCTGGCAACCAGCCACCTCGATAAAATCCTGGAGTCAGCATCTTTTGAATGAATTTGCATTGTGTGTCCTCTGGTGTTCAAAGTCCGTTTTAGATCAGTGTTATACAATACATGCATGTGACATATTTGTAAACTTCAAATTTCACTGGAGTGTGTGGCCGATTAAAAAGGTTTCCAATTTCATCAAAGAAATAAAGTCCTCTTTATACTTAAATGTACTTTCTCTCTTATTTTCTCTCTCTCATATACAGGTAGTCCTCAACTTACGACCACAATTGAGCCCAAAATTTATGCTGCTAAGTGAGAAATTTGTTAAGTGAGTTTTGTTCCATTTCACGACTTTTCTTGCCCCATTTGTTAACTGAATCACTGCAGTTGTTAAATTAGTAACACTGTAGTTAAATGAATCTGGTTTCCCCATTGACTTTGCTTGTTAGAAGGTCACAAAAGGGGATCACATGACCCCAGGATAATGCAACCGTCACAAATGTCAGTTGTCAAATATCTGAATATAAGTCACGTGACCATAGGGATGTTGCAATGGCCATAATGTGAAAAATGGCCATAAGTCACTTTTTTCAGTGCCATTGTAACTCCGAACGGTCACTAAATGAAATGTAGTAAGTCAAGGACTAACTATATAAGACACCGCCCTCCCTTAAAGTAATAGACTCAGCATTTACTAGGGCCATTCAGATCATCGGATTCCACCCCCTGAGTATACAGTAGTTTGGTCCTCTGTGTTGACCAAGCCATTCAAATATAGCAGTTCACAATAAAAGACATATAACAACTACGGCAAATCCCATTTATCAGATCGGATTGAGAGCCACATGGATATTTTGGGAATTTCCCTGAACTGTAATCTGAGTGGAGAAGCTCAAGTAGTGCTGATGGCCATCAAAGTTTTTACCAGCTTAGATCGCTTCCCTTATGACCTTGGTATAGAAAGTAAACTTTCCATCAGAATTCCATGCAAATAATGATTTAAGTGCTGAATAGTATAACACTTTCTACACTGGTTTACTTTTAAGAGACAGTTTGGAAACTTCAAAATGTGCAAAATATAAGGAAGGAAAGGTGAACCATTTATTTAATACCTCCTGGGATTTGCATTATTATTGAACATCAAAGTCTTCTGCAGTTACTGAAAAACTCTGGCTCCATACATAAAACCTACAATGTGTTGTGTCCTTACATTTGCATCTTAGCTGGAAGTTCCCAATTTGGTCCAGCTTAGTGTCATCAACAGGTTGGACCTGATTGGCCCTGGTCCAAGCCAGGGCTATCCTATTTAAACCCCAGCCACAGCTGGGGTTTCAGCAGTTGTTCCCACCATGACCTAAAAGAGCTGAAGCCACTAAATCGCCTCCTGCCTCTTCAGTATGAGAACCTAACACAATGCTTCCAAAACCTCCCTATTGCAAGAGCTAGATTAGTAGAAATGAAGAGGAGAATGGCTACACAATTGTGAAATGCTGTATCAATCAGGGAAACCTTTTAAAGGCCTCTAAAGATTCATCTTTCTTACACTTACACTGATTTCTTTGTTATTGGATTTTTGGAATTTAGATGCACATTAATTGTATTTATGGACTTTAGAATTTTTACTAATTCTAAAGTCCATAAATACAATTAATGTGCATCTAAGTTCCACTAGACTTAAATGGTGGATATTTTGATTGATTGATTTATTTATTTTAGTATTCTTATATGTCGTCCTACTCCCTGGGGACTCCCTGGGGACTCCTACTATTAACTGTTATTAACTTTTCAGTTGTATGACTTTTGAAATATACAGGTGTCATATTTTCGATGTCGGAAACTGCTGCCAGAGGGTTTTCGGTACTAAAAAATAGCCTTATGTTTTAATTTTTTTAAAAAAAAGAGGAGCTGTGAAATGTTTATAGTGCAATCTAATGTCAGGGACACTGTAATGCATCAGAATCAGAGACAGTATCCTTCAATATTGAGAGCTATCAGAGGCAGTTCATTGTGTCCAAGTATAACCTTGTCCCAGCCATACAGGAAAGAGATTGTGGGTCATTTTTAATAGTAAAGGTTGTGTGGGTCAGAGGGTAGAGGGAAGGAATTGTCCCTTCCTGGCACAATATCCATCTATATTTTGGTATTTCAGGATATTTTCTTCCCATATGTGCAACCAGCATAAATGTGCTGAAAAAGATGCTTGCAAACAGGAATTGATGAGAGCAGAAGCAGGACTGAAGGTTTTCTATATTCCCCAGATGAATAGCAATGGCAATAGCATTTAGATTTTGATTCACAGCACTCTGTAAGGGATTTACAGAGTCAGCATATTGCCCCCAACTATCTGGGTCATCATTTTAACGACTTTGGAAGGATGGAAGGCTGAGTCAACCTTGAGCCGGTCAGGATAGAACTCCTAGCAGTAAGCAGTGTCAGCCTGCAATACTGCATTCTAACTACTGTGCCATCATGGCAGACTGTCCTTTCTGCTATTAAAATCAGGTTATCCAAAATTTGATCCAGTTGAGAATGATTATTGATCATCTAGTTTGGCTTTAAGTTGGGAACAGGTCACATGCAGTGGTGAGTTCCTACCGGTGCGGTCCATTGCGCCATTCTGGTAGGGACCCACCGATTGCCCAAATTGCGCGCGATGGCTCCGGTGCCATCTTCGCCAGTCCGTTGCGCGGTGCCATCTTTTTTCCCGAATTTTTGGGCTTTTTTTGCTTCCTGCGCATGTGCGGAAGCAAAATATTGCAAGGGGACGCTTGCGCCCGCGAGATTTTGGCGATTTTTTGCTTCCGCACATGTTGCATTCGTTCCCTCGTGAGATTTTGGCAATTTTCTAACTACGCCGGTCCGTTGCCCGGCGCCATCTTTTTCCCCAAATTTTGGGGCTTTTTTTTACTTCCTGCGCATGTGTGTAAGCAAAATCTTGCGAGGGGACGCTTGCGCCCGCAAGATTTCGGCATGCGTGGAAGCAAAAAATCACCAAAATTGCGCACATGTGCGCGTCCCCTCGTGAGATTTCAGCGATTTTTTGCTTCCTGCGCATGCACGGAAGCAAAATTGCACGAGGGGATGCGTGAGCGTAGCGAGAATGAGAAACATGATGATGCACGCACAGCGCACTGGTAGCCAGGTAAGAGGAACCCGCCCCTGGTCACATGATGAGTGCAGATATTTGCTCTGATACCTACCAGACTCTTTGTCCTAGCTGTTTAAAATGGTCTAATTAAAGTATTAAATGGGAAATTAGATAAGATAACCTTTATTGTCATTTTTTTACTGTGAGCACACTGGCACACATTAAAAATGAAATCCTGTTGCCCATTTCTGTTTGAAATTCTGTCAAAAAAAGTGTGTGTGTGTGTGTGTGTGTGTGTGTATGAATGTGTGTATCTCCATACCCATACATAACACATATATAACACATATATAACATATACACAGGCCCCACAGACATTCTTGGGGGGGAAAGATAGCAATTAATTTGTTTCAAGGTATGAAACATGGCCAGCTACTTAATCACTCAATGAGTATGTCCACAAACAGGCTTCTAAACTTCCAGTATTTATATGGCTTCAATCTTCTGCTTCATTTGAAACTTTCCTACCGAGCAACTTCCATCCTCAAAAATCAGTACTTGCAAATATATTTTAAAATTAGAGGAGATTAAGTAATATCTGAAATGTCTTGCGTCTAACTTTTTGTATGGTGGTTATAGATCTGCCTTGAATTGTGCTAGCAAATGGCTGAGTAGATGCCACAGGCCATAGCAAACCTATTTTGGAAATTTTCTCCCAGTTTCAGCATTTCTCCATGGGATTCACTATCTCTAAGGAAACCCTTGGTTCATTTAGTCATTTATGAAAAACATTGTTAAACAACAATAACAACAAAAGCTCTATAAAAACATTTTTAAAATTTTATTTATTAAATTTGCTTGCCACCGTCTTGCTGCAAGACAACTCTGGGAAGCTTACCGCAGCCAAATAAAACCATAAATACATATACAATTGTATATCACAATGAAATCATAATAAAATACAAATTATAACTAAAAGTAAAAGATGGGGATGAAGGAAGCAGAATGTTTGGGGCGCAGGTGGGAATTGCTATTAGTCAATCACCCACCTCCACTGTGAAATTCTCCCATTGGGGCCCCACGCCAACTGGCAGAGCTAGGCCTTCAGGCTCTTGTGGAAAATCAGGAAGGTGGAAACCAATCTCACCTTGGGACAAGATGTTCCAAATGGCCAGGGCTACAGCAGAGAAGATTCTTCTCCTGAACCCCACCAGCTAGAATTCCTTGACTGATGGGATCTGCAGCATTCCTCCTCTGCCAGCGCAGGTGGGGGAGGGGGCTGCCCCACTGGGGTGTGATGGTTCCTCAATTAACTTGGATCCATGCCATTCAGGGCTTTAAAGGTGATAACCAACACCTTGAATTGTACCCAGAAGCAAACTGGCAGCCAGCGCAGCTTGTGGAACAGTAGTGTATCATGGGCCGCTCTAGCGCCCCAAAGACTGCCCACGCCACCGCACTCTGCACCAGTTGAAGCTTCTGAATGCTCTTCAAGGGTAGCCCGATGCACAGCACAGAGCCATAGTCCAAGCATGAGATGACCAGGGCTTGAATGATAGGGACTCCTGATCCAGGAAAGGCCGAACTGGCACACAACTTGAAGTTGTGCAAAGGCTCTCCTAGCCGCAACTCCACTTGATCTTGGAGCAGGAGTCGAAGTCCAGGAGAATCCCCAAGTTGCAGACTGGGCCTGTCTGGGGTAGTCCCATCCCATCCTGGGCTAAGGATGTCAAAGTCCCAGATCTTGAAACTCCATGAACCCAAAGCATGACCATTCAAAGTTATGATGATGCTAAAAAAAACTGTTTTGAAACTTCAGGCTTTTTTCCCTTTCCTTTTTTGTCTTCTGGGGCTTTTAAGAAGATTTTGCACCTCAGTGTATAATCATGCTGGCCACATTGGATAATGCTGGCTCTCTCAGCTAAGAAGTACCACCACCCCTTAGAGTTAGACACATCTGAAAAGTGGAAAGTTTTACCTTTTTAGTGAAGACTTTCATTGTACCTCTTAGAAAGCCTTGCATTTCTCAGTGTTTTCTCCAGAAATGGTTTGCATACAACTTGAACATTTCATATACAGCCAATGCTATAACACAGTATCAATGTATCGCATGTCCCCACCCCATACACACATCTAGTGTATTTTCAGAACTTTTCCGTTGTGGGTTGCTTCATCACTGGAAGCTTTCAAGAAGAGACTGGACTGCCATCCGTCAGAAATGGTGTAGGGTCTCCTGCTTGGGTGGGGGGTTGGATTAGATGACCTACAAGGTCCCTTCCAACTCTGTTATTCTGCTATCCCCTTATTTCCTTTTTATTGAGCCTTTACGTCACACCAAAATGCTCCCCAACTCAGAAAATGCTGCAGAGAGATAAAGGAGCAAGAAAACTGCATTAGGCAAGTAGATGCCCACTCAGATCATGTTTGATAACATTATTTAAAAATGCCAACCATCTTGGGTGACTTCCATTAATCAAAATACTACAAGGAGCCAGGCTCTGCTTAGCAAGCCTTTTATTAGGAGTTCCTAATTGGGATGTAATAGGGTCAGACAGTCTTAAAGATTCAATAAATGAAATTTAATTTAATAAGTGACAAAACAAGTGACCAATTTTCTATTTGACCCATTAAATGTCCCAAACTACAACCCCTTCTCTAAAAGTCAGCTCACTTCTTCATTCTGGTATGATGGTTAAAATACCCCCAATTGTTAAAACTGAACCACATTGTTAAGTTTACCATGCTGACCATGGTTATGGATCTTTGGGTAGAACTACCGCATGAGTTGTGGCGGCAGGTCATCATTTTGTCAGCATTGTTGAAACAACCATTGGAATGAGCACTGCACCACTCAGAATGCTTCATGGAAAGAGAGATTGAGCAAAATGTACCATTTTCCCAGATCACCACAATCCAGCCATTTCAGAAGTCATCCAAAGGCTTTCCAAAAGTAGGGAGAGAGGAAGAAGGAGAGAGAGAATTACACACTCGCTGTTCTCCATTTCAGCAAGCAAGGACGAGAAATAATACATTTCCCTTTCTTGTTCTCCAAAAGCATTTAATGAGTCTCACCTATGCCAGTTGGCTGGAGGACAGCCTTCTCTATTATGAGAATCAGGGCTTCCTTTCTATTAAATGGTGGGGGTCTGCTCCTTTTTCCAGTTTGCTAGAAGACCAATATGATAATATTGGCAGGATATCAACAATGAGTGAGAGAAAAATAAATTTTAAGTACTACCAACTGGCCAAGCAGAAGACATTTATCTAGTAACCACTTTGAAAATAAGCTACTTTCATGCCTGGAGATTTTCATCACAAGGAAGCAACTAAACATTAGGGACAATGATTGGTGTTAGCTTGCTTTTTGATCAGCGTGTAAAATTACAGAGGGAAATGTCCATCTCGGTTCCTATCATATACTCTGGTGAATCTAAAGTAATGGTGGTACCAAAATCATAATGGAGAAAAGCAGGAGCCAATTTTTCTATTTCTATTTTCAATTTTTCTATGGGGTCTGCCAATAAAGAGGTTCTTGTTACAGCATATAGAAACTAAACCATGTAAAGCAATTTTAAATTTAGATCCATTTAGAGAGCCAAAACCGATATTATGTTCATAGCAGGGTGTCCCTTGCTACTTTGCATAGCATCTGCTCAGTATAATTCTTCCAGCCAATAGGCAGTCATTTAGTGAAGGGGCTTTTGGGGTAGGGGGGGAGTTCGTTGGAAGCTTTGTTTCTTTGAGGAATTTGTAGTGAATTATACAAAGCATGTTTCTATATACATACGTAATTCAACTGAGTGCACATTTACCAGATGTCACTTATAAATCAATGAAGTTAAGGAAACAAAGATGGCATTGTAACCAACTGCTAAGAAGCGTATTTGAGGGACTCTCCTTTACCTTCTGGCAGGAATCAATGTGAAATACTTGCTTACTGAGATGCCAAAACTACAAAAGGAGCATTTAATAACTTCTGTGCCTGAGTTTTCGCAAAACATTTTGCTGCTTGGGATGTAAAACAAGATGGCACCGTTTTCTGTTTCTTGCAAACAAGAAGGCATTCCTTCCTCACTGCTGCTATGGAACAGCATCCTCTAAACTGGTTTTCCTCAACCTTAGCAAATGTGTGGACTTCAATTCCCAGAATTCCCCTAGCCTATTTTACGACTGCCTCCCAAAACCGGTAGAATTTTAACTAATAATAGAACTGAACTTGTTCTCTTATTTTGTGTGTTCAGAGATCTCTAGATAGCTTTGGTGACAAATTCTTGCACATTTTCCTTTTCTGGGTTTATTTACAATAGAAGAGAAATATAGAGCAGATATTAGAAGGTGAAGAAAGAGGTGAGCTGCCTGTTACAGCTACGGATTATATTTAATTTGGTGAATGGCGGGAAAGACTGAGGTGGATGGAACAATGAAGTGAAATGGTTGTTGTAGTGATATCGTATGTAGCTGGAGTTGGTATGTCTTAAACCAGTAATCCTGCAAGGTATTCCGGGAGATTTTATGATGCAATTTAGACTTCTTGAAATTCAAATCTTTCGTCTCTAGTACTTTGCGAGCTTTATTCCACCATACTGCGCAGCAACAGCTCTATTCTGAAAGCCTGACATGATTGCTGCCTAGTTTTCTATTATTTTTAATATACTTATTAAATAAGTATAAGAATATACTTATTAAAATTTTTTGCCATATTCCCAATACATCAGGGGTGGGTTCTAACTTACCTCGCTGCCGGTTCGCTTCCTTCCGTGCCGCGTGGGCGCGCCTCATGGGCACACATGCACTTTACGCGTGCGCATGTGCAGTGGCAAAAAATTGAAAAATCCCCCCCCCCAAAAAACCCCAAAACAAGATGGCAACACATGTGCAGTGCTGGGAACTCAGTTTCTGTGCATGCGCAGAAGGAAAAAAACTGGGGGGAAATTAACCCCCCCCCCAAATTTAAAAAATTTTTTTTTAAAAAAGATGGCGGCGTCCATGGATCGGCACGGACCAAACCGGTTCCGTGACGTTATCATGACATCACCAGCAGGTTGCTACCGGTTCGAGCGAACCGGTCGGAACCGGGAGGAATCCACCTCTGCAATACATACTGTGTATTATTTTATTCTTTTGGTAGTTCCCCATTAAACATCCATTGTATAAGGCCAGCACAGCAGGTAGCCAAACTTCGGTGTGATAATAACTGAGTTGTCTCATTGCCATCTCCTAAAACTTCAGTTCATTGCACCAGCATGAGGGTCAGATGCCAAGGCAAGCCAGGAAAAAGAAAGGGTCATTCAGTCCGTGTAGCAAAAATCAAATGAAAAATGAGGCTGGCTTAACCTCCATACAACCCTTGCCCCCTTTCGGGAAAGCTTCCAAGTCTTCAAGACACTCATATATATTAGGATTCTTGAGATATGACAGTAGCTATACTGTATAACTGATATTAATATTCATACAGTGTTGTGGGACAGTTTGGAACATGAAAAATGAGAGGGAAATTATGGGAAAGGAGACATCTCCACTAACTTCCCTTCCCTACTTAATGAATACATGATTTTATTATTCTGTTTAATCATTAAAAGAATGAAGTGGATAAAAGAGGAATGTCAAGATGCAAGAACACCACTGCCCTTCAATATTTTTTTAGCAATTGATATGAAAATTAAAACTGGTTGCAGTGGGTATATATTTTAAATATTAAGCGCAGGAAAGATTCTTATCAATCTGAAGTGTGAAAACGGAGAAGGGGTTGCAAAATAAATTAGAAATCTTTGGCCACAGCATAATTAGTCACGTATACTACACAACTAGGAACATGTATCTGATGTGTCGGCAGATACAAGAGGCAGAAATTCCTTTTGCTGCATTGAAATTAATTTGCAATTGTCCTCCTTACAAGAACATTGTATGGTTATTAGGGATCTGAATATGCAAACTGGGCTATGGTACCAGGAGTGTTAATGAACTTCTGTATTGGAAGTCATCCCTGGAAGGTGGGCATTCTTTCATTTCCAGTCTGAGCATCAAGATCAATGATTTAGATCAGGGGTCTCCAACCTTGGCAACTTTAAGACCTGTGGACTTCAACTCCCAGAATTCCTCAGCCAGCAAACCTGGCTGAGGAATTCTGGGAATTGAAGTCCACAAGTTTTAAAGTTACCAAGGTTGGAGACCCCTGAGTTAGATGAGAGGATAAAAGGCGAATTCATCAAATTTGCAGATGAATAGTCTGCAAATAGCCTAGAGCAGGGGTAGGCAAAGTTGGCTCTTCTATGACTCATGGACTTCAACTCCCAGAATTCCTGAGCTAGCATGATTGGCTCAGAAATTCTGGGAGTTGAAGTCCATGAGTCATAGACGAGCCAACTTTGCCTACCCCTGGCCTAGAGGAATAGCCAATATTCCAGAACAGGGATCGGCAATCTTAAAACACTCAGAGAGCCATTTGGACCCGTTTTCCACAGAAAAGAAAACACCGGGAGCCACAAAACTCTTCCCGTGCCTGACTATTTCCTGAGCGGCCACAAACTAGCATATATAGTTGAAGTAAAGGTTCTGTTTTCTTTTCTTGGATTTATTCATGGTTTGCCTACCGGGGGTCGAAAGGCGTAATAAATTGTGTGTCAGTGGGTGTCGCACATTGGCAGTTGCGACACATATTTTGAGCAACAGGGAGCCGCAGCAGAGGGATGAAAGAGCTACATGCGGCTCCAGAGCCGCGGGTTGCTGACCCCTGCTCCAGAAGATAGGCTCAAGATACAGAAGTATATTGACAGACATGAACACTGGGCCCTATTTAACAAGATGAAATTCAGTGGTGAGAAAAGTAAAGTTCTATATTTAGCAAGAAAAACCAAATGCACATGTATAGAATAGGTGACATCTTTCTCAACAGTAGCAACTGCAAAAGGGATATTGGAGTGCTAGTGGAAAATCACTTAAATATGAGCCCAGAGTGTGCAGCAGCTGCCAAAAAAGCCAACGCAGTCCTAGGCTGCATTAACAGAGGGATAGAATCAAGACCACACAAAGTGTTAATATCACTTTATAATGCCTTAGTAAGACCAGACTTGGAATATTGCATCAGTTTTGGTCCCCACGATACAAAAAAGATGTGGAGACTCTAGAAATAGTGCAGAAACCACAAAGATGATTAGAAGACTGAAGGCTAAAATGGATAGAATGGTTGCAGGAATTGGGTATGACTAGTTTAATGAAAAGAAGCACTGGGGTGATATTATAGTAGTGGTCCAATATCTAAAGAGCTGCCACAAAGAAGTGGATCGACCTATTTTCCAAAACACCTGAAGGCAGGACAAGAAGCAATGGATGGAAACTAATCAAGGAGAGAATCAATCTAGACCTAAAGAGAAATTTCCTGGCAGTTAGAACAATTAATCAGTGGAATGACTTGCCTCCAGAAGTTATGGCTGCTCCAACACTTGAAGTTTTTAAGAAGAGGTGGGACAACTATTTGTCTGAAATCGCATAGGGCAGTGATGGCAAACCTTTTTTTCCTTGGGTGCCGAAATAGGGTGTGTGCGCGCTATTGCACGCGCGTGCGTGCCCACACCCATAATTCAAAGCCCCTCACTTGCTCCACCCTCCTGCACATGCGTGCGCAACCCTCCCCCCACTCCCCCATTTCCCGACTTCCAGTGGGCCCGGTGGGCCCATTTTTCACCCTCCCCAGGCTCCAGAGGCTTTCTTGGAGCTTGGGGAGGGCAAAAACGCTCCCCCCTGCCACCCTGGAGGCCCTCTGGAGGCCGAATTCGCCCTCCCAGAGCCTCCACGCGAGCCAAAAATCAACTAGCGGGCACGCACATGCGCACTGGAGCTGAGTTAGGGCAACGGCTCGCGTGCCGGCAGATATGGCTCCGCGTGCCACCTGTGGCACCCGTGCCATAGGTTCGCCATCACTGGCATAGGGTCTCCTGCTTAAGCAGGGGTCCCTTGCAACTCTGTTATTCTGTTAGTCTGTTTAAATAGCCAAAAATGCAGGGCAGTTGCTGAGTCCCCAAAATGCAACCATCTGACCACAAGGGCCCCCCAGGTATCAGAACTTTGAATTCAGGTTGTAAGTACCCGTTTTCAGATCCATTGGAACTTTAAAGCATTACTAAGCAACCCATCATTAAGCAAGAACCATCTGTTCAAAAATTCAAAAGAAGTGTTATCTCAATAGAACTCAGAAAGATGATAATATACCAGAAAAATGACATTATTACCTGCTCACTAAAACTGGGAATGAAATAGTCACCTCTATATGACAGTGTATAAGGGGAATAAATAGAGAATTTGCAAGGCATATGTAATACAAATGCTACCAAGAACTGTACAGAATTCTTACAGAGAAAAACAAGAGGCATTACAGCCAGCCTTTTGGTATGTTTTCATGCAACATCCTTGCACAAGACAGAATATTACCACTTACCATTATTGCAACACACATTTCAGTTCTGTTTTAACATGCTGTGTGGCATCTGCTATGTACAGTATTTTAGCAGTTTCTACCTCCTGGGCAGGAAATAAAAGAAAAAAGAACATTTTAGGGAATATCTAATCATGTGACAGGCTTTTTCAAGTTTGCAAATGTACTTTCACTCTGAATGCAGAGTCTCAGGCTCCTTAAGCATCTGGACAATTCAGAATGCCTTTCTTCTAGTCCTAGAAATCAGGGGAGAAATCCAGCAGGTTCTGGAGAACTAGTAGCAGAAATTTTGAGTACTTCGGAAAACCGGTAGCGGAAATTTTGAGTAGTTTAGAGAACCAGCAAATACCACCTCTGGCTGGCCCCAGAGTGGGGTGGGAATGGAGATTTTGCAATATCCTTCCCCGAGGAGTGAGGAGGGAATGGGGATTTTGCAGTATCCTTCCCCTGGAGTGGGGTGGGAATGGAAATTTTGCAGTATCCTTCCCCTGCCACGCCCACCACGCCACACCACGCCCACCAAGCCACACCCACAGAACCGGTAGTAAAAAAAATTGGATTTCACCACTGTCCTAGATCTAGTCTTTCTTTAAACTAAACATAGCATAATAGAAATTATTCCCTTAATCATCCTAATGTAATACAAACAGTAGATTAATTGTTCTGCCAGGAAATTTCTCCTTAGTTCTAGGTTGCTTCTCTCCTTGATTGGTTTCCATTCATTATTTCTTGTCCTGCCTTCTGGTGTTTTGGAAAATAAGTTGACCCCCCTTATATGTAGAGGCCTTGTCAATGTAGAGCTGTAAATTCATAAAATTCCCATAACTTCTAACTGCAAGATGATGTTGAAAATAGGTCATGATAGAGATAATCTGATCATCAATGCTTAGTAACTAATGAACCAATCCTAATAATATGCAGATGTCTCACTATTGCTTCAGTCAGTAAATGCCTTACTCTTTCATGAAAACTATTCTCCGTGCGTAAAGATGTCTTGAGACACCTCCATGCCTAGAATCTGTATCTGTTTTGGTCTTCTTTAGAAAATCAATATATTAGGGAAAAATGGGACCATCCATCAGTTCATCTACGAGGGTGAGTCAAAAAGTAATGCCATTTTCTTTAGGACAGGTATAATTACCAACACAGGAACATGTAGCATACATCAAAATGAAGCTGGCCCTCTGTGGATCACATCCCTACTTCTCAACATAGTCACCGTTTCTCTCAATAGCAATGTTCCACCTTCGAATGAGAGCATGTATCCCTGCCTCGTAAAATTTTGTTGACTGTTCTCTTTGAGCCACGTCTTCACTGCAGTTTTCACTTCCTCGTCACTGGAATAATGTTTGCCTCTCAAACCCTCTTTCATGGGGCTTTCAAAGAGGGTTTGAGAGGGTTAAACATAGGATAAAAATCTAATAAATAAGATACGTAGAAATGAGTATAAAAATTATACTCATGCATTTTTAGCAGCTGAAAAAAAAAGTTTAAGGCAAGGCAGAACGGTGGCCATCTAATACTATTATTCTGGAAAACAGGACTAAAAGCAGTTTAACTAAACAATGACAAGGAAATTTATAGAATAGAATAGAATAGAATAGAACAGAACAGAACAGAACAGAACAGAACAGAATAGAATAGAATAGAATAGAATAGAATAGAATAATGGAATGGAATAGAATAGAATAGAATAGAATAGAATAGAATAGAATAATGGAATGGAATGGAATGGAATGGAATGGAATGGAATGGAATGGAATGGAATAGAATAGAATAGAATAGAATAGAATAGAATAGAATAGAATAGAATAGAATAATGGAATAGAATAGAATAGAATAGAATAGAATAGAATAGAATAGAATAGAATAGAATAGAATAGAATAGAATAGAATAGAATAGAATAGAATTATTGGCCAAGTGTGATTGGACACACAAGGAATTTGTCTTTGGTGCATGTGCTCAAAATATAGCCTTCATTTCTGAAGATGTTTAAGCACAGACTGGACAGCCAATTGCAGTCAAAGCAATTTGTTGGTGCTTCCTAGAGCATCCCATTTCATTTTAAAAACATGATACTTTCCAGCATTTACAGAGTTGAAAACTGCTCAATTTCGTGTATTTTATTTTCTTCACAAAGTGGTGCCTATTCCCCCATCACCACCCTATAAGGCTAGAGTCTAAATTAATCTACCGTAGCCCTACTGTATTACTGACATATAAACAATTACTGTCCTTGCAGATTGGGCAGCCTTGACATGACATGAAATTCTAAAAGAAATTCAGAAATACAGTACAATATAGGAGGGGGCCAAGAGGAAGACCTCACCATTTTAGAGCCCTCATAAATTTCCATCCCTGTGGTAGGGCAATTGCATAATACAGTAAGAACAACAATAGCAACAGCAATAACTTGTCTCATTTGGAAAAAAACTCTTCGCTCAGGATGAATTTCTACCTGTCTTGCGCTGCTCCATGGAAGCCAGAAAGATCAAGGTAAAGACGGATTAGAGAGTCCTTGATTTACCACAGTTCATTTAGTGCAGTGTTTCCCAACCTTGGCAAGTTGAAGATGTCTGGACTTCAACTCCCAGAATCCCCCAGCCAGCATTCGCTGGCTGGGGAATTCTGGGAGTTGAAGTCCAGACATCTTCAACTTGCCAAGTTGGGAAACACTGATTTAGTGGCTGTCTGAAGTTACAGCGGCACTGGAAAAAGTGATTTATGACCGTTTTTCACACTTACAGCCACTTCAGCATCCCCATAGTCACGTGATCAAAATTCAGACGCTTGGCAACTGACTCATATTGATGACAACGGCAGTGTCTGGGTTGGGTGGGTCACGTGATCCCGTTTTGGAACCTTCTGAAAAAGCAATGTCAACGGGGGAAGCCAGATTCACTTAACAACAGTGTTGCTCACTTAACAACTGCAGCGATTCATTTAACAACTGCAGCCAGAAAAGTCGCAAAATGGGGCAAAGCTCCCTTAAATTTCTCACTTAGCAACATAAATTTGGGGCTCCATTGTGGTCCTAAGACAAGGACTTCCAGCTGCTGCGGCCTAGAGGTAGAGCTCTTGCCTCACAATCAGGAGGTTGTGAGTTCGATCCTAGGTAGAGACAGATGTAAGGGTTTCCTGCTTGGGCAGGGAGTTGGACTAGATGACCTGCAAGGTCCTTTCCAACTCTGTTAATCTGTTAAAACTACCTGAGGTAGTAGCTAAGTAAATCTGTGCCCCCAAGGCCGGCCTGCCTGCCTGGGATTATTCCTAAGGAACCTAGGCTTTTCTACAGAAGAATAATTCTACCCAGCTCACGGGGGACACGCATCCAGTTAACATCGCGCTGCATTTCCCATTCCCAGCTAAATCCTCCACGATCGCGCGGTTGCAGACCCCTTCCCCCCAAAAAATCCACGCGTCTCGACTCCCCCCCCCCCACACACACACGCCAGGCCTCTTCCCCGCCCCGCAGACGTCACTCCGCCTGTCAATGAGCGGGGGCCGGTCCTTTGGAGGGGCGGAGAAGTGGGGCGAGCCAATCTGCCAGGCGCCTGCCTTCCGGGAGCGAGGAAGCGAGGGTGGCTCCTCCTTCGGTCGACCGGTGCCCGGCCCGCCCATCCCCGGCTCCGTCTGCGGGGAGAGGGCAGAGTTCCCCGCGCGGGTGGGCGATGCTGCTCGGGCTCCTTTTCCAGCTGCAGGTAAAGCCCGTCTGGGGCGAGGCGGGGTTCTGGCGGGGCCGCGGGACGAGCAGGGCTGGCGGATCCAGGATCCCCGCCTAAGGAAGCTGCATGCGGCGGGGAGGCTCTTCCGTGGGCTCCCTCCGCCAGAGCACCGCTCAGGACAAAAGGAAGCGCCGGAGGAGCCACGCCGCCAAAGCGGGGAGAGGAGCGGGTGGGTGGGGACATTTCTCGTGGCGGGCAGGGAGGGGTCCGATCCGGCCCTCCACGCCACTTTTACAGGCGTTTCCCCGCCTGCCTGTCCGCGGCCGCTCCATCGCTCCTCTTTGCCTGCTCGGGACGCGCTGCTGCCGCCCCCCGCGATCTCTGCTGCGATCTTGCCCGGGAACCTGCTTCTCTGCCCGGGCGGACTAGGGGGAGCGTCCCTTCCACGATCCGGGAAGAACCCACCCCCCACCCCTCCGCGCGCGTTAAAAACTTCGCTGCGCTCACATCCGAGGGTGCCTGGTGGGCTGAGTCCCCTCTGCCTTTTAGCTGCCGGACGGCAATGGGTGACCTGCATCCAGCCGACCTTCCGCGGCGGGTCTTTGCAAGGAGCGAACTCGGGACCGCCGCGGCTTAAAGGACCGGGGCAGTTCGCTGGCCAAAAGAACCCGCGTTAAGTCCCAAAAGTGCTTTCCTCCCTCAAGAGGCTACTGGACTTTGTTGGGTTCTTCGGCTCTAACTGGATGGTGGGGAATGGAAGGGTTTATATTCCTTGCAGACAGCTGGTCATTTGCATCCTTTTTAGAGAGTCGTTGAGGCCACTTGGAGGTTGTCCGGGTCCTCGGAGTCACCTGAGTAGTGCTTCTTGGATGAGAAGAGAAATGCCTTCAAAGAAAAAAGAAAGGAAGTCCAGTTGCCTTTTGAAAAATCACCTTTGGGACAACCATGACCTGGATGATTGAGAATCTCCATAGACAACCCATGTTAAGTGTCTATGGGGATTCTCACTTATCCAGGTCATGGTTGTCCCAAAGATGCTTTTTTTTTTCAAGAGGCAACTGGACTTTCTGGTTTTTCTTTGAAGACCTCTCGCTTCTCATTCAAGAAGTTTCTTCAGCTCTGACTGGATTCCATTCCTCCACCATCAACTCAGAGCTGAAGAAGCTTCTTGGATGAGAAGTGAAACCTCTTCAAAGAAAAACCAGAAAGTCCAGTTGCCTCTTGAGGAAAAAAAAGCATCTTTGGGACAAGCCGCGTTAAGACTTCCTGGTCAGTCCATCTTGGAAATGGATTCAGTAACCAGCACAATGGAAATTTCCTCCTGGCAAAATGTGTAGAACGAATACTCCATCTTTCCATCTTGTGGGGGATGCATGGGACATATTCCAACCTTAAAATAATTTTTTTGTGATGAGTTTTCGGCCACACATCAGAAAGTTTCGTGTATGCCTGTGTCAACGTCAGAATGGTCTTTCTGTTGGGGAGACCGCAAGTATATAGGATGTTTCTGTGTATGTTCTGAATACAGAACACGCACTCACACACATATCCTTGGGCGTATTAACACATCTCATTTGAATAAGTTTACAGTGTGTGTAAGTGTGAGATTGAGGGAGGGATTCATTCTGGAGAATTTCAGAACTTAGTTCCAAAAGATACTCTTTGCCTAGAAAAAGATGGCATTCTTCTCTCTATAATGGAACCTCCATTATAGCTTTGCTGAAAATTGTTATTAATCTCCTATATGCCTTTTCACCCTACTAAATAGTTTTTGTCTGGAAGGTTGGCTTTAAAACAGAAGGGAATGGCAATGATAGCATAAAAACAAGAAGATAATTAGCCAGAGTATGCCACTTTGTGTATTTTTATAGAAATCAATATAGGGGATATTGCTATAGTAACCGTGGCTGGATTGTAGACTCAACAAATTAATGTCCACTACAAATCAATTTATTTCCCATTCTCAGAAAGGGCTTTGCTTGGGAGGTCTGGTATCATCTATTGATCAAATCTTAACTGTTTGTTTGTTTGTTTGTTTGTTTGTTTGTTTGTTTGTTTTCTTTCTTTCTTTCTTTCTTTCTTTCTTTCTTTCTTTCTTTCTTTCTTTCTTTCTTTCTTTCTTTCTTTTCCTTTTTTGCTCTCCCAAGTTTAAAAAAAATCATTAAGAAAGCTTTTTATTTAGCACAGGAATTGCAATGTTTTGCTTGAATTCCCCCCCCCCCAATAATATAGGGCCACAGATTGTGATCAGTGAAGTGAAATTGGAGACCCCTTGAGATCTGTGTTCCAGTATTTTAAGTTTTGAAAAGGTTATCTAGGTTCAGTAAACAAAGAGGTTGTGGGGATTAACTGTAATGGAAGATGTTTTTTTTCTTGTTTCCTTGAGATGATAGGCCTAAGAGTAAGAGAGATACATAAAGGAAGACAATTTTAAAATGTATTTTGCAGCCAGCATTAATTTCAAACCCCTCTTGTACTATTATCATCTAATAGATACTTGTTTGCAAAAGCAAGCAACATATTAATGAGATAAGGCATGTTCTCTTTTTTAATCGTTCTCTTTTTTAATAGTAATTTTATAAAAATATTACATATAAGAATAAAAAAGTAATACAAACTAAAAAAATAATATAGTAAAGAAAAGATATAAAATGACTTCCCTCTTATAAATATAAACAATTTAGTGACCTACCATCTTCTCTTAAAATGAAGCAAATTATCTCTTCTTTCCATCTCCCATCTCTTATCTATAAACAAATCCTTGAAACCTGATTTCAGTCCTGATCAGCAAAAGTCCATTAAGGGTTACCAGAAATAACAATATATCTATTGATCAAATAAACCAACTTTATATTCCTAGTCACTTTTAACTATCTTGATCTTTAATTCCTTCAAATAATATCCTAGAACCTAGCGTCGTTTTGAGGGTAGAAGTTGAAACAGTTTATGTCCAGATGTGAGGTGTCTGTAAATATTTTCACAGCTCTCTTTTTGACTCGTGCAGTATACAGGTCCTCAATGGAAGGCAGGTTGGCAGTGATTGTTTTTTCTGCAGTTCTGATTATCCTCTGAAGTCTGTGTCTGTCTTGCTGGGTTGCAGAACCAAACTTGATAGTTATAGATAACAATCACTACATTGAATATATGCAACTATATATTTCCACTCCTGGCCACACAGTTGTATGACAGCTAGTCCTCAACAAACAAAAGTTCATTTAGGGACCATTCAAAATTACAATGGCACTGGAAAAAGTGATTTATTACCATTTTTCACACTTACAACCACTTCAGCATCCCCGTAGTCATGTGATCAAAATTCAGCCGCTTGGCAACTGACTCATATTTATGACAGCTGTAGTGTCTCGGGGTCATGTAATCCCTTTTTGTGACCTTCTGATAAGCAAAGTTAGTAGGGAAGCTAGATTCACTTAATAACCATGTTACTAACTTAACATCTGCAGTGATTCACTTAACAACTGTGGCACAAAAGGTCATAAAATAGGGGTAAAGTTCACTTAAATGTTTCACTTAGTAACAAAAATTTTGAGCTCAATTGTGGTCGTAAGTTGAGGACTACCAGTATTTAAGATAGGCAGTCATCTACATTTTCTAAAAAAAATATTAATAATTTAGGTTAATAGAAAATAGGGTTTGAGTTCCAAAATCTAAAGTATTGGATGCAGACACTTGCCAAGTAGCCATTTAAAAACAGAATGCTTACAATAACTTACTCAGGCTGTTGCTTATTACAACTTTAGTGAGTATCAATGCCATTTAAACTACACATTTATATAGAGCTGAGAAAGAGTTTTTATAATAATGGAAAGGAATATTTATTTTGTTTTCTCCTCATATAGCCCCCTCTTCTCCAACTACCAATATGTCACAAATGATATACCATCCATGTGTGTTAACAAGTGGACTATGAAATATTTTTGCATGTTAGTAAATACATGTAAAAAAAATAGGGTAAATTTGAGTTGCCACAGATAGAAGAGAGTATTTGTAGATCAGGACTGAGTTGGTTCTTTATGCATTTATGTTGTATGTCTTTTAGATTCACAACCAGCATAATGTTGGTACTCCGAATTCTTAACCAGAAGTGTGCAGAATGGCGCAGGGAGAAGTTAACCTGGACCATGATATACCACTCCTGACCCTTCCACCATATTGGGCCAAAACCATTGTGGGACTTTTTTCCATTATTTGCTTTGTGAACAGCTATGATGGAGATTTTGTCTTTGATGACTCTGAAGCTATAATCAACAATAAGGTTAGTGATGTATTATTGTAAATAAAATTAAAAAGAATACAGTTTTACTTGTGTTTCCGATAATTGGTTACATTAATCAGATGAAAACCTTTTAAACAGATTTAGAATGCATCTCCGATTAATTAAAAAGCACACTTGAATATAATGTAACTTATTTAGAGTATACATTTGAAAAAATACAAAAGAAAATGCCTTAGGTTAAAACTCTGTGTTTTTCTATTGCATCAGCAGTCTTAAAATAGTACTTGAAGTTGTTCTGTCATTTGGGAAGACAAATTGGCAAATAACTGTATTTGTGCTATAATTTCAGCATCACAGCTGCTGCAAAATAGCGTCATTTTTGCATTCAGTCATTGGGATGAAAAAGAAGGAACTGTGATGCAAGTATACTTTGTTAAACACATTCAGATTCAGGTTATGTAATAGGTTTTATGTAAATTAAATATATATTTGTGTTTTCGTGTTGTGTATATTTGTATCAATTAAATCATTCACCTGAAACCTAATTTGTAGGTCTACAATCTTTTCACAAATGATGGGAAGATATGCGTGACATAAGGATAATATATGCATAAGAGGACCAGGAGTGGTACAGGTAGTCCTCAAGTTACGACCACAATTGAGTCAAAAACTAATATTGCTAAGTGAAACATTGCATAGTTTGCCCCATTTTACGACTTTTCTTGCCACAGTTGTTAAGTGAATCATTGCATTTGTGAAGTTAGTAACCCGGTTGTTAAGCAAGTCTGGCTTCCCCATTGACTTTGCTTGTCAGAAAGTTACAGAAGCTGATCCCATGACCCCAGGACACTGCAGCGTGTTGACTGCTGCTGCTCATTACAGTAACAACCCGTTAATTTGATTCAAACATCCAAGTATTGTGAAAATACTGGCTGAATGAAATCTGTCCATCTCTGACTTCCTTCTCTGACCACCAATTCCCCTAAAATTTGGAGCTCTCACTGATTTCATTTATCCAATATATCCTTCTTAACTAAGTCACTTCAGGGCTTAGGAGATTAAGAAAAAAATCCTGTTCAGTTTGATGAGGTACATGTAGATACAGATAGACCTCCTTTAATGCCTGTTCAGTGACTGTAATAAAGATATTTGATTAAACTCCATTAATTGGGACTGGAAACACTATTGTTAATGGGCATGGTTGTAAATTTTAAAAAAAACACACCACATGACCATGCTATTTAGGGACAGCAGTCCCCAGAAGTCCCAGTTGCCATTTTTAATCAAGGACTGCACAGGTCATTGAGTGAGGACCTCACATGACCACAACTTCCAACTTCCTATTGGCTTTTTCATTGTATTTGCTTGGGATCATTAAACAAGGACCACCTGTGCAGCTTCCTTTCCTTTAGAAGCCCAGAAACAGCACCTTGCCTACTTGGACCTTGAAAGTTGTGTCAGCCATCTTGATTTCTCCACCAGCAAATTAGCCTTTGTTCTTTATCTTCGACAACAGCCAATGTTTATCCCCGCAGGGCAATCTCTGCATTGTGATGCCAGCTGTCACTGAATTTCATGGAGTTCAAACAGTCTTCCAGAGGCTTTCTAGCTCATATGAACATCTCTCTGTTTTGTCTTGTTTTAAAACACGGAGCAATGATTTATCTTTGGTGCGTGTAGAAAGGCAAACATTTGATCAAATAAAGCATTTGAGGCAGAGTGCCTCTCTCGGAACATGTGTTAATTAGAACAATGTGTCTTTTGCCAAATGTCACAGCCTGCAACGCAAAGACTGCTGTTGAAAATCAAGTGTGGAGATTCTGATCCAACAGAATCATATGCACATAATTTGTCTAATGAATGTGTGCTAAGTCAGGCTGAAAGGAAAACAGGAAATTTTTTTTCATGATAGACTCCCTATAATAAGAGCACAGTTTTAGACGAATGCGTTCCCAGGATTCTTGGCCTCCTGTGACTTGTTTGTTTTTTGTTAAGTCAGATTCACACAACTGCTTCTAAAGCATATGCTCTAAGTGTTCTGATGCGATATAAAAAATTGTCAGCCGAGATTGAATGCCAAGGTGATGTGGCTGTCAGATCTCCTGCTCCACAGTTATCCGGATGCCAATTTCCATTGTCACTCTAAGCATTTCTATCACCTCACGTCACCAGGAAGCAAGGCGCCACAAATTCCAGGAAAGCTGAAGCCACATGTGGCTGAACTGGTAGCCAGCTGTTGTTGCAGATGGAAGTAGTGGGGTTTTTTTTTTTTGGCACATCAGAACCCAGACCTACTAAAAATAATGTTAAGATGGTTGGACTTCATAGTCAAGTCCCACATGTGATCAGTTTTCAGTTAAGATGGCGGAAAGAGAGGGAGCTATTGGGCTGTCCTCATGAGTGATTGTAGATGCTTGTGCATTGATTGTTTGATTAAAGCACTTTCTTGGAGGAAGAGGAGCAGTAGTGGGTTCTAAAACCATTTACTACCGGTTTACGCGCGGATGCGCAGAAGTGTCCCGGGCGGGTGGGTGGGCGGAGCCTCCCACCGCCAATGCTACTGATTCTAAGAACCAGTCCGAACCGGGAGCAACCCACCGCTGGAGAAGACTGTTTAGATTGGAAGTTGGAAGCAGGCTAGATTGGACTGGAGCAGAACATTCTGGAGAATGGCCATGCTTACTCCTTTATTACACTGCCCAGTTTATGGTGTTATGTAGTGTTTTTGCAGGCACATTTTGCAAACTGTGTTTGGTGTTGCCTTCTGGACCTGGCAGAGGTCCCCTTACCTACCCTCTGGGTAGCCCTGAGGAAGAAGGAAGCTCTATCTGTTTGTGGAGTCCTATTGTGAATAAGCCAACACTCCTTCTAGGAGTGTTGATCTGTATGAATATGTGGTAATGTGTGTGAGTGTGAGTGTGAGGTGGGGACTGGGTACCCTGATGGTACTGATTACTGGTGAAACTATAATACTTTCGGGTGCCCAGTTTCCCTCCCAATGATGTCTGGTGAGGAAAATAGGAGGTTCCCAGCCTTGGTCTTGGTGAACTTGGTTTTGGAGATCTTGTTGGTGATTGTTAAGGTGAGAATAAATCTCATAGAGGCGATGTGGATCTTTTCTTGGAATCCAGACATTTAGAAAATAAAGCCGAGATTAAAAGTGTAATAGAAAATATTTATTTCGGTACAAAAACAATAAATTCTGAATAGTTACATTTTGCTAAGAAAATGCGACCGTTCCGGTCAAGAGTCAAGTCAAAGAGAATAATGGAGAATCAGGAATGCACACATGCGCAGAAGATCACATCACGTGTTCTGCTTGTATTGGAATGTACCATAATATTAGGATAGGGGTGCATCACCCTGCATAGACATACAACTGACAATATTCACTACGTGACAGTGATGTGCATGGGGAGGGATGGTGAGAGAGAGAAAGGGAGTGAACCACTCTCGGAGAATGTGGAACCATTGTCTTATACTGGTTTTGCATTCCACTCCTTGAACTCTGTTCTGTCTGCAGACTTTCAGTGGCCCTGCCCACTTCTACTGAGTACCAGGTCGATCTGTAATAAGGTTTCCCTCATCCGCGATTTAGTCATTGATGAGAGGGCAGACCTGGCATGTATTATTGAGACCTGACTAGGTCCAGGAGTGGAAGTGTTCGTTCTTTCTGAAATACGCCGAGTGAGGTTTGACTTGTGGCATCAGCTGAGACTCTGGGCCAGGAGTGTGGATGTGTCATCCAGTAATTCCTTCACAGTGTTGCACCAAGTTGGGCTCTCAGGGATCAGTTTGGAGTGTAGCTGTTGTACCAGCCTCCCTCCTTCACAGCAACCTCCTTACCTGAACTCCTTGACTCCATTTCTGGGCTGGCAGTTGAGTTCCCCAGACTTATGGTTCTGGAGGACTTCAGTCTGCCTTCTCTAGGAGTGAGCTGGCTCTGGAGTTCATGGCCAACATGATGATCATGGGCCTATCCTAGGTCATTTTTCTGATGCTCCAGCAACAAAGAATGCTCAAGTATTACAGTAGTACATTGCCTAGAACAGTGATGGCGAACCTATGGCACGCGTGCCACAGGTGGCACGCGGAGCCATATCTGCCGGCACGCAAGCCGTTGCCTTAGCTCAACTCCAGCATGCATGTGTGTGCCGGCCAGCTGATTTTTGGCTCGTGTGGAGGCGTTTTTGCCCTCCCCAGGCTCCAGGGAAGCCTCTGGAGCCTGGGGAGGGCAAAAAACGGGCCTACCAGGCCCACCGGAAGTCGGGAAATGGGCCATTCCCGGCCTCCAGATGGCCTTTGCGGGGGTGGGAGAGGCCGTTTTCACCCTCCCCAGGCATTGAATTATGGGTGTGGGCACTCACACGTGCATGACACCGCGCGCGCACGCGTTTTCGGCACCCGAGAGAAAAAAGGTTCGCCATCACTGGCCTAGAAGTAGTATTACTCTGTTTGGGGGTATCTATGTATGAAGAGGGAAGAGGACTTTTTCTACCATCGGCGCTCCTTCCTACCATTATTACTCTGGAAAGGCCAACATTTTATCACATTGCAGTAAGAAACTGCAAGATTGCAGTAAGAAACTGGTTGGCATCAAATGTCTAGAGTACAGAAATTATAATTTTTAAAAATAAGAATACACTGCAGAACATGATAGGCACTAGGAATAGTTATTCCAGCAGACTTGGCTCCACTCAATTACCTGGTATCAGAAGCCTCATGTAACAGAGCTGCAGAAAAACTTTAGTAAAAGTTTTAAGACCCACTGCTAGGGAAAGAGAGTCATTCTGGTCTGTAATGATAGATGTGTTATAGGACGTCATTGTCAGATCCGATATATAACTCTGTGACAATTAGGGGAGCATAATCTTCTTCCAAACTCAATGCGTAAGACTCCTGACAGGAAATCCATAAGATCTCACCCTTTGACACCAAGTTCTTGGTTGTTAGGTTGGAGAAAGCTTTGCAGCAGTAAATCAGCTGCAAGATTGATGTCATTTTATTGGCACAAGCCTATTCTTACATGCTTTGGCAAAGCAACATCTTTGTAAGTTGTTTGAGAAATTCCAGCAACCAATCTAAGCCCTATAATATGAGGTTTGAGTTGTGGCATCGTACATGCTAGACGGGAACAACTGAAAATGGAATTCTATTATAAATATTCTGAAATTGTTGGCTGGTGGCAAATGGTTTTATTTATTCAGGATTTAACGTTAGTCTGTTCAACCTTATCTTGAAAATATTTAAAAGTATATGCATTGGAACAAAGGTTGCAAGAGAAAGGAACCTAACTAATCAATTGCTCTTCATTACTTCTGCAGGTTTCATTATTGTCTCCCTAGATCCGTGATGGCGAACCTATGGCATGCGTGCCACTAGTGGCACACGGAGCCATATCGGTGGGCACACGAGTTCAGGTCCGGAGCGCATACGCATGCCGACCAGCTGATTTTTTGGCCTTCTGGGCCCACTGGGAGTTGGGAAACAGCCTCCAGAGGGGGTGGGGCCTTTCTAGGAGCCAGGGGAGGGCAAAAACGGCCTTCCACACACCCCAGAGACCCTCCGGAGACCAGAAATGGCCCATTTTCCAACTTGAAATGACCATTTCTGACCTCCGGAGGGTCTCCAGGGGGTGGGGAAGGCTGTTTTCGCCCTCCCCAGGCTCCTAGAAAGGTTCTGGAGCTTTGGGAGAGCAAAAAAACGGGCCTTCTAGTTCAACCGGAACTTGGCAAATGGGCATTTTCTGCCTATGGCCGTTTTTGCCCTCCCCAGGTTCCTAGAAAGGCTCTGAAGCCTGGGGAGAGTGAAAAACGGGCGTGACATTGCGTGCCAGGAGGGGGGGTCACGCGCACATGCGCGGGGGCCCTGCATGGAATTATGGGTGTGGGCATGCATGTGCACGGCACACACCCCGCGCCACCCTTTTTGGCACGCGAACCAAAATAGGTTCGCCATCACTGCTCTAGATCATACTCAAGATTCAACAAATGTTTCAAGAACATAGTCTCTGTTTAAGTGCATGGCACATTTCTCTCAGGCAGCAAACAAAAAAGTACAGGTAGTCCTTGACTTATGACCACAATTGAGCCCAAAATTTCTGTTGGTAAGTGAGACATTTGTTAAGTGAGTTTTGCCTCATTTTACGAACTTTCTTGCCACAGTTAAGTGAATCACTGCAATTGTTAAGTTAGGAACACGGTTGTTAAGTGACTCTGGCTTCCTCATTGACTTGCTTCTCTAAAGGTCGTAAAACATGATCACATAACCCCAGGACACTGCAATTGTCATAAATATGAATCAGTTGCCAAGCCCCCCAAATTTCAATCATATGACCATGGGGATGTTGCAGTAGTTGTAAGTATGAAAAACGGTCATGAGTCATTTTTTTCAGTGTCATCGTATCTTTGAATGGTCACTAAATGAACTGTTGTAAGTTGAGGACTACCTATATTGCTAAGTCTCCTTTCCTCCCCATTGACAAATTCTCTTCTCATCCAGTGCCAAACATTGCAAAACACCCATGTTTGAAGTTCTGTGCTGTATACTAATCTCTAGCTACAAGCTCCTAGTGTCCATCTAAGGGACAGTAGTGCAGTTTTATGTACACATTATCAGGCCTGTCCCAGCTTGGATATTCAGGAAAAAAAGACCCTCGACTTCATTTGTAGTGAAAGATCTGTTTTTTATTGAAGCCAATAGGTTACAATGTAGCAAAGCCAGATCTGAGGATTTCCTGCGCAACCTCGGTAACTTTCCCCCCCTGGTCATCTTAATGATGTCCAATAAGGTTCAAATTAGATGTTTTGGTAACAGTTCCACATTTTGGTGCTTCTTTGGATGGGCGTTTCTCATTCCATTCCCAGGCTTGTGTCCTTGGATCTTTCCACTGTTGTCTCTGGATGGCGCCTCTGGTTCCTGTCATTTCCCCCTCCCTATCTTCCCATTCCCCCTCCACACATTTTATGGAAGGCTGCCATCAAAGCAAAGCGAAGCAGGGCTGAAGCGGTTTGATGGCAGATCCGACACACATACTGGAAAGAAACATAGTTGGCTGGGGAATTCTGGGAGTTGAAGTCCACACATCTTTAAAGTTGCCAAGGTTGAGAAACACTATAAAGAATCCATCTGTTGAAGTGAGCTTTGGATCTGAATGTGGATATGCCAATGGATATTTTTAGTCTCCAAAGCATTATAAGACTGTTGGTTGGCTTCCTGTCAAATCAACTCCCAGAAAGATTGAAAATGCCCTGATGTAGGCACTCATTAACTAAAAATGAAATCTAATGACAGAGTGGATTAGACCATGTTTGCTAATTGACCTCCACTTACCGTATTTTTCGGACTATAAGACGCACTGGAGTATAAGACGCACCTTAGTTTTTGGGGAGGAAAATAAGAAAAAAGCTGATAGGTGGGTGAATCGGCCTCCTGGAATACCCCCAAACAGCTGTTCCCAGAGATGAACTTTAGCAACAGGTTTTTTGGTTGTGAGCTCTGCGCCTTGCTTTTCCAGCCTCTGAAACCTCCGTTTCAGAGACTTTTTTCAGCCCCTGAAACCTCCGTTTCAGAGGATTTTCCCTCAGCCTCTGAAACCTCCATTTCAGAGGCTTTGTTCAGCCTCTGACATTTCTGTTTGAGAGTCTGGGCGGGGCTACATTCAGTGTATAAGACTCACCCAAATTTTCACCCTCTTTTAGGGGTGAGAAAGGTCCGTCTTATACTCCGAAAAATACGGTACATGTTTTTTAAAAAAAAAACTGAGTGAGGCATTTTTACAGAGGTTGTCATTGTCTCATTTGTCCAAGTAAAATCCTTCCTCTATTTAAAGTAACAAGAGGTTCAGTGCAAACTGCACTAATGCCAGAATGTCATTTCAAACTGTTTTCTAAGCTTTTGGTTTGTTTTGCCTTATTTTTGTATTTACTAAAGATAAAGAAAAAAGCCCATGGATATAAGCTGTAGAATAAATTATTCCTGAGTGTTGTAATACTTTGGGCAGCATACATGAATAATTTCTTATTGTTTGTGTTCTGCCTTACGAATGTAATGAGACTGCCTGCTGCTTTTTGCTAAAGTTTCTATTAGTGCAGAACAAATATATTAATATGTTCCTGCTATCTCTGAAGTATTTAATATGGGGGAGAAATCCTAGAAATTACAGTTCTGTGTGCTTTACCTCTCAACGAAATGCACTGATTAAATTATGACTCACTTCTGATTAAACATGCCTAGGATCGAGCTGTACAATTATGAAGACTTTTTAAGGCTTTAAAATATAGGACATGGATTCCAACAAATTGATTTATTTCATCCTTCTCCCAATCGCTAATTATACTGTAGATATTACAGGCATAAGTTGGACACTCTTTCAGAATGCCTCCAAAAGTTGCCAGGTAATTATCATTTTTAATAGCACAAAAGAAGACAATAATTAAATACATAGGGAATAGTCACAAAGATTTTATTTAATAATTTAATTGAAATTATTATTAAATTAAATCTAACATAGTTCTTGGCCTTCTTGCTGTGCGGTATATGTTGTAGGGCAGGTGTGTCAAAAAGGCAATATGTTGGCTATAATGGAATCGCTACCTTTCACACGTCATCTCAGCTGCTCTGTATTGTGCTTTCTTGCTGGTTTCATATCATCCCAGTAGTAGATGAGAGCTTGGATGTACTCAAGCTTTCTTGGATCAATGTCTACAGTAGGGATGTCCAACCTTGCAACTTTAAGACCTGTGGATTTCAACTCCCAGAATTTTCCAGCCAGCATGGAAAGTGATTAGTTTAGCTCTGTACAGTTGTCTAGTACTTAAAAAGGTATTGGTAGTAACATGAACCCACACTGGTAGGGGAAGGCCATTCAGTGAGATTGATAGCCAAATGAATATCTGTATCAGTAGTAAACAACTGGATGTTCTGCAGATGTTTGGAACGCCAACTCTCATGGTTTATTGCTACTGGCCATAGAAGGTGAGATTCACAGGAGTTAAAGTCCCAAACATTTGGAGAATGCTACCTTGCCTATTTGGATCTGAGTTCTTGTTTCCTACAACTGATCTTGCTTCTGAAGGCAATACATAGTCTTAGTTCTTGCCTGGATCTCTTGTATAGTCAACCAGGACAACCAAATGGATGGAAGAACTCCAAATGTGTGGGCTCTGCAGAGTGATACTTTTTTTTTCCATTTTTTTTTTATTTTTCTCTTCCACCACTTTTACATTTCAATGAACATGTACCTTCAATTATTACAATAAAATACATAATTTTACATTTATATTCCATCATTCAAAAATCAACATCTTATACATACGCTTATAACATCAATCATCAGTCTATTCTACTTTTCTTTCCATTGCACTCCCCCTCTCTACCTCCATCATCTCCTCCTACTTTCTTACTCCTTCACTCCTCCTCTACTCTTTCTACTCCTTCTCTTCCTCCCCATCTACTTCCTCTTACACCCTCCTTACCTTCCCCTGAGTACTCTTTTATCTTCTTATGTTTAACAGACTGATGATACAATCTCAAATTTGAACTCTTCATTCCCTTCTAAGAAAATTTTTGTTATTGTTGTTATATTTGTATAGTACTTTTGTTTCTAGGTATATGTTTCTAGCTTCATCTTACCTCCACAAAAAAAAGAAAAAAAGAAAAAAAAGAAAATTTAGTTTTGTCATCTGGGATATTCACCCAATTATTATTCCAATTCTACTCCTAAATTACTCCACTGTTCATTAATTCCCACATTAGTTGTTATTCTCCCTGCAGAGTGATACTTGAGGTTCATGTACCTAGATGCAAAACAATGTGTAAAAATGCATTCCTGAAAGGATGGGACGCATAGTTAGCCCCTCTTTCTTTCACATACCGGTACATGTTTGTATGTGCGCATGTGCATGTATATTTATTTGTGTAGGTATATAACCTCACCTTGGCAATAGATATAAACAATATCCTGCCTAATAACTTTTTTCTCTTTTGCTGCTTCTGTTAATGTTATTCATCAGCAAGGCACAGGGGTGGCCTACACATTTTCAAAGCGAACAATGATAGTTTAACAAGCTGTATGAAACTTAAGAATCTCAGCAGGGAATTCAACTAGTACAGGTAGCTCTCGACTTAACAGCAGTTCATTTAGTGACCGTTCAATTTACTACAGCAAAAAAGTGACTTATAACCATTTTTCACACGACTGTTGCAGCATCTCCATAGTCACATGATCAAAATTCAGATGCTTGGCAACTGGGTCATATTTATGACGGTCGCAGTATCCTGGGGTCATGTGATCTCCTTTTGCGACCTTCTGACAAGCAAAGTCAACGGGAAAACGAGATTCACTTAACAACCATGTTACTAACTTAACAATTGCAACGATTCACTTAACAAATGTGGCAAGGAATGTTGTAAAATGGGGCAAACTCACTTAACAAATGTTTCACTTAGCAACATAAATTTTTGGCTCAATTGTGGTCGTAACTCGGGGACTACCTGTAGTTGATAACTAGTTGCCACCTGTAAGATTCTTGAACTCCCTTTCCAGATTTGCAGATGATGACGAGGACTGAGACAATATACATCAGCTACATTCAACCAAGAAAGGATCCTGGATTTTGCATTATCAATTGATACCAAGTTTATCAGGTGTTAGAAGAGTTAAGCCAGCTCTCTGCTCATTTGCAATCTTCTCTGCTGGTTTCCCCAGAAAGTCAATGGGGAAGCTAGGAGGGAAAGTTGTAAGCTGCTGCTGCCTGCCAGGAGGACTCCCTTTCGTCTCTGGGGGTTGGTTGAAAGAGCTGCCCATCAAGGAGAGGCGAACTTCTTCACTAGGGTGGAGATCTGAGCTCCGTTCCTACTTCCTGCCGAAGGTGTTCCCTTTCACATGCGGAGGGGTGAATTTCACTCAACTGCTTCCCTAAATGAATGAGATTCCGGTGCAAACTGATTTTTAAGTGAAGGCTACCTATGAATTTAGAACTACTGTACACATAGTCCCAAAGGTGCTATTTCAAGAGGCAACTGGAATTTCTGGTCCAGAAAGTTCCAGTTGCCGCTTGAAAAAGCACTTTTGGGACAACCATAAACTGGATGACTGAGAATAAAAGCCGAGGTGGCGCAGCGGTTAGAATGCAGTACTGCAGTACTGCAGGCTACTTTAGCTGACTGTTCAGCTGTTCAAATCTCACCGGCTCAGGGTTGACTCAGCCTTCCATCCTTCCGAGGTAGGTAAAATGAGGACCCAGATTGTTGGGGGCAATATAAATATACATTGCTTAATGGTGTAAACCGCGTAGAGAGTGCTTGCACTATGAGGCGGTATATAAATCTCACAAATAAATAAATAAATAAATAAATAAATAAATAAATAAATAAATAAATAAATAAATAAATAAATAAATAAATAAATAAATAAATAAATAAATAAATATCCATAGACATTTACTGTAAATGTACTTATAATGGCAAATATAAAGGCTTGATTATACTAATTTATTCCAAAGCTGTAACAGGCTGGAAATGGTGATATATAGGTTTGTGGGTTTTTTTAAAGAAATGGTCATTAAAAAAAATTATATTGCACATTTCTGAACTGGCCATCTCCCTCAAAGAATATTTCCTTTTTTTTCCTGGTGTAATTTTGTGGCTTCAGCTACATTTTCCCAGCTAGAATCATGGATGTAAAATTTAAAATAAGAAAAAGCTATTATTATTTACTAATTATTTAAAATCAATTAAAATAAACTATTTGCTATCATCTCTTTACTGGAAAAAGTGCAGCTAAGATGATTAAAGGCCTGGAGACAAAAACATATGAAGAACTGTTGCAGGAATTGGGTATAGTCAGTCTAGAGAAAAGAAGGACTAGGGGTGACATGATAGCAGTATTCCAGTATTTGAGGGGCTGCCGTAAAGAAGAGATCAACTTATTTTCCAAAGCACCAGAAGGCAAGCACCAGAAACAATGGATGGAAACTAATCAAGGAGAGAAGCAACTTGGAATTAAGGAGAAACTTCCTAACAATGAGGACAATTAACCAGTGGAACAGCTTGCCTTCAGAAGTTATAGCTGGTTCATCACTGTAGGTTTTAAAGAAAAGACTGGACATCCACTTGTCTGAAATGATATAAGGTCTCCTGCTTAAGCAGGGGGTTGGACTAGAAGACCTCCTTCCAGCTCTATTCTGATTGATTGGTCTCTGGAAGTCAAAAATAATTTGATGGCTCATAATCAGTCACTCTGCTATCTTGCTGAAGAGAGTTTTCATCAAACCTGAGATCTACTGCATGGATACAGCTCTCTTAAGTTGGAATGCTCTTGCCTTCCTTGCCTGGTGTTGTGAAATTGTCAAAATTATTTCACATTATTTATTTTCCTGTCAATTTATTTATTTATTTATTTTATTTATTTGCGGTTCTTATAGGCCGCCCTACTCCCTGTGGACTCAGGGCGGCGTACAACAGATATAAGAACAGCTGAATACTATATAAAAAATACTATAAAAACAACAATAATAAAATAGTGATTAAAAAATAAAAACAACACAAGCAACAGTCACAATCACCCCGCCTGCAAGAAGAGCCATGTCTTAATGGCTTTCCGGAAGGCCAGCAAGGTGGGAATGATTCGGATCTCTAGGGGGAGTTGGTTCCAGAGAGCCGGAGCTCCCACAGAGAAGGCTCTCCCCCTAGGGCCCGCTAACTGACATTACATACTAATGTGTTTTACCCCACCTTATCCAAAAGTTTTACAGACATTGAAATAAGAATGCAATTGTTCACTTAGCAGAATCTTTTTTTTTTTGTCACTAAAACAAGTTTCAAAGTCTGTTGCTCCAACCCAAAAGTAGTGATTGAGCATTCTAAAAGGTTATATACACAAAATCTAGGCACAATCTCAGCTGAACAATTCTTTTGATTTAGAGCTTTAGAGTTCAGATTCTGAGCCATGATGATCACCTAAATTTGGGCCTCATTTCTTTCAGGATCTAAGGACTGATACCCCACTTGGTGATCTGTGGCATCATGATTTTTGGGGGAATAAACTCAATAGCAATACAAGCCACAAATCTTATCGACCGCTTACTGTATTGACTTTCAGGTGAGACATTTTAGGCTACCTTAAGATTGCTTTCTTTTGGGGGATGGGGTCATTAATGAGGATAAAATTCATTGAGATGCTGTCTGTTTAGTAAAATAAAGTGTCATTTAGTGTTGTAAATATAGATTGATTTTCCCATCTGGATGCATAATCTGTTGGTGGATTATAATATGTGACCATTATTTTGAGTTCCTCAACCATGAACATCTTCGTATAGAATAACTTCTCCTGTTACAGACAGTTGGAAACATCTCATAAGTAAAATGTGGGCCTCATTTCTAGATCACTAAGAACCCTGAACGTATACTGTGCTTGCTTCCACAAACCATATTAGCAACATTTTAACACAACATGTAGTTTCATTGGTGCTTGCCTTGTTCTCTTGGCTGGAAAGCTGCCATTGTGTTATGGTTCTCATTGAGATATATGGTCCACTAGAGTACACTCGCTGTCACATCCACATACTCAGAACCTCTTGAGGAAGAAGTGAGTAACCTCCAGCCTTCCTTCGCAAGCCCATGGACTGGTGTTAGTGGGATAAATCCCAATGTAAGCATCTAACAAGGAAAGGCTATTTATTTATTTATAAACATAAATAAATAAAGTGGCATTTCCACTCGATGTGCCATATTGCTATATATTGGATGGGTGCAAAGTTTCCACTCCTACTCGGAGTTGCCAAGGATTAAATTTGGGAGCTTTGGCATGCAGGACACATGGTGTACCATTTACACATTCAGTTGGCTTCAAAATCATTCTTCTTTTTTTAAAAAATTAAACACACACAAAAATACAATATGACACAATACACACATAAAACATACAGTTAGGAATATTCTATCCCCCTCTATACAATAAGCTTTCATTGGATATTTTTTTTAATATTATCTGTGAGTAAAAATGTTTACCTTTCTATTTATTTACTTGGTCTTTAAATATATAGTATGTTCTTACTTCTACTAATCATTGACTTTGTTCCATAAAATATAGTAAATTAATAATTGACCCTCGTTTTTCTTTTACTAATATAATTTCATTAAATCTTTTTTGAAATAGTAAAGATGAGATTGTTATGGTAAGGTTTGTTACCTATTTCTTAACTACTTTAATAGTTAATATTGTACTTGTCATATTAAATGATTCACATGTATTTTTCTAAAATACCATTTTCAATTTATATTTGTTATAATAAGATATAAAAGTCATAGTAAAAAAAACCTATTATAAGTAAAAATCAATAATTCATTAATTTGAAAGTTCCTTTCATGAGTCTTTGGTTCTTCCACTTCCAGACCGTTGTTCAGTTGATTGATTGTTCTTTCTCTCCAAAATAAAAGTCTTATTTGTTCTGTTTCTTTCTTCTCTTGATGATTCTTTCAAGATAAGGTCCATAATAAAGTATAAAATAGTATCGTAGTCAAACAGGAAAATCTATTATAAATAGTCTATTATAATTCTGATATATAGAGAGCTAATTTCTTAATACAAATGTAATTATAAATAAATATAGTTAAACACTTCGGGTGATATTTATCAGTCATGAAATCATTCTTCTTGAGTGCTACTATTTTAATGTTGCCCTGGTACTAACAGATGTTCAGAAACTGTCCTGGAACTCAGTTGAATCACTGGTTGGAGAAGACCAAAAGAAAAGAAGAAAACACTTGAAAAAGAAGAAAGGACCAAAACTCTAAAAAGGATCTTCTATTTCTAGGTTGAAAAGAACCTATTTCCTATTGCTGATGCTTCAGAAACAGGAGTGCTAGTTGCTAGGTCAAGTGTTATGTTGCCTGCCTTTTGCATCCCTGTTTGTCACTTCCCTTCACTGTCTCCTCTATACTAAGTTACACGGGCACTGCCATCTCTGTGCATACACATAAAACACTCTTTTGGATTATTTTAACATATTCTAATTTCATTTGTTCCTGTTTTTAACTTCACTGTTTTCTTTTTGTCTTCCCTTGTATAGGATTAATTACCTTTTAGCTGGAGGCTTCCACCCATTGGGCTTTCATATCATCAATATAATACTCCATTGTATTATTTCTGTCTTAATTGTTGATGTCTTCTCAATATTATTGGGTGGGCTGCACTACACCAATAAAGGAAGAAGGCTCAACTTTGTCCCCAAATCCTCCTTCCTAGCGGCTTTGCTGTTTGCTGTACATCCTGTGCACACTGAATGTGTAAGTACCTAATGACTCGGGTGTGAAGAAGTACTCAGAAACGTTAGGGTTCCATCATCTAATCTTTTGTTACCTGTCTTTTATGCACTCCTCTGTTTGTGTGTCTGTATACAACATACCTGATTTTATGTTGCAACTTCTCTTTGCTTGTGTGTCCTTTGCATTGACATCTCTGGTGTAATACTAATCCCTCAGAGAGATTTTGGTTTCAAAAGATGCCGATGATTTTTATAATTATTTTTTAAAGTATATCTTGATTGGCATAAAGACTGAAAGGTGTATCCATAATTGGGGAGATCGGTGATAGCATTTTGCTAGGAGAAAGTGTAAGTACTTGTATGGCAGAATCCCTAGTTTTTATGAATCCTTGGAAGACAATCTCCTATCAAAACGCCCCCAAAATGTGCTGCATTGGATGTATCCAATGTCTTTCTTGAAACAAATTTCCGAGGAGCAGTTCATATGATCTACTTTATGTGGTTCAGACCAGGGGTGGGTTCTAACTTACCTTGCTGCCGGTTCGCTTCCTCCCGCGCCACGTAGCTGCACCTGATGGGCACGCGTGTGCAAAGCGCGCGCACACATGCGCACTGGCAAAATATTTTTAAAAATCCAAAAAAAAAGCCAAAAACAAGATGGCGATGCATGCGCAGTGCCAGAAAGTCTGCTTCTGCGCATGCGCAGAAGAAAAAAAAACCCAGGAAAAAATCCAAAAACTTAAATAAATAAATAAATAAATAAATAAATAAATAAATAAATAAATAAATAAATAAATAAATAAATAAAAATTTAAAAAAAGATGGCGGCCTCCACGGACCGGGACCGGCCGATCCGGTTCCGTGACATCATCACGACGTCACCGGCGGTTTGCTACCAGTTCGGGCGAACCAGTCCAAACTGGGAGGAACCCACCTCTGGTTCAGACAGAAGCAGACTCTAGTGATCTGTTTCTTTAAAGGGTTCTCTGAGGAACAAGCACTATGGTATTCAGATTTTAACACTGGGATAGCAGCCGGAGGGCTATGATTATTTTCCCATATCATATGAAGAGGATAGCCATTCTGAACAGAAACTTAATCTGATGCCACGATTCAGTTGTTAGTTGAGTAGTCCTTGGATGGTGACAATTGTTTATGCTAAGCAATATTTGGGGTTGATTCCAGAGGTGGGTTCCTACCAATTCGGACCGGTTCTATAGAACCGTTAGTAACTTGGCGGCCTGGGTTGCTGGAACCGGCAGCGACCCAGGCCTGCCATGCCCCCAAGCTGGTTCTCTTGGCGGAGCTATAGGCACCGCCATCTTGTTTTTTGTTTCTCCGCATGCACACTGTATTCCAAACCCATTGCATTTGGATATCACCCCAGCTGGAGAAAACTGACTCAGAGCATAAGCAATCTTATTATTTCACTTACTTTAAGAACAAATTCCTGCAAAAGTAGGAGGTTGGGCTACATGGTCTCTATCTTCTAGCTCAGGGGTGTCAAACTGAAGGCCCGCGGGCCGAATCGGCCCATGGGGTGCTTAAATCTGGCCCTTGGGACTGGCCTGGAAATAGCAAAGGACTAGCCCTTGGTGCCTCTGGCAGCCAAAATGGGGTGTGGGGGAGCTCATGTGGCCCCCCACGCCCCATTTTGACCAGTAAAGTGCTGCAGGAAGCTGACCAGGCCGAAAATGAGGTGCGGGGGGGCTCGCGCAGCCCCTCTGCACCTCGTTTTGACCAGCAAAGTGCTTCAGGAGACATCCGTCCCATCTCCTCCCGCCCCCCTAGCCGGGCCGCAGAGGAGAACTACAATGCTGATCTGGCCCTCGAAAAAATCCAGTTTGACACCCCTGTTCTAGCCCTTTTATTCTGTGAATCTGTTTGGTCTTCAAAAACTACAGGCAGTCCTCGGCTTCTGACCACAATGTAGCCCAAAATTTATGTTGTTAAGTGAGACATTTGTTAAGTGAGTTTTGCCCCATTTTATGACCTTTCTTGCCACAGTTGTTAAGTGAATCACTGCAGTCGGTAAGTTAGTAACCCAGTTAAGTGAATCTGGTTTCCCCATTGACTTTGCCTGTCAGAAAGTCATAAAAACGGGATCACTGAACCTTGGAACACAGCAAAGGTCATAAATACGAACCAATTGCCAAACATATGAATTTTGATCACATGGTTATGGGGATGCTGCAGTGGTTGTGACTGTGAAAAACTTAAGTCACTTTTTTCAGTGCCATTGTAACGATCACTAAATGAACTGTTGTAAGTCAAGACAGTGTATAATTACTCTTGAGAAACTATTATAAAAAAAGATGTGCCTATTATTTTTATTATGTACACACAAGCATACACATTCACACAAACATTTGAAAATAATATATAGGTTTCTTGCAGGCATTTGCTAAGGATAATCAAATGAAAAAAAAATTTAATGTTGAAATTGTGAGGTTTCTCTAATATTGGGTTAGTTGGCATCCATCTTTCATTAATAACAAACTGATGAAATGGGCATTTTCCATAAAAATGTTATACACCTTCACACTTCAGTGCATATTTGTGAGGAAGAGACCAGGGACGGGTTGCTCACTTACCTATACCGGTGCGCAGGCGCAGAAGCAAAATCTTGCCGAAATCTCACACGCACGTGAGTCCCCTCGTGAGATTTCAATGCAATTTTGCTTCCGCGCATGCGCAGAAGCAAAAAAGCCCCAAAATTCTCACAAAAAGATGGCGATGCGTGCAACGGACCAGTGGAGACGGCACTGGAGCGGCTGTGCGCAAATTGCGCAATCGGCCGCTTCCTACCGGAGCTATGCACCGGACAGCTCCAGTAGGAACCCACCACTGGAAGAGGCATAGATCTCTTATATGAAATTTAACATGGAGCCCCGAAGTGTTTCATAGTTGCAGGAGTCCTTGGATTTTGCTAATTGTTGTATCTTCTCTCTGCTTCTTATGAGAAGAGTTGAATCCTAGTTAGGGTCACAGTTGTTAAGTGCTGTTGTAACTTTAAATCACTGGTGGGTTCCTACAGGTGCGGTCCACTCTATAGCATCGGTAGCAGCCCGCTGGTGACATCACAGTACCAGTGCGGTCGGTTGCCGGTGCCTGGGTGCCGCCATTTTTTTTTAAAATTAATTTTTTAAAAACATTTTCTTCTGTGCATGCCCAGAAGCCGAGCTTCCGGCACTGTGCATGCGCTGCCTTCCTACCCCACAGTGAATCCAAGCAGGGGAGGATGGCTGAGGGAGCGTGTGAGACGCTGAAAGAATGGGCGGCAGGAGCTATCTCCATTCCCCTCCCTTCAGCAGTCCGAGAAGCCACGAACGTGTGGTGATGATCCTAGGCATTTTTGCACGTTCGAGGCTTCTTGAGCTGCTGAGGGGAGGGGGGAGGGGCGGCAGGACCTATCTCAGTTCCCCTCCCTTCAACTGAGAAGCCACGCCCACCCGGTCACATGTCCAGCATGCCACACCCACAAAATAAGCCACGTCCATAGAGTGGTAGTAAAAAATTAGGAACCCGCCCCTGCTTTAAATGGTCACTAAATGAACTGTTGTAAGTCGAGGACTACTTGTAATTTAAAAGACTGTTGCTGAATGGAGGGTAAGAGGCTCATTTACTAACGCTGAACTCTTCTTCCTTTTCTTTTTAAGATTGCAGGGATCGTTGGCAGAGCTGACCTCTTGTGTGCCCTATTCTTTCTATTATCTTTTCTTGGCTACTGCAAGGCGTTTAAAGACAGTAAGTACTTTCCTCCTGAATATTTTTGGGTAGGCTATGCCATTTGATGATAAACATGAACATAATCCCTGAGTTTGAAGACTAGGGAATGGTTTCTTTTCAGAAATCAGCATGTCCAACATGTCGCTTTGTCTATCTCAACTCCATTCCCAACTCACCTGCATTAACAGTAATTTAATTAGCAACACCCTTGATTTTTCAATTACTGGAAATTTGGGCAAAAAGAAGTCAAAAATTTTTTTTCCACTATTGTGCATAGAAATTACAGGTGCTTTTTCAGAACTTCTGCAATTTTATGTACCCATGTGTTATATGGTGTACATATGATATTGTGTACAAACATTTGGTTAAGATGTCTTAGGCTGCTTTGAGCTTTCCTATTCTGTGTTTTCTGACTCATCTCCTTGCCTAGAAAATAAACATTGGGTTCAGACTTGGTGCTGGGAGAGACAGGAAACCCTAGGGCAGGGGTGTCAAACTCAAGGCCTGGGGACCGGATCCGGCCTGTGGGGTGCTTAGATCTGGCCTGCGTGGCCATTCTAGAAACAGCAAAGGATCGGCCTGCGGTGCTTCTGCCAGCAAAAATGGAGCTCGGGAGGGCATGCGTGGCCCCCCTGAGCTCTGTTTTCACTGGCAGAGGGCGGCAGGAAGCCATCACAGTTGAAAACGGAGTCTGGGAACCCGTTTTCGCTGGCAGAGCGCTCGGGCCACCACAGATGCCCTCGACACTGATTTCAAGCTGGCCACGCCCACCCCGGTCCCTGAGGTCAAACACAACCCTGATGTGGCCCTCAATAAAATTGAGTTTGACACCCTTACCCTAGGGTGTTTGCTACCTCTTTTATTATTTAGAGGAAGATGGGCCATCCACTCTCTTCTTTCCAGTTTTTCACAAGGCAATTAGACTTCAGCTGTAGTTAGTGTCTGTCATGATGTGAATATTGCCAGTTGTGCATCTCTATGTTTTCTACTGTTTCCTGTATTTATGGTCAAGCTGACATTGATATATTCTATTTTGCATGTCTGCATTCCTGAGGTTTCCTCCTTTCTTTCTCTTCGCCATTTCTACCGAAGGTAGAAGTGATTTATTCATTAGCCGATACAATGTAGCTTAATAAGGATTCTTTTTATTATTTTTCTACTGAAATAAATATTTTGTTAATTAGATTTGAATCTCGGTTTTATTTTCTAAGTAAGAATGTTTTCAAAAGGGAAGCAAAGATCCATCGACCTCCGGAGGATTTATTCCTCCCGCTCACAGTGTCAATGCTTAAGCAGGACCAAACCAGCCTTTGATGTCTTCCTCAACCTCTTTCCATTCCCTCTTTCCCTCACCTGTACAAAAGCTCAAACCAAAGACAAAGCCAGCAGCGTTTTAACACTGATGCTAGCAGAGGACGCTGTGACTGTGATAGCTCCCTCTAGCAATCAAAAATAATGCTCCCCTTTCCCCGCTCCCCTTTTGAAACAGAGGGAAGAAGCTACTTGCTTCGGTTTTATGGTCCCAAAAGGGAAAAAAAAGAATGCAGCATTATTTTCATCCGGAGGAGCTAGGCTATCCAAACAAACTTCCAATCTATAGGGCTTGCTAATGATGAAGGAAACAGCTGCGGGCTTTTCTTTCATTCTTTCTCATTGTTGTTATCACATGCCCCAAATGGTAACATTTGGTAAAATAACATATTATTATGAAATAACATTAAAATGGAATGAAAAATCAGAGTGATACAGGAATGATCACATTTTTTTAACATGATCCTTAACACACTGGTAAAGATCAGAGTGGTCCTTGTCTGTCCCGCTCTCTTTCTGGTTACCCTATTGTCAAGCCAGGAAGATTTAAAAAAATGATTTAAAAGGATTAAAAAATAATTTCTTTAAAAAATTAACTCTTTTTTTTAAAAAAAACACAAATACAGTACAGGTTGTCCTCAACTTAGAGTCACACTTAAGACCAGAATTCCTGTTGTTAAACAAGATGGTTGTTCAATGAGTCGCACCCAATTTTATGACCTTTTTGTCCTGATCGTTAAGCAAATCAATGCAATTGTTAAGGGAATCGTGAGGTCGCTAAGTGAGTTCGGCTTCTCCCATTGACTTTGCTTGTAGAAGGCAGCCGGGAAGGTTGCAAATGGAAATGTTGCAGCTGTCATAAGTACATGCCAGTTGCCAAGCATCTGAATTTTTGATCATGTGACTGGGGAATGCTGCAACATTTGTAAGTCCCTTTTTTCATTGTAGTTGTAGCTTTGAACGGTCGCTGTGCGGACGGTTGTAAATTGAGGACTACCTGTTGTGACGTCTGTTTAGGCTGCAAGTTACAGACGTTCAACATAGTAAAGAGGCTTCAGGTATGGATGTTCAGCCGAGCTTGCAATCTAAATACAGGTAGTCCTCAACTTACAACAGTTCATTTAGCAACCGTTCAAAGCTACAACAGCACTGAAAAAAAGTGATTTATGACCGTTTTTCACTTACAATACCCCATCGTCACATGATCAAAATTCAGACGCTTGGCAACTGATTCATATTTATGACGGTTGCTGATGGAATTACAGGCAAATCATTCCAGGATGCGAAGATGTCTGACTGCTTTCACAGTGTTTATTGCTTATATACAGTTTTCCAAGCAGCAAAAGGTAGGAAAGAGCAACAGCATTTTCATTTGTGAATTCCCCTTCACCTTCTTCCCCCCCCCACTAGCTTTAATGAGCATCCTGTTGTTGCAACCTAGATGTGATCACGTACCAGCCAGAGAAGATATCTTAAATCATTCTGGCTGTGTGAACTGAGTGAGATCATTCAGGAGCAAGGGCCCCGCTTAGGGCAGGGAGTTTTCTACACACACACACACACACACACACACACACACACACACACACACACACACACACTTTCACATGGCCCTCGTCCCTATAGTTGCAGTGTTCCGGAGTCACCTTTTGTGACCTTCCTACAAGCAAATTAGGAAACCAGATTCATTTAATAAGTGTGTTACTAACTTAACAGCTGCAATCATTCGCTTAACAACTGTGGCACAAAAGGTCGCAAAATGGGGCAAAATTCACTTGACACATTTCATTTAGCCACAAAAATGTTGGGCTCCATTATGGTCATATGTCGAGGATTACCTGTAGACTTTTGTCTCAGGACAATTTCATTGAAACCTAAAGTGAATGTATAAATTTCACAATCTTACAGTATGAATATAATCAAATTATATAAGCTAGATTCTCTTCTATAAAATGACAGAAGCACTTGTGGGCATTGTATCTTTTGGAACAGGAATCAAAATGCTTGCTGCAAATCTTTGGCATGCATTAAGCTTGTGACCATCTGCTGAGGGTGGCAGAATGCCTTCCCACAATATGGTGTACCAGTTTAAACTAGGTTCAGGTGCCAACCACAAATGAGTTCCATTCTCTGACAGGAGATCATGGTGGGAGAAACAGCATAGTTGTAGAATGTGTGCTTCATTAAACTGATTAACACACTTGGCATGTGTGTATCTTTGGAGTCATAATTGGCACTTTTTTTTTGTTGCTTTACTTTTTCGAAGATTGAGATGCAAAAGCTACGTTTATTGTTTTGAGTGCTGCAACATATATCTTGGTTTTTATAGAATACCCTGGCAATGAAAATATTACAGGTTATTGGATTGATTTTAGACTGATATCAATTGATTTAAAAAGCAAAATGTCTTCAGTCTTAGCCACTGTGTGATAGCGGTGGAGCAGGCAGGCTGGTCCTAGGAGCAAAGATCTGAAAAAAGAAATGCTTGTATTTCTCATGAATTACTCTCCGAAAGTACATCTATTTTGCATCAGCTAAGAGGGTTAGGGCAGTGGAATTATCTAGACCTTACATCTATTGAGGTCTAACATATTGGTTTAGGATCAATGTATTGTCACTATCTTTCTTTCTTACTTATTAAGATGGTGGTAAGAGAAGATAGTTCAGATGGATTAGGAAGGCAGTTCAGAAGTTAGAAATCCATTCCGCAGAAGTAGCCAAGTCAGGGACAGTGGCTGTTTTTAAAAGAAATTTTAAATTTTAAAACGAACCAACATGATGTCTACTTGGGTCCAGAATATTAAGCACATGACGAGAGAACCATGTCCTTTAGACATCTGTAATGGTGCATTTAGTGTACAAAACTAAGAAAACATCTTTATTTTTTATTTTTCTAGTGCTTTTAAACAAATCATAAAAAGATAAAAATAAAACAAAGGCATAATAAAGATGCATATACACACTCAAAGAAAAGAAAAAAACACATTGAAAGTGCTTTTTAAGACACTTGAAAAATACAAAGAAAAAAAACTTCATTTTAACAGTAAATAATTACAACTATATATGTGGAGTTATATTTTGCAATCACAAATAATCTGAGTTAAAGATCTGTATAGACCAGGAGTGTCAAACTCGCAGCATCACATTGTTGCCATGTGACATATTGCGACTTTTTTCCCCTTCGCTAAACGGAGTAGGCGTGGCTAGCATGTGTTGCCTTCGTGCCCCACAGGCCGTGAGTTTGACACCCCTGGTATAAATTTGTGATGACCTGGGGCGTGGCACAAAGGCAACATAGCCAGAGAACCGGTATGAGTCCCTTTATTGGCACCAACTTTGCCCGCAACGTCCTGTTTACTCTCTGGCCTGGACAAACCTGCAGCAGCTTCTGGCGGCAGATACTCCAGTCCAAACGCTGTAAGCAGAATGACTGCAAATCAGTCACTCCAGCAGGGCAAGTTAATGAATCCCAGAACCGAAACGACAATAATTCAAACAGTCAGGAGGAATGCCAGGAATGCAGGCCACAACTCTCCACACTAGATGCATTCAGCATTTGTTCCCGACAAACGCCCCTCCCAACTGCCTCTCCTTTAAACTCCATTTCCAGGTGTGCCTTGTGAAGGGAATCAGGGCCCTTTCCTTCCTCGTAAGCCACGCAATCCACGTTCCTCTCTTCTGCGTTCTTCCCTGCGCACCCTAGGATGAGGAAGGGGTGGGCCTTGATCTTCATCGGAACCCCTTCTCCCTTGTTCTACTTCTCCCCTGCTCTGCCCAGCCTGACTTTGCCCTTCCCCAGTTTCCTCCACAACCAACGGAGCCACTCTCCTGCTCTCTGTCAGCTGTTCGTCTTCCGTCTCAGATTCAGACTCCGAGGGGGGCATGACAAGACTCTCATTTCTCTCTCTCTCTTGTCTTTTCTTTTAAAATTGATAGATAAAGAAGGATCCCAGTTCTCCATCGGTTGGGTTTTGTTGAGTGTTCTCCTTGGTACCATGGCGATGCTGTGCAAAGAACAAGGAGTTACAATACTGGTAATTTTAACATTTCTTGGCAACTCAATTCAGTGGTAACTAGAGTGTTGTACACTGACACATTTTCTGTATTTCCACATTACTCAGGATTTCTTACAAGTTCAGCAGCTTTCTTTCACTCTGAACATTTTCGAAAGGTGCATTGCTGCTTTCCCTTATTCATTATTATCCTTACTGTCATGAGTGACCAGACACTGCACTAAACCATAATTTGAGCTAATCATGGTTTGGCTATATTGACAAAGATTTGGGTTTTCTGGAAAATTGTGGACATTTTCAAGTGCAAATTAATATGATTTTAAAAAGTGCATTCATCTCATGATCTGTAGCTTGCAGAAAGAAGTATTTAGGTTACATGATTTGAAGTGAAACAAATATAATTTTAAGTCTACTTTATGAGATTTGAACAGTGCATGTCAAAAAATGTAAAAGCTTTGATACACGGAGAAAAATGGTTTTTCTTAGGATGATGAACATTAAATTGTAAAACATCATACGACCTAGAAAGTACCAAACTTGCAATGGTAGGAAATATATCTCTATACCTACCGTATTTTTCAGAGTATAAGACGCACCTTTTTCCTTTCTAAAAGTGGCTGAAAATTTGGGTGCGTCTTATACTTCAAATGTAGCTTTTTTTCCAGCCCTAACTAGGGGCTAACAGATCTTCCCAGCTCTTACCTTGCAGGCTTTTTCATTGTTACTCTCTCCAAAGAATGTTTTTCCAGCCCTAAGTCTTTGCAGAATTTTTTTTCATTGCTCTACTTGCTCCGAATAAGTTTTTTTCTAGCCCTAACCAGGTGCTAACGATCTTCCCAGCTCTTACTGGCTTCCATGCTCTTTCATTGTTACTCTCTCAGAAGAAGGTTTTTTTAAGTCCTAACCAGGGGATAAAATAATGTGTTGAAGCTGACCAGACTAAGGATGCTAGCCAGATGAATACCTGGTAGGCAGATTGTTTTCCCCTATTTTCCTCCCCAAAAACTAAGGTGTGTCTTATACTCCGGTGCGTCTTATATTCTGAAAAATACGGTATATCTTTGTTATCCATATTAATATGCTGTAGTATAAACAATGATTTATAAGTCACAAATGACTGGATTTGTCTATATCAGTTATATATATGTGTGTGTGTATGTGTGTGCATATTAGTCTTCCATTATTTAATATTTTCTAATAACGCCGGGATCAATTTCCAGATTGAGCAATGATCCAATGATTCAGAATCAGCAAGGCATTTGTATTTTGCTGTAGTTCAGATTATCTATTCAAAGAATTATGGATTTATTGTATATTTTAATCAATTTAAAATAGCAACTCTATGCTGCTAAGATAGAATTTAAAAAAACACACAATATAAAATAACAATATAATAAGCACATAATGGCAACTGAGCACCAACACCAATCCACAGTAAATCAGCATCACCTCATGGGCTCAACTAACCTCCTGACCCCCATTGCTAAATAATGAGTTACTAAGGATGAAGCTATAGACTTTTGAAGAGAGTGAATGCTTTTTATGTGACAGCAGTCAGGTCTTTTGTCTATTGTCATTTCCCAAACTTGCACAGGTCTGTATGGAACTGGCGTTTCCTCCAAAGTAAAATTGTAAACAAAAATATGTTTGGCATTTGTTAAATGCCTCAAGACAAATGTATAAGATGATTTTCCTGCAAAATGGGGAATATTCCCATATTATGTAGCAGAGCTCAGAGTTTTTAGAGTCATAAATAGAGCTTATCTGGATTATCAGATATGTTGCAAGCCCTTAATACCGGATAAAAGAGTTTCTTCCTGAATATCAGTTTCAATTTGCTGCACAAGTTGTGGATTTTTATTTGCCACTTTCTCTTTATGTTCAACATCTCATATAATTAAGTCCCACTAAAATCAACAGGACATTGCTGATTATAGATAGATAGATGGATTGGACTTTTTTTAGGACAACTTTATACTGCTGAGAATAAGGCTTCATATTTACCAAATGCTAAATACCACTAAATAAAGTTGATTTTATTTTTGGATAATCTCGCACACCCAGACACACAAGCATACAAATAATTTAAATCATAAAACATAATTTATATTATTTTGGAGAATGTTTATCAAAAAAGTTTACCAGAAAAATGCTTAATAAACTTACTGTGAAATGTTCGTAGAGAGGAAATACTGTATATTTCAAAAGTTCCATTCTTTGTCCAGATTTTCTTTTTACTCCCAGCTTTATATTTTCTCTCTCTCTCTCTCTCTCTCTCTCTCTCTCTCTCACACACACACACACACACACACACACACACACACACTTTCTCTCTTTCTTACTTGGGTCTCTGTATTTTTAGGGTTTAAATGCTCTGTTTGATGCTGTTGTGATCAACAGGCTCAATATTTTGGAAGTTGTTTTGAAGATACTTCATAAGGACAAGTCAGTAGAGGTAAGTCCCTTCGTTTTTAGATTGAATAAGATATTGTGTGAGATACAGGTAGTCCTTGAGTTATGACCGTAATGGACTCTGCCCATTAGGGTCAGAAGTCAGGACAATGCTTCCCGCCCCTTGGTGGCTTGTATGCCAGCACACAACTGACTGCCTTGCCAGCAAGAAGCTATGGGGAAGGAAAACGTTGGGCACACCTGCCTTTCTGTACGAGATGACCAGGCCGAGCCCAAGAGAGGGGTCAAGCATGACATTAGTGTCAAGTCCCTTTGCGCCCATAAGCAATTCTAAGTTTAGCCCATCTTGAATTCCGTTAACCCTCATCTATCGCCATTTGCTTCCATCGTTAGTCGTTTAGATTTTGGTAGAGAATGTTAGCATGTAATAAATCTCAACCTCTGTCTCTGTCTCTCTCTTCTCTCCTCTATTCTCCTCTCCTCTCCTCTACTCTACTCTACTCCCCTCCTTCCCCCCCCTTCTCAAAAAGCCATCATGTTAAAACTAGGCTATTACAAAATGCTGTTCAACTGAATTACTTAAATCTCTTGCCTATCCTAATCTTGCTTTTAGCACATGGTTTCCATTTGTTTTAGTGGAATTTACCTCCAAATAAAATGATAGTTGGAATCAGAATGTTAAAATTAGGAATAGAATGCATACACCAATGCCCAGAATAGATTTCTTTGGATATATCATTATAGCTGAGAAGTTTTGGCAAGAATTGATATTAAAGATACCTGTTCAGTTAGGCATGACATATAATGCAAGGAGCATGGTTTTCCACAAATGTGCACATAGATTGGATATAAAGGTTCTCAACTGAAACCCAAAACTTCTGGAAAGTAACAATAGAGGAAGTCAGCGTAGGAGAGAGTTGTCTGCAAAAATTACTCTATTTGCTCCTGTGGAAGTCATCAAATAGGTTTGTTTGTTTGTGTGTTTGTTTATTTTCATCAAATTTCTACATTGCCATCTCACTTAAGTGACTTGTATTCTCACCAAGAGATCTGACAGCATATTTTATTTTACCTCACACTTCAGTCATATTGTATGATCAATAGGGGGCAAGTTTAATAAACAATAAAAAAATTAAACATTATACAGTATATGGCTGAATGTTTTTAAAAAGCACCAATTTAAGTATCATATCAAAGCTTTAATGTGACATCTGTCCACAGCTTTTGAAACCTGACTGTTAACTGTAATATTGGCTTTCTTCCTTGTTTAATTTGTTGTTTTCTCAGTTATCAAACACAGTGAATAGTAGTATCAGATAACTGCCAGATGTCATAAAGGATTGCATGTCATCTAACAAATTCAAAATATTATAGAATGCTATTAATGTCAAATACTAAACACCATTAATATTCTCTGTCTAATAAAATAAAATTAAAAAATTAAATACGATTCCAGGCTACTATTGAATTTTGTTACATGACAGCTATACATATTTTTAATATCTGTCAAAAGTGTAAAGATATGCTTTTCAAATTATGAACAGTTAAAGCAATGGCAATATATAGAATTTTTATACATTCACATTGACATATCAGAAACAAGTGTATTGATACATGTAGAAGATAATGTTAAATAATTTTTTAAAAAACCTTTAGCAAGCTAACAAATATTTCCACCAAATTTCCTTCCAAAAGTCTTCTCTGTTGATTTCAGTGAAAGTGGAAGTTTTAATTTCGTTATTAAGCTTGTGAAATACTTAAGCATTGAAATTTATAGAATTATTTCTTAAGTTTCCCTATTGTGGTACAGTACTATAAAACAGAATGCTTGTTTTTAATGACATTTTATACTATCCAACAATCAAGCCAGTGCATAAATGTACAGATCAATAAAATCAAATGACACCAACATAAATTCAACTAGCATGTAACACCTACATGGAAGTTTCTACAATGAGGAATTGTATTTCAATATCTTTTATGGCAATGATAGATGCTTCCCAAACTTCATTATTCTTATACAACTATGGAATTTAATTTGGGCCATGATCCAAACCATTTATGCCTCTAGCTTTCTGGAAAGCACTTAAACCATAGTTTGTCCAAAAACCTTGGGGATCCCATGGGGAGCGTGCAAGATGGCTGTATCATGTTCAGATGGTTGTTATTACATCTTTGATCCTGACTGGCTCAAGGTTGACTCAGCCTTCCATCCTTCCAAGGTCGGTAAAATGAGGACTCAGACTGTTGGGGGCAATATGCTGACATTTGTAACCACTCAGAGGGCTGTAAAGCACTGTGAAGCGGTATATAAGTCTAAGTGCTATTGCTATTCTCCCAAAGTCTTGTTTGTTTTAATGGCTGTTACAATTGCTTTTAATGAGAGCCAGTTAACTTTTCTCATTCTTACCCAGTCTGTGCATATTTACCAGCTCTGTTTCTATTTTTAAGAGTAAAAAGCAGTTAACAACTTGGATTTCTTTTTTTTAATCATTATTATTTCCCTTTTCTTCATAGAGCCTAGTGGTGTTTAGAAAAGGACTTCTTTTCAGAATTACTCTTTTGTTATCTGGAGGAGCCACTGTTCTATATGCCCGCTGGCAAATTATGGGCACAGGGCCTCCAGCATTTACAGAAGTGGATAACCCAGCATCATTTGCAACCAGTCTGTTTGTAAGGGTAAGCTGGAAAATATGGGGTTTGGCCGACATTAATGATTGTTCAAAAAATCAGACAGCAGCACAGTGAATGTGCTTTATAAATTGAGTTCCCGGTTCAGTTCCATCCATGCCAATAATAGTTTGGGGGGAAATATGTCTACCGGAGGTCTTGGAAATGGTTGCTGATCAAAATAGACAGTAATTAGGCTGGGTGAACCAGGATCTCATGTGGTTGTATAAGTTCATATCAGGGCCAACATGGAGGAGGTGTTGGAATCAAAGAAATGAAAACAGAGGTGACCTCCCTGGGATTGAAGCTGTGCCTCTTTTAATAACATAAACACGAGAGGCTTGGCTCCAGTTGTGTGGTCACTATAGCCATCTTGAATGTTTAACTTTCCAAGGGGGCCTGTGATTCACACGTACATTATTTCCTAACCTTCCAAGGAAGTGAAATCATCTTGACCTGCAAAGTGATTCTGTTCACACCGAGATAACGTTATGTTACTTACATTTCACCAGCTGGTTGAGTCTCTGTGAGGTCTCTTTGGTTCGATTTGGCGTAAATAGCTGAAGATATTTCCTTGAAATTCAGAGTCATTCGTGAAATGTCGATTCCCTTCCCTGTTTTTGATATTCCCACGAGTTGTTATATATATATCTTTTTCCCTTTCATTGACAGGCTGTAAATTATAATTACTACTATTCTCTGAATGCTTGGCTGTTGCTGTGTCCCTGGTGGCTGTGTTTTGATTGGTCAATGGGCTGTGTGCCCCTTATTAAATCAGTCAGTGACTGGAGAATAATTGCTCTGGTGCTTCTTTGGCTGTGCCTGATTGTACTAGCATGCCAAGCTTTGGGTTCGAAAGATGGCCAGAAAAGAAGGTAAATTTGGGTCAACATGTTGGTAAGACATTATTGCATGACATCTAGCACCACACCACTTTGTGGAATTAGTGGAATCAATATCCTTTAGCAAATACAGTGCCAATAAATATTTATAGCAGTACTTTCCTAATTTGGGCCCACCTTCATTTCTACTGGCCATGGGGAGGAAAACTTTGAAGGGGAAAGTGACTGCTTCCTCGTGAGAGAACATTTTGAGCTCCTTAATTCTGTAGGAGGTAAAAATAATAATTTGTGCTCAGAATAACGTATAATTGATCTGTGATGTTTTTCAACACTGTTTCTCTGGCAAAAAAAAAATAAGAGACTAAAAAAAGAACTATTGACATTGGCTGTGTTAGTTTTAAATGGAATTTTGCCCCAGGATGATTACTCTTTTGTTGGTAAGCAGATCCAGGGAAAATAATGGGGAAACATCCTGTCATTTTAAACAAATGAAAGTTGCTTGACAAAATTGAATTGTTAAATGATTTCTGTAAAATTATTAAGGTACACTTCTGTGCTGATTAGATAATAGGTAATTATTCTCTCATCCGCAATTATTTTAATTGACAAAAGGGACTGGGGTTCAAATTAGACATTTTCTGTAAACACTTGCTTTGTTTCAGATGGCAATTTTTTTTAAAAAAAGAATTATTTTTAAAATAACAATCTTACGTGCATTACAGTTCTTGAACTGTTCATTGCACATTATGTGCATTATTGTATAGTCCCTTTACTTGCAAGGAAAGATTGTGCTGAAAATGCAAATGAATGAAAGGGAAGTGGGGGAATTTGCTGGGAAGAAATTGAAAACTTTCCTTCCATGATTTTTTTTGAGATTATTTATGGTACACTGTGAGTCCCATTTGAAGCCATTCACCCTGTCCCTGTGCCAAAACCTCCACTACTCCATCCCACATTGTTTAGGAGAGACCCATTTCTACAGAAGGTTTTTCAATAAAAATAATTAAATAGCAGTCAATTGAAAAGACCGGGAGATCAGAGAATAAATATGTAGTTTATTTATCTTAACACTCATCTATCCCTCCAAATACTGTACATGCACACTTTCTGTTCTGTAGATTTTTACTCTAAACACCTTAGGTTTTTTTTTCCCTTTACTATATTACGCTTGGATGTTTACATTTTCCTTGATACTGATATTTTTCTCAGCCATCAAAATGTGTTTTGTTCTGGATATGCAGTATGTTCCTGGATGATATCTAGGACTGGTCTTTAATATCCCCAAAACATTAAAAGGAAATAGCTGGATTTAGGCCGTTGATCTGTTGTGCCTACGCATTGATATGGGGGGAACCAAAACAGAGAGCCATGGTCCATGATAAAAAAGAATAATGAAAAAGACCTTGTTATAAACCTGTGTAACTCATAATTAAATAGCAGTCATCCTGTACAGCTCTTCTACAGAGATAATAATTTCTTCAAAATAAAGGGGATAGTTTCGATCTTCACCTTGCATAGTTAGAATTATTAGATTGAATCATTTCTTTCTAAATGGTTTGTAATCCTTTAATACTGAAGTTAAGGACTGTGCTGAGAAGCCTAAATGATATTCCCCCCATGATGACTATCTGGGGAATGGAAGAGCCGAGATGGTGCAGTGGTTAAATGCAGCACTGCAGGCTACTGCTAGTTCAGAAGTCCAGCTGTTCAAATCTCACCGGCTCAAGGTTGACTCAGCCTTCCATCCTTCTGAGGTCGGTAAAATGAGGATCCAGATTGTTGGGGGCAATATGCTGAACTCTGTAAACCGCTTAGAGAGGGCTGTAAAGCACTATGAAGCGGTATATAAGTCTAAGTGCTATTGCTATTGCTATTGCTATTGCTATGGAAACTTAGACAAAAATGCAACATGCGTTTAGTAGCATAATGACACAAAGCTTGTTCTTAGGAACTGATGTCCTTAAGTTTGACAGTAGTACATTAGCTGTGGTATGTTTCGCCATCACTTGCTCCCTACCCTACCCGTGGACCCATATGGAAAGAATGGAAAGGAGCCAGACAGTCATGGATTTTTGATGTTACTGAACCCTACAGAAGGACAGGGGATAGCAGAACTCCCTGGCTGGATGCTTAGATATCTCATGCCAAAGATTGAATTTCTTGTATCATATATATTGTAGTAAGAGTTTTATTCCATGTTGTAAAATCATTTTTTCCCTCTGCATTTCAGAATCCTTACCCTGGGATTGGGATTTCTCACCATTCCTTTTCTTCCTGCAAGTAACCTATTTTTTAGAGTTGGGTTTGTTGTTGCCGAGAGGGTCACCTATCTCCCCAGTATTGGTTACTGCATATTGATTACGTACGGATTTTGTCTGTTGTGTAAACAAGCTAAGAATAAGGTACAAGCAACGTTATCCTAATGGTTGGCAAAAAAAAAATGGAAAAGAGAATGAAAAGCTGAGATTCCTAAAACGTGTCTTGTTTCTCAAGAAATTGTTGGTTGCTGCTCTGCTGGGCCTCGTACTGATAAATGTGTGGCGTTGCATCATCCGTAGTAACCAATGGAGATCGGAGGAGCAGCTTTTTAGAAGTGCTTTGTCTGTCTGTCCACTGAATGCCAAAGTAAGCATTTGCGTTTTCTAAAAATAATAATTCTATTGTTCTATTATGGTAAATAATTATCATTTCTGGTCTTTATCTTCTTGCCGAATCACCTTAGGATTATTCTCTATTATATCAGCAGTTTTAGTAACTAAAACAGCACCTGAACATTTAGTGAAGGCATTTATTCCTATTGATTTGTCTTAGTTCAATTGTTTTCTGTATACATTTTTATTATTTCATTTCCTAATTGGCAAACAGGACCTTAGGGAGAAAAATCCTATGCATTCTATGAAAGGTCACATTAAAACCCTTTTTATAGTAAGTGAGCAATGTTTCAAGTCCTATTTAGTGATACAGCTGCTGTGTTAGTGATAGCTAATAAGAATAGTATCATATTTCTTGAATAGGAAAACAAGAACATCTTCATTGCTGTTTTAGAGAGGGTGTCACGCCCAATTTTATTGATTTGGTACAGACACACTAATTAACACAGTCTTGATTTCTGAAATGCCATGGGCATCTTGCCTGAATTAAAGCTTTGCCTTCAGGCCTTAAATTATTCTTGCTTTCTCCATCACTAGAATTAATTTGAATATTGTTGATGTTTGAGTGCAGTAAAAAAATGATGAGGATTACATGATCTTTTGTGATGCAATGGTGTGTGGCACACAGTCACAAGCTGCATAGCATTTTTTAAGCGTAATAAATCCAGTGAACAAGTAGCTTTGGGGCATACATCTCCCTTATTGTGTAAACCAACAACTTCAAATGCTTTTATACACTTTTCGATCTGGATGTTCTGTTCATAGGAAGGGTCCAAATTATACTACTTTACTTCTAAGCTTAACAATTCTTAAGCTAGTATCCTCAGGAGTGAACTGGTGTTGAAGATTTTGTTTACTTATGAGCACAAGATGTTTGCAGATAACTCAGATTTTGTGTTATTTGTACAGAGATGCTGCTTGAGAAATTGGGCCAATCCTTGATTTTCTGCATTATTAAAAGCAACTGGATGCTGTTAATAAAGCTGTTAATAATATATTGTATTCACCAGGCACAGATGTTACATGATCTTCATCCTACTCTCATTACAGTTGCTTATGTCTAAAATGTGAGCAGTGGAACTATTGCTATTCTGTCTTAAGTCTTCCTCTAGAATATGTCAAAAGGCAGGTTAATGAGAGAAAATTTGGAATATAAGCTTCAATATGAAGAAAATGTGATATTGTAAATAAATTCAAAATAGAAAAAAAGTCTTTAGTTTGATAAAGAGCTAATATTCTGCTTAGATTGTTACATCCAACAATAAATTTTCCCCTTAGTGTTCTATAGGGATACGGGCTTATATTAGTAATTATAATAAATATTTATAGTAAATAGCATTGGTGTTTTAATATTTCCTGAAACAGGGGACCCATTTTCAATTTAATTTGGAGTACAGTTCCCACGAAGACAAAATGTGAAAATATATTGACTGTATAATCGTATTCTAACACACAGCTGAACTTAGTCTTTTAACATTTTTGTTGCAGAAAGCAATCCATTATAGTCACAGAACTTGTATATGTAACTCCTAATTTTGTTTTCTTAATTACAAAGGTTGTAATTCTTAGATTTAATTTTGAAATCATAATATTTATTTGAGATTGACTACATGAGAAATGCAATTATAGAACAAACTGAAAATATACGGGTAGTAAATTTAAATCTGACATAAACATCACAGCCAATTGTCAATATCAGCATCAATTTGATTTTCATTTGGGAATTACTTGACTTAGATGTGTAATTAAAATGCAGTCTTAATAGTCACTTTCTGAATAGTATTTCCATTATCAAAGAACAGGTTCCGTAATCAAACCAATTAACCATTGAGAATATTTTTCCATTCTCCAACAAATTGCAGCATGGATATCTGATAGAAAAATATCTTTGGGCTTTCAAATAAGTTAGAATTCTGCAGAACCTTAACTAGCTTGGAAACTAGGATGCATTTCTCCTGGAGTTATCCACCTGGTGTTTATTAATGTTTTGATAAGGATATGGCCATAGAAAGTGGTGGTGATGAGGATAAGTTCTGAGTCCCATTAAGTGTTCCTGATATATGGATGGTGACCAGAGCACATTTAAAGCTAAGAGCTCTTTCAATATTCTGTCACTTTTTTCCCCTCCAACTCTTGTTTTATTAAGGATAATTACATCTGTCTCTTACATAATCATCTGTTTTTTTCAATAGTTATACCAAGCATCATGTTAAAATACATGAATAAAAAATACACATCTATTTAAATTGTTATAATCGTCCAGATCAAATTTCTATAAACCAAAAGTCATATTCATTGAAAGAAAATCACTTAGAATGATATGGTTCTGACCTTTGCTTTCAGGTCCATTATAATGTTGGCAAAAACTTGGCTGATAATGGCAATCAAAGTGCTGCAATCAGCTACTACAGAGAGGCTGTAAGGTATGGATGATTTGGAGTGTTTTTTTTTTTAATTGTTGGTTTGTTTTAAAAAAGCAGAAAGCAGATACAAGGTAAAAACCTGACCATCAGAAAGATCATCAGATGTGATAATAGAATATTGAGGATGTATTAAATAAATACATTCTAAGTTGTGTTTGTTTTAACTATGCGTTGTTGAATGAACCATTGTAGTTTAGTACAGACTTAATGCTAAACAATATACCTTGTTACAGTGGCTGGGATTTTATAGTGTATTAAGGTAAAACTAGTTTAATAAAATAAAAATAAAAAGTGGCTTAGCAGAATTTGGAAACTAACCCAGTGATTTAAAAATATTAGTGATGTGGTCCAGGAAAAATATTTTATAAAACATCAATTGTATTAACTGGATAAAATTACATATCTGTAAAATTTGAAGTCAAATTTGAACGTTGACATCTTATTACTAGAATGTGTACTACCATATGGATAGCAGATTGCAGGGCAATTGTGTGCTGGAAATGACATAAAGATTCAGAATTATTGTAAACAGCGTAGAAAATGTTGGTTATTCTCTTTTGTTTTGCCATTACAAAATTGAGTTATGGACACATGAAATAAATGAGTTGCCTTTTTTTAAAAAAAATCAAATAATGAGGAAGTTTAGTTCCAGACTTTAATTAATAGTGAAGCTATGCTTTCTGGTATTGTCCTTAATACAGGTAGTCCTCGACTTATGACTACAATTGGAGCCAGAATTTCTCTCGCTAAGCAAGGTGCTTGTTAAATCAGTCAGGCCTGATTTTACAACCTTTTTTTACCTCAGATGGTAGGTGAATCATTGCAGTTGTTAAACGAATCAAGCTTCCCCCATTGACTTTGTCAGAAGCTAGTAGGGAAAGTTGCAAATGACAGTCATACGACTCGGGAACTCTGCAACAGGGGCGGGTGCGTGCATCACCACATTTCGTGCATGCGCTTGCTATGCGCACATGCCCCCTTGCACAATTTTGCTTCTGCGCATGTGCAGGAAGCAAAAATCGTCGAAATCTCGTGAGGGGATGCGCGTGCGTGCAATTTTGGTGATTTTTTGCTTCCGCGCATGTGCAGAAGCAAAAAAATGCTGAAATCTTGCGCGCGCGCACATCCCCTCGCAAGAGTTTGCTTCCGCGCATGCGCAGGAAGCCAAAAAAGCCCAAAAATTCTGAAAAAAAGATGGCGGCGCGCAACGGCCCGATGAAGACGGCACCGGAGCTGTCATGCACAAATTGCATAATCTGCCGGCCGCTACCAGTGCTGCAGAGTTGACCGCACCGGTAGGAACCCACCACTGCTCTGCAACCATCATAAATGTTGTGACTGTCAAGCTCTTAAATTTTGATCACGTGACCATGGGGATGCTGAGAGGGTTATAAGTACAATGACTAGTTTGTACAATGACAGCCTTAAAGGCTGGTAAACGAACGGTTGTAAGTCAAGGACTACCTGTTCAACAGTTAGCGAGCAATAAAGCATTGATGAGATGAAAGCCAGGATAAAAAAATGCAGGTACACAGAAACAATTGCATTTGATGCTCATTTTGGAGGCTTTTCCTTCCTCTCTATCTTGTTTCATTTTGATTTGGGCTGGAGGTGTTCAGTCCTGAGTGGGATGGTGAGGGCAGTTTAATATATGCTTGAGGGTGTTATTACATGCCTAAATCTGTCTTCGATTGATATAAAAATGACAGTGGACGAGAAGAATTGTGGCTGTGTAGACAAATAAAATTAGGAGAGCTGACTCCTTTGACTGAATAATTCTTGTATTTGCTTTTGTCTTTTCAATCCCAGATTGAATCCTAAATACGTACACGCTATGAACAACTTGGGAAATATCTTGAAAGAAAAAAATGAACTTCATGAAGCTGAAGAACTTCTCTCACTAGCTGTTCAAATACAGTATGTTTTAAACGTCAAAATCTAGCTGTGGGTCACCAACATGTTGTGGTATTATCTGGATCTTGTCTTAGTTAATCTTCTGAAATATACTCTGTGATGCAGTTATGTGTAAAGTGTTTCATTAGAGCAAACTCTAACAGGGGTGGCCAAACTATGGTTCTTTGAGGACCTGTGGACTTCAACTCCCAGAATTCCTGAGCCAGCCATGCATGCATGGCTAGCTCAGGAATTCTGGGAGTTGAAGTCCACAGGTCCTCAAAGAACCATAGTTTGGCCACCCCTGCTCTAGAACATTCCTTCTCCAGATTTCACAAAGCTGTCTTTTTCAGGATGTTTTTCATAAATGGTTTAAGTTGTATATACATGGTCTAGACTCCAAAAATCTGGTTGAGATAAGAGAAGAGTCCAGAATATCCCAGAATGGAATGAAGTATTTTGCCTATCTCTAGAGTAAATTTGGCCTTGAAGTAAATAGTGTCGCTACTACAAAATGGAGCTATATTAATTCTTGTCATATACTTTGGACCAGTGCCATTGGCTACTAGTTTGCTTCTTTGGCATAAGGAGGATTTAGACTGAAGGTACCTGAAGGACCATCCCTTCTGTATTCAGATGCCCTTCTTTAAATCCCACCAAGAGAAGTTAGCTTAATTCGAACACAGAACAAAGATTCTCTGAGCTTGATCTTAGCCAAAAGGCCAAGAAGCAATGAGAACAAAGATTCTCTGTAGTGATTTATGGATTATAGAACATGTTTCCCTTCTCTTTAGTTGTAGGGTAATTCTATTCGGCCTGGCTTTAAGTGCATTGTCTCTATTTCTTGTGTTTAAATTATTCTTTCCCCACCCCCACCCCCTTGTCCTTAATGTATTATGTTATTACATTATTGTTTTGTTTTTTAAAAAAATACTTAAATTGCTTTACAGTTTTAAATTCAGATTGCATTTTTCATTTTATAAATAAGTAAGGGGCATCAAAGCTGTACTTGTACTTAATATGCTAAAATGTTCACAACTCTCTTTGCCTAGGCCTGATTTTGCAGCAGCATGGATGAATTTAGGGATAGTGCAGAATAGCTTAAGAAGGTATGAAGAAGCAGAGAAAAGCTACTGGACTGCAATTAGACACAGGAAAAAATACCCAGATTGTTACTATAATCTAGGACGCTTAGTAAGTGTACTTATTTATCTTTCTGCTAATGATCCTAGATCAGCCTTTCTCAACCCTTAGCAAGTTTAAGTTGTCTGGTCGTCAACTCCCAGAATTCCCCAGCAAGCAATACCTTGGAGTTGAAGTCCACACATCTTAAAGTTACCATGGTTGAGAAATAGATGTATGTATCTGTCCTAGATACATACGATGCAGTGAGTTTTTTTTATTCAAAAAGTTTTATTAGTACAAAGTACAAACATTTTTCTCTTTTCTCCCCCCCCTTCCCCCCCAGACCCCTCCCCACCCCCCTACCCTCCCCCCCCTCTCACCCACCCACCCACCCCGACTTCCCAGAAAAAGCACAGGGTATAGTATTCAATAAACATAAAATTAAAATATCCTAACAGATTATTAATTTCAAAATTTCTCTAGTTCTTTAACTCCTTGTTACTCAAAACCTTTTAAACATAATCTAAAAATTAAACATATATCATTATTAGACTATTTGTATCTTCTTAATCTGATACTTTTTTTGAGTATAATCAGTCCATCTACTCCATTCCAATATATCTCTCTCGTTTGAATGGTCTTTGAGATATGATGAGATTTTTGCCATTTCGGCCAGATGTACAACTTTTAATGTCCATTCCTCGATAGTAGGTATGTCTTCCTTCTTCCAGTACTGTGCCACCAGCAACCTGGCAGCTGTTATTAAATTCAAAACCAATTTAGTCTCTATTACAGTACAGATGCAGTGAGTTTTGAATGTTGATCAGTTGCTCATTAGAGAGTACCTTCTTGGACTTTGGACCTGTTTAGAAAGATTCTTTAGGCTCTTTCACACACTGAAGTTGCAGTCTAAATTTTAATAGAAGTGAATTACAATGTAGGATTGCATCAGAACAAATATAAACCAAACCTCACATTGAATCTTCTAGTGTCCCAGAAATGCTCAAGTAAAGACTCTTGTTTAGGAACTAAATGTTTCTTGTACTCTATATACAAGAATATACAATATGTAAAACTATATATTAAAGTGGTAAAAATTAGCAGCACACTGTGTCCTATATCAGGGGTCCCCAACCCCTGGTCCATGCACCGGCACTGGTCTGCGGCATACCAGAAACCAGGCCATGCAAACAAGCGAAGCCCCATCCACAGGATGCAGGCAGCATGCAAAACCATGTCCCTTCCGGTCCACGGAAAAACCTCTCTCCACAGAACCAGTCGCTGGTGGCCAAAAGGTTGGGGGCCTCTGACCTATATAATTACTGAAGTACAGGTAGTCCTTGACTTAAAACAGTTCATTTAGTAACCATTCAAAGTTACAATGACATTGAAAAATGTAGACTTATGACCATTTTTCAGTTACAACCTTTGCAGGATCCCCTTGGTCACATGATCAAAATTCAGATGCTTTGCAAGTGGTTCATATTTATGGTGGTTACAGTATCCTGGAGACACGTGATCAGCTTTTGTGACCTTCTGACAAGCAAAGTTATTGGGGAAGCCAGATTCACTTAACAACCAGGTTATTAACTTACCAGCTATAGGGATTCACCTTTGTAGCATCCCTATCAGAGGTGGGTTGCTCCCGTTTCGGACCGGATCTATAGAATCAGTAGCAGGAATTTTCCCCCGCTCGCCGAACCGGGAGCAATGGCCGGCTGGCCACGTCCCCGAACCGGTTCTCTCGACAGCGCCATCTTGTTTTGGGCATCTGCGCATGCGCAGAAGCTGTTTTTTGCTTCTGCACATGCGCAGATGCCGAGTTTTTGGCACTGCGCATGCGCGTGCAAGGCACACTCATGGTGGGTAATGCACGCGCGCCCACGCAGCGCGGGAAGAAGCAAACCGGCAGCAAGGTAAGTTAGAACCCACCCCTGATCCCTATGATCATGTGGTCAAAATTCAGATGCTTGGCAACTGGTTCATACTTATGACCATTGCTGTGTCCCACGGTCATGTGATCACCTTTTGCAACCTTTCGACAAGCAAAATAATAGGGAAGTTAGATTCACTTAACTCTGTTATTAACTTATCAATTGCAATGATTCACTTAACAATTATGGCAAGAAAGCTGTAAAATGGAGCAAAACTCACTTAACAAATGTCTCACTTAACAACAGAAATTTTGGACTCAATTGTGGTCATAAGTCGAGGACTACCTGTAATTGAACAATCTAAAAGTCTAGGGGAAAATGGAGAAAAGGGCTAGAAGAGAGAATTAATGGAACAATAGTAGGGATAAATGCTCTTTAATAAAATTAGTAATAAATTAGCAGATTACACTGCTAATTTTTTCCCAACTGCTGTTCTTGGCAGTCTTTTAGAGGGAGGGGTCAACTCTCCCCTCACCAAATTGGGGTGAGAAGTAATTTTATTTCTTAACACTGTATCGTTATGCCAAAAATTAGCACCAACTAGGGATTGGTGATGCCTTGTGAATGCCACAGTTTGGGAAGTTATGCCACTACAAGGTCTCTGTTGCTACACAAAACTCAAATTCTCCCCAAACCTGAAAATGTGGGTTCCCCCCTCTCCAAAAGTGTCCTGGGAGCTTCTTGGGTTACAAAAAGTATACTTGATGTTGTGGATTATAAACTATGGATAGATCATTTGTGTCCTATTCTTAAACCAACCTTGATATTCTAGTCAGTAACAGGATAAATGTAAATAATAGGCAAATTTTGCCCAGCCCAGCACTTATTATTATTCTGGTGATTTTTGTTTGTGGTTTTGTTTGTTTGTTTGTTTGTTTTGCTTGCTTGCTTTGCATTCCAACATGTAAGACACCTAGATTATACCAATTGGAAAAGCCAATCAATTTCTTCAATCAATAAACACTAATCTTCCTTCTAATAAGAAGAAATAAGGAAAGCACAGAATGTTGGGCTGTTTGAATGTTTAAAACAGAATATGCCGCCATTCTGATTTAAGCGCGAGGGAGGTCCTTTGGGACATTCTCCCAATCTCCGTGCCTTTGGAGGACACGGAAGCACTGACCCACAATATGGGCACTACCCTGGAAAGAGAGGCAGCTTCTTTAAAAAAAATTGCAGATGGGGGCTCTGTGAGATCCTCTGTACTCTGAAGCCCCTCTTAATGGTCAAACCCAAAGCAGAACACAGCCCTGTCTGTAGACAATGGAAGCAAATATTCAAAACATATACAAACTCCTCTACCCAATACACAATTATGTGCAATTCTTAGTGTAGATTTTCCCCCCACATTTGGCCTTTATAAAAACACTTTCCTGGAATTCTAGCTATTCACATTGCAGATTTGTTTGGTGTGCAGTGGGACCTGAGCAAGGATTACTTTCCTTGGCTTGTTATCTCACAGCCAATTGTGTTCCTTTCAGTATGCTGATCTAAATCGCCACATAGATGCATTGAATGCCTGGAGAAACGCCACAGTGTTGAAACCACAACATAGTTTGGCTTGGAACAACATGATTATATTGCTCGACAATACAGGTACAATCTGCTTTTTTTCCCCAGAATATTTTTTTCCTGCATCTTGTTTAGATCTCCAGCCCGTTGTTTTGTGCTACATGATCTGGGGGCTTTAATTCTAAAATAGGAACTAGAATGTCACCAACCCAAGATTTTGCAGCTGCTGTAAAAGAACATCTCTCACAATCTGTACGTAAACTTGCCAATGTGTCAGAAGTGTGTCCTTGGGGATCAGTTTTCCATCCATGTCTTGTGTTCCAAAATACTTTTACAAGTAATGATTCCGTACTTGGGGGGGAAATCTCAGAATTAAACAAGAAATAAATGTATTTTACATTCTAGTGTTTGGAATCATAACAGAGACAGAGGTTTCAGGCAACCATCTTTTGAAAAGACTCACAATGTATTGTGTCGGTTTTATTTCATGATGGATTGGATTTTTCAGTATCAAATTAATTGATTAAGAGTCCTAATTTGATTAGCTTCAAACAAAATTCAATAAAAAAGGAAAAAGAATCATCCTAGTAGCTGTCAGTTTACTAGCCAGCTAGAAAATATTTCATTCTGCTGGTGGTTCCTTCTATTCTTTTTCTCCAACAGCCTTCAGGATGCTCACAAAACCTTTTATTTCATGTTGGCGTTCTTCAGTTTATTTCTGTGTTTGATACAAAGAGTTCTTAATCTGTTTATATTCACATTCTAATCATGAACTTGTTTTAAATGCATTTAAATGCATAGTAGTCAAACATTTATTTTATATTTTGCATCTAGAAAAAAAGTGACATACAAATTTTAATGCTCTTCACTTGCAATTCATTTTTTATAATTTGATTTGTTCTTAATTGTTGTCTTTAAGGAAAATAGCTACGCATCTTCTTTTGATTAAAAATAGTTATTCACCCTCATTCATCTCATTCTCTCCTTTAATTTGTTCCTAGGGAACTTGGCACAAGCAGAAACTGTTGGGAGGGAAGCTTTGGAGTTAATACCAAATGATCATTCTCTTATGTTTTCGCTGGCAAATGTTCTGGGGAAATCACAGAAATATAAGGTAAAGCGTTTTTCTAACCACAATTTGTAGAGAGATAACTTTTACAAATATTATTTCTCAATGATTCAGGGATTAAGTTATGTCCTCAGAAATGTGACTCAGTGAAAAGATTGGCAGTGGATTTAAGTTGGAAGCCAACACAGCAAAATATATATTTGTTGAGGGGTTTTTTCGAAATCACAGGGGAACGAAATTTAAGAGAAAATGTAAGTCCTATACAAATGGCCTTGCCTGGTTGTGGGATGACACTTCCTAAACAGCTGTTACCAGGTCAATTTCATTTTTTTCAATCTGACTAAACTGAAGCACTATTTTTTTTAAACTAGGGGATAGATAGAAATATACAAGCATGAGTCTCTTCTAGAAAAATCCAAAATCCAGATACAAATATGTCTCCGTTATTACGATTAATTATTATATGCAAAAAGGTCAAACCATAAATATAGAAAAAAACTATTTTGTTCTTCAACAAATTTTTGAACTTGATGTTACTTTTTAGATAGCCTTTTGTAGTAAAAGTAGCATCAATTTCAAAAATTGTTTCAAATACAAAATAGTTTTTTGTTCTTACTTTATGATAAAAACATTTAAAGCAATGTAGATTGCATGCGGTTATAGTTCTCTTGATCTTACCTATTAAATAATCCCGTTCTTTTAACAAAAGGAAATTGACTTAAATATAGTCTTTAAAGCCTTAAGGATGTCATCCATGAAGGATCTGTAAGCTTTACAGAAATCATTTTGAAAAATGAGTCATGACAATGCCCACTGTTTTTCAGACACAAGTGAAAATGGAAAATTAGGAAGAGTTACGAACAGATATGAAACAAAAGTTTGTTAGAGAAATAGTGAAAATTATTTTGCCAAGCTAGAAATCCTTTTAGGTTAGACTTGTTGACTCGGGGGGAGAGGGAGATTTTCCTGTAAAAATATTTTGCTACAGTTTACAAGTGAAGTATGCAAGTGTACCTCAAATACAAATACTATAATGTCATTAGAAGTAACTAAATGCAAAAATCCACATGAAAAGCGGGATTTGATACCTGTTTTCTGCACCTAGAGATGGTCTGGACTTTTGCAGCTTAGATCTGATAATCTTAGATTCATACTATCAATTTTCTTAAGACTAAATTTGTTTGAATGTACATGTGTTGGTTTTAAGTAGTGATTTGTATGAGCCTTTCGTTTCTAATGCAGCCCACAAGTGTTTTTGTGTTCTTACCAACACTAAAGTAATTACTGTCTAATTGACAGCAACTACCAACCAACAGCTGGATCGGCCTGTGAATTATATTGTCCGTATCTCCATTAGAGAGAAGTGGAAGTGTGAATGTATGTGGGGAAAAAAACAGGGTGACATAATCACATTAATAGACCATAGAGCATGAGGTAATTGGGAGTGTTTGGTTGCACTTGACATTGTAGGCACTACAAAAATAGCTTGTCCTGTTGATCTCTTTTTCTGAATTATTCAGGAATCTGAAGCTTTGTTCCACAAGGCAATTAAAGCCAATCCAACGGCTGCCAGTTACCATGGCAATTTGGGTAAGACATTTTATAGCTCCCCTGGTGCAAACTTTTTTTAAAAAAAATCAGACACTGGTTGAATTTTTTTTTCACGTTCAGTGTCTTGCAGGCATTCTTCTGCTAGCTAGATTTCTCGTCCGCCTGCTTGCTAAACAAATTGCCAACAAGATACTGGAATTCTCAGAGCGGGTTTCCAATAGTGTCAAGCTGATCACGTTGTATGCCAGACTAACCAGGCAGGCTGCCGGCTGCAACCCAGAGGTGGTGCATGTCAGTAGTGGCAAGTTGGTTCGTCCTGTGCTTGCAAATCACAATGAGCTCTCCTGATAAAAATAGCCATTTATGGCTCTAGCACAATCCACTCTTGTCATTCCTTGGCCTGCGTGGCTCCAAAGATGTCTGCTCCAGCTGGCTACAGAGCAGCCTGCCACTGTGCCGACAGCCAACCAAATGTTTTAATGTTTTCTAAGTAATTGGCAAGATTGTCTGTTCGTCAGCAACACTGCTAACAAAAAAAAATCCTCATTGCTGTTTCAGCTGTGCTGTACCATCGCTGGGGAAATTTCGACTTAGCCAAGAAACACTATGAAGTCTCTCTGAAGCTTGACCCCACAGCAGCTGGGACCAGGGAGAACTACAGTCTTTTAAAAAAGAAACTGGACCAACTACAAAAAAAAGGGTGATGCCTGAGGTTTCTTTGAATGCAGATTTCATAGAACGTGGCTACAGATCACCAGGGAGAGGCATTGTCACCCAGAACACAACAACATGGGCCGTTCAGAAGTTTCTTGAAATTTCTAGCGTTAGAATTTCAAAGGGGGAGAAAAATGCCCTAGTTTAGAACATTTCATTTAGAGAATTAAAAGGGCTTGCTTCTCCTTTTCGGGTTTGTTTGTTTGTTGAACCAGTGATGAAATCTGATGAATATTTATACTGATGTTCAATCATTTGCACTGGTAGAGTCCACGTTAAAATGAAGAGTTGGAGATAGCCTTCAGCAAAGTGTATGAACGGAGAACTTTCTCCAGTTTCAGTGGAAATGGAAGTGGATGGTAACTGTTTGCTTTCAATAGGAATTCCAGTGCAATCCTGGTATAGGTAGCCCTTGACTTATAACTACAATTGGGACTGTAATTTTAGTCCCAAAAGAGATGCGGTTATTAAGCGAGACATCCCATGACTGGATCCGAGTTTACTACCATTTTACCACGGACATTAAGTGAATTACAAAGTCGTTGAGCAAACCTGGCTCCCCCAGTTGACTTGTGGGAAGCCAGTTGGGACGTTGCAGATTGTTAACACGTGATCGCAAGATAATGCAACTGTCATCAATGCGCACCAGTTGCCAATAGCCCAGATTGCAATCACATGACTGCAGAGGTTGTATGATGGTCGTAACTTTGAGGGCGGGTTGTAAGTAAGTTTTTTTGAGGTGGTCATAACTTTGAACTGTCATGAAACAGACCAGTGTAAGTCAAAGACTACCTGTATGCAATATGACCTTGTAATAAGGACAACACTTCGAGCAGGGATAACCCAGAAGTTGAAGTTGCTTTCATCTGGCTAGGCTTTAATTGCTGTCCGTGTGTTGTAAATAAACCTGCTGAAAATGAGATATAGCAGGTCGATATTTTTCCACTGCAAGAATTCTTTTAATTCATAGTGCTCCTAGGTTCCGGTATTTGTTATCATATACCGGTAAGTTAAAGTCAGTGTTTGATTGGGATACAAAGGAAGGCTTGCTATTTTGAAGTTGTAAAATTGGGGGGGGGGGTGTGCCTGGAAGGTTGCATAAATTATTTCAACATTTCAGCTGGGAATCGATCATTATGACTTCAGACAAAGAGGCTTTTTTCACTGGGTTTGATATGTTGGTGCCTGTTTTTATGGTCTTGTGAACAGCTTAAATCCATACAATTTCTTGATGTTTCTTCATTTCCTCTTGGTGAGTATAGAGATGCCAAAAACATACTGCAGGGTCACCTGTTACTATTATATCTAACTTTGTCTAGTAACTTAAGGATCAGGAAATAGTCTGTTCTTCCATGTCCATATTTATTCTTGGTGGAGTCTGTATTTTTCTGTGCTGAAGACAAAGAAAAGGATATGCACTGAGCCAGGGTAGTGAAAAAGAAATAAATATGATGTGCATATACTGTATTCTAGAATCTTAGCCCCCAGTTTCAGCGTCTTCTAAAAGGAGGACCAATATGGAAAAAGGAGTTTTAAAGGATTCTTTAGCCTCATGACATCTGTATTAGATATTCCACACACTTTATTTAAAAAAAATTCAAACAAATAGATTCTATTCAGCATTGCACTGTTTTAGCCATTATGGACTTTTTTTTAGATATTAATATTCCATCAGACAAGGTAGTTATAGAGCAGGGTTCCTCAATTCCTGGTTCGTGGACCGGCACCAGGCCACGGCCCACCAGGAACCGGGCTAGGCAAGCAAGTAAAGCCTCATCTGTGCATGTGCAGAATCCAAGTAGCATGTGAAACTATGCTTCTCCCCCCCTCTCCCATCTGCAGAAAAACCGCCCTCCACGGAACCGGTCCTTGGTGCCCGAAAGGTTTGGGGGCCACTGTTATAGAGAATATTTTAAATATCTAGAAAGTCCACATGCCATATTCATTTCATTATAGAAGTCATAAGAATTGGGGGCTAAGATTCTGGAACGAAGGAAATATGTTCCATATTTATTTTACATTTTCCATACTGCCTTTCTTCCTGCTGATATGTATATCTCCAGACAGTTGTTACATCAGATTCATGCTCATTCAATAATAAGAGCAATTCTCTGGGATTGGAAACCTCTGTATTTGGCAACGCATGTAGCTTGATGCAATTTTGAGGGTACCCTAATATTGTAATTTTGTTTTTTCAGCTTTAAATGTGTTCGGGTCTCCCGTTTATTAAACATTAGATGAACAGATTCAAGATAGATAATCATTTCTGAAGTACTTGCATATATGTTAAGTGACAACTGTGTTCAAATTATGTTCCCATATACAGTTCATTTTATCTATTTATGTACAAGTACTAAGGATTTCTTGGCATTCAAAAGTCTATTGTTTAAAAAAAATTAAAAAATGATGTAGATATCAATCTTGTCAGACAAACTTGTGGGCTTTAATTTTTTTTATATTTTACTCTTTGTTTAACTAATCACCAATTAGTTAAATTACTGTCCCAAATAATTCAGAATTCTTGTAAATCCTTGTAAAAGTTCCTTGTAGAAGTTTACATACATAAAAATCTTGAATTCAGTATGTTTGAAATTATAGGTCTTTGCAGAAACTAATTTCAACCAGCACAATAGGATAAAATTGGTTCCATGTGTTGTGTGAGACAGACAGTTGGGTTAATCCAAAGCATGATTCAGTTAACCAGCATTACATGTGATACAACTCAGATCAAGAATAAACCAGCAGGGAGCTGGATCAGCGGTTAATTCCCTTTCTAATATAGTTGTAAAATGCATGTGGTTACAAACATATTGGGTACTCAAAAGTGACGTTTTTAATGTGTGCTTGTTAGTTTGCCTATGTACATATGGGTTTTTAGATGAGATGTAAATTATTTTCCTTTTGAAAATGATAAGTATTAAAATTAATAATTTATTTTGGAGCTATTTGAATAGCATTTTAAAACACTATAAAAGTACAATACACCTCATAAGATGGATTAAGGTTACGGTTAAGGTTAAAGGTTAGGCTTTCCCCTTAACTCTAGGTTTCCTAAATCTAGTATATCAAGAAAGGCATTTGGATAACTTGCCCAGGTTATTCACTAATTGTTCATGATTATCACAGGTGTTGGGCACATAGTTCCACAGTGGAATATTCACGTGTCATTATTTGCTTCTGGTAACACCCCCAAGAGTCTTTTGTGGCAGTGTTAATTTCCAGTTGTGGTAAAAATTCCAGCAGTTACACATGAGGAACCCATATCTTTCCGACTTGGTCTACAGAAACATCGGCAGAAAGAATTTTTTTTTTAAAAAAATCAAGATTGTCTCTGCCTGGCTGAAACCCTGTCTTTTTTGGTTGGGGGTTGCATGTGTGACACCAGAGGTGGGTTCCTGCCTCTGATTGCCGGTGCGGTTAATTGCTGAGTTCGGCGCAGAGCCGAAGACGCTGCTCCCGTTCGCGGAGCGGGAGCTTTCCCCGGGCGCTTTCCCCGCCCGCATGGATGCCGCCAATTGCGTTCTTTTGCCCTCTGCGCATGCCCAAAGCGTTCCGCATGCGCAGAGGGCAAAAGAACGCGAAAGGGAGCAGCGTCTTTGGCTCTGCGCCGAACTCAGCGATTAACCGCACCGGCAATCAGAGGCAGGAACCCACCTCTGTGTGACACCTATAAAAAGCATTGGACTTCCAATTGCACAGACTTCCTCTTGACCTATTGATACTCCCTTCCCCTAGAGACAGCCCTGTTTTTCTATACAGTTTATCTTCTTAGAGGTGGTTACTTCTGGGTCCAAAACATTTATTTTGACATAGTTGTTAGTGAGGGCTTATTAACCTTTCCTGGGACAGGTGTGAAACTCTGCCAGGCTATTTGTTTATGTCCTTGCCCATGGCACCATAGAACATTTTGTAACTGAACTGGTGTCAAATTTGTGAGAGATTTACACCTTGTTTTTTAATTATTGCCTGCCAATATCAGTGGGATTTAGAGTAGAAGTACATATTATGCACTAGCTGTTTAAAAAAATCTTAGGAGGTGATGATTGATGGAGGGAAGGCAATAAGGAGGATAGGAACATTTAATCAATTATCTTCCTACATTTTTTTTTTTGCACAAAAACTGTCCATATGCCAAGCTGCTTTGATTGGCAAATTAACAAATCAACCTGATAATTTAGAATGCAATTAATAAGCCTCTTTCAAAGCTTCCTTCAGACTTCTATATTCCGTATAGTAAGGCACTCAAATTAATGCCTTATTCATCTGCTCTCCAGTAAAAGGCACAGGATCAGGCTAAAATCATGTCTTTTTCTAAAATGAAATAATAGATATTTCAGTTAATAAATTTCTTTACTGTTTATAATGCCTTTGAGGATTGGGGTTCAAGGTTTAGAGCTGCTTGCAAGTTTTTGCTCTGAACTTTAATCTGATAACAAATTGGGATCCTATGTACAGATAGTCCTCAACTTATAACCACAATTAAGCCCAAAATTTATGTTGCTAAGTGAGACATTTGTTGAGTTTTCCCCCATTCTACGACCTTTCTTGCCACAGTTGTTAAGTGAATCACTGCAGTTGTTAAGTTAGTAACATGGTTGTTAAGTGAATCTGGGCTTTCCCATTAACTTTGCTTGTCAGAAGATCGCAAGAGATCATCGCCTGACCATGGGACATTGCAACTGTCATAAATATGAGTCAGTTGCCAAGCGTCTGAATTTGAATTGTTCTAAGTCGAGAGGAGCAACGAGTACTAAAAACGAGTACTGAGCAAACCACGTGACCTACTCCATGATCCTTTATTTCGGCCGGAAGAAGTAGCGAGTCATGAGGCACTTGAACACTAGCAAGTTCTACTTACGCGTTGAGTACTGGGAGAAAAACATGTACCGGGACAAGATTTTCATTTCAAAATGCATCAAGTACCAAATTTTAAAGCAGCCGAGTACCAAGATATGACTGTATTAAATTGGATTGTAAGAATTGTAGCTGTTTGTTGTAAATATTAACAACGTTGTAAGTATGGATTTTGCACAGGAGAATTCATGGGATTTCTGTGTGTATTAGAACACATAGAATTATCTACGGTTAGTTTGGTGATATGTTCAGTGTTTGTCAATGATACGTTAGAAATTTATTCAGGGAGGGCTTGTTAAACTGTAATAAAAATTTAGTAATAAAAATGCATGAAGCCTCTAAAAGTAGTGTCTTTTTTGGATGGATTGATGGATGTCTTAATGGAAGTCCTTCAATGTTAAAAATTACAATATTGATGCCGCATGTGGGTTTGCAGGTTTGCATCTGAGCAAGTCTTAAATTTCAAATCAGTATCTTCCACAGTGTGAAACTGTCTTCTGCCCAAATGTGTAGATAATTGATTCCTAGCTGTATAGGGGTAGTTTTTGACTTATGATCACTCACTTAGCGACCATTCAAAGTTATGACAGACCCTCCCCCCAAAAGGTACTTACAACACACAGTTTTGAAGTTCTGACAGTTTTGCTTGAAGACCACGGTGATTTGCTGAGTGACTGCCACAAGAAAAGGTAATAAAATTGAATTGGTCGCACACTTTATGGCTGTCGCAATTTATAACTGTAGTGGACAGGCTCCATTACTGTTATAAGTCAAGGACTACTTGTATCCTGTAGTTTCATCCAGGAACTCAAAGCATGCACATTGTATTCCCTTACAGTGTACAAGCTTCCAAATGTACAAGTTTATAAACTTCCTTTGCAGCAGATTTCCACGTTTCGGCCTTTGCGGACCGGCAGGGGGCGGAGGGGATGGTTCACCTAAGCAGCTAGCAAGCAGACACGCGGCTCCATTTGCCTGAGCGTCATGTACGCACAAATGGAGCGTACACACTCCCCCGCTACTCCATAAGTGAGGATACATGTATGTTTGTGTGTGTGCACTCTCTGGCTGTTTCCATGGCCCAGTTGCAAACCCCTCACGGCCCACTAGTTGGGGACTCCTTCTTTACAGTATCACCTAGAGCAGTGATGGCTAACCTTTTCTGGAGCAAGTGCCCAAAGCATCCGCGTGCGGCCCCACGCCTGCAGCCCCCCACGCATGCATGTGCAGGCTCCCTGCACGCGCCCCACATATGTGCATCAGAGACCCAATGACCAGCTGGCCGGCGGGAGGCACGCGCGCGCATGCATGGTAGAGCTGAACGAGGGAAACGGCTCGCGTGCCCACAGAGAAGGCGCTGTGTGCCACCTGTGGCATGTGTGCCACCTGTGGCACCCATGCCATAGGTTTGCCATCACAGACCTAGGGAGCTTCCATAGATGAACTAAATCTTCCCAGTGTTAGTTCGTACCAATAGACCAGTTCCTGGATCAAGAACATCTAGACAGGCTGCAAAGTTCAACACTTGTATGGATATCGTTTCTGCAAACAAATGGCTTCTCCAAGAAAAGGACTTCCTTATTTAGAGAAGCAGTGGCTTTCCAGCTCAGTGGTGTCCTTATGGATTGCAACTGCATTCTGGGTTTTAGGCAGGATTTTTTGCTAGCTCCCAGATACGCTTGCCTGAAATTCAAATACTTAACAAAGTGTGTTCAACAAAGCCTCTCTACACTATGAGTGCATCTTTCCCTTTAGAGTGAAAGTAATGATTGCTGTCATGTGAATGTATTAAGTCAACAGAAGGCAGAGACATACCATGACCACCATAAGAGAGAAACCCGTTCATAAAATGGCTGCTATAGTGTGCTTGGCTAGTATTTATCAAAAGCTAAACCAGCCTCCCAACATGCTTTCTATCATCTCAGTGAGACCACGGCATTCCTACAAATAAATTTGATAGCAGAATCTTTTTTTTAAGCTAGTTTGCCAGTTTCCTATTTCCATATCCACTGTTAGCACTACAAGACACTTTATGAAAAACACTTTACGTTAGCACAGTTTCTCTACAGCTGGAGTATTACTCTTTCATTGTTATGTGTTTGAAACAAATAGGAAACCCCAATGCAGTTTAAATTGTCAATTCTTAAATTTATTCATGAAAGGAACAGGATTGCTGGTGAAAACATCAGCAGTTGCATCAACTGCAGTGACACAAGGGGAAAAGATCTTGCCAGCAATGGCCATGAAGAAAGATTCCTCTTCCATCTTTGTCGTTCTCAGACAATGGCTGTCCCCACTGTCCCTGGCAATGAGGTTGCCCGGTTACATCTCATTCGTCCATGAGCTGATACTAAAATCTCAAACAATATGCATTTGCAGCAGCAATTTAATTTGTTTGCCTGGATCCAAAGGTGCAGAATTACTTCCCAAGAAATGGCTAGCAAATAGATTTGGAGTAAATTTACAAATAGTGACACACAGACAGAGGCAACACAATTTTCATCACAAATGACACGAATTCATGCATCTTAACCTTATTGCTTAACCCTTCCTAAGGCATAAAGGGAAATCCACTTGTTGCCTTGGCAACAGCAATCTCCTCCCTTGCCCTTCTTTCTGTCTTGACATCCAATAAATCTATGAGCATAGAACTTGTAAAGTCCCATCAAGCTGGATAGCTAGAAAGCACATTCTTCCACCCCTGTAGCTGCAGCGTGAAGTTGCCCTACTAAAATTTTAAATGACAAGTCCTTATATTTCTTTTATTCCCAGCCCATGGTATATAACAATAACAGAGTTGGAAGGAACCTTGGAGGTCTTCTCGACCAACACCCTGCTCAGGCAACCCTATACCTGTTGTGACTTGCCCGCGTCCCGCACAGATGATGGAGGACCCGGAGGACGTGGAGCCGCTCATGTCACAGCAGGACCACCCCGTATACCTGGCACCTGAGTCTGCCAGTGATGAAGACTCAGTGCCAGAGGAGGAAGACCAGCCAGGACCTTCTGCACCTGCTCAGCAAAGTGAGTCGTCAGAGGAAGAGGAGCCTCTGCTGGATGCTAGGGGTCGTAGAGCAGCTAGCAGGCAGGATTGGCTTAGCAAACGGAGGTCTCCTCAGAGGTAGCATTGAGGGCTAATTGGGCCATGCCCTCAGTGCCTATTTAAGTCCGGCGCAGTCAGAGATCCGTGCTGAAAACAACACCAGTGTTTCTCGAGCACTATTGGAGTTTCTTGACATCAGAGTTCTTGTGTTTGGAAGCTAACATCATCTGTCTGGGACGCCAGCCAGCTCAAGTGAGATAAGGAAGCTAATTGCCTCTGTATTTGAACTTAACCCACGAAGAGCCCATAGTCATTTGAGACTCTGTTCTTTGTATCTTTTCTGGACATTATACCTGTTGTGCCTTTACTAAGAAGCTTTATTAGTAAAGAGATACGTTTATTTGTTTATTACAAACGTTTGTGTGTGTGTTTCTGGTCAGATTGCGGTGCTGGGACACAACAATACCGTTTCAGACAAATGGTTATCCAATCTCTTCTTTAAAAACTTCCAGTATTGGATCACCCACAACTTCTGGAGGCAAGTCGTTCCACTCGTTAATCATTCTGTCAGCAAATTTCTCCTTAGTTCTAGGTTGGTTCTCTCCTTAATTAGTTTCCATCCATTGCTTCTTATTCTGCCTTCAGGTGCTTTGGAGAATAGGTTGAACCCCCCCTCCTTTTTGTGGCAGCCTGTAGACGCAGCTTACAATTGTGTTTAGCTGTTTCAGTTTTTAAAAAAGAGTTTTCCCTCTTTTCTCAACACACTTTTCTAAAAAGCTTCATCAACCATGTGATTGAGGATGCTGCCAGGGCTAGGATCTCCCCAGCGTCTATGAACCTCCTGATGTGGCACACACATACACCCCGCTTCAGTTGCCTGGCGCTGCCCTCGGTGAGCATTTTTGCTTGGACTGCAAAGATATCAAAACCTGGCTTGCACTGTGTGTCTGCATGCGCCTGCCCAGAATTCTGAATAGCATCAATCAAGCACTATACAGCTTCTTTATATAGATGAAGACGGCTACATCTGCTTTTAAATACTGTATGAATGTAGAGCTTTTTTATTTTTATTTTATTTTTGAACCAGTGCCAGGTCTGAAATTAACAAACAGAACTAGCAAAAGCCTGTTAGTTCTGTGATGCAAATGTCTGAAAGAGACCTGGGTTCTGCCAGTTGTCTGCGCCATTGTCAAGTTCTTACAGATGCTTTACTGAGGTCACAATATATATTATCAAAAGTGAAAATTAAATTTTGATGATGAACTTAGAAAGGATGAAGGGAAATACATTACATTATAGAAGGTGAAATTGTTGGAATTTTATAAAATTTGTATAATTATTACTTCCAAAGGTTTCTATATAAGACTTATATAATTCATAAATTTGATTTCATGTTGAAGAGATTTTTGATAATTAGTGGATTTCTGCATATTGGGAAGTTGGCAATGTTATCAGCCAATGGATGGATGTGTAGCGGCAAGATTAGATTTTGTTTAAATATTGAGGATGAGTTAAAATAAAAAAAATTGAGTAATAAAGGTGAAAGGGGGATTTGAAAAGGTAAAATAGATTAGAAATTAAGGGCATTTAGAGATGACTGAATAAAAATAAAATGAGTAAAGATATAAATTAAGGAAAGGGAGGAGTATGGCCCAAAATTAAAAATATAAAAAGGATGGATTTGAAGGATAGTATGAAATGAGGTACAAGAGACAATGAATATGTATGGAAGATAAGTAACAGCGATTAAATCGGAAGAAAATGGAAAATTAAAGGTGGTAGACCCAGGCGACAAAAATAGGTGGCAAAGGAGGCAACATTAGGACAATAGTAAATATACCTAGAAAAATATAATATATGTATAAATATGGATATGGGAAAAATATAAGTTTAAGAGTAGCACCGATGATTGAATGAAATTAGGGATTTGAGTTACCCGTCTGTTAACCATAAAATGGATTATGATTAGATGTACTCAGGGAAGGGATAAGAGGGAGGAAGAGGAAGTAGAGAAGGAAGGGGAGAGGAGGAGAGGAGGGAAGTAGGAAAGAGGAAGAGAAGGAGAAAGAAGGTAGAGGGAAGAGAGGTAGATAGAGGGAGGGGAGTAATTTGAAATATGGGGGGGAAACAGACGGTCGATAAAAGTACAAAAGGTGCAAAATTAGGATGTTTGTTTATGGTAAATTGGATAGAAATGTATAATTATATTTATTTTGATATGATTTATAGTATATGTATGTATGTTTATGTGGAGATGGTGAAAAAATAAAATAAAAAATAAAAAAAGTTCAACCCTCTCATTGGAAAGGTTGCAATAATTACACTGTAAGATTTATGGGCTGTAATCAAATTCAGTCTTACCTCCAATACCTAATTCAGCGACCCCTTCAAAAATACTGTAAGTGCTTCTAAGAACACATACAAAAATGTATACACGGGAAGAGAGCCCTTCCTTCATGTAGAACAATGGTGGCGAACCTATGACACACGTCAAAGGCGACATGCCACAACATTTCCAGCATTCACCAAAACACCACAACTATTCTTCATATGGGCCTTCTAATATGATTTTTGGAGTCTGTAGAGGCCACACGAGAAAGGTGTATGTTTGAGGAATGTCGGAAGATGGACATTTTAAGTGGCAGCGGTGGCCCTAGGGCTGAAAACACTGCTATTGCCACCATTCATAGTGACCTAGATGGGGGAGATAGGGAAGTTTTTCTTTCATTTGGAGCGAGATGATACACCAGCAAAGTCAAGTTAGGCATTTCCAAATTTTTGACAACCAAACTGTTGCCATCACTGGTGTAGACCATCATGCCCTTGAAGATCAGATAAGCCCAGATCTTTCTGGCTTTTCACAGGGTCCTGAAAATGTGGTTTTGCCAACAGGCTGGAGATCTGGGAGTATGGCAGAGCCCCTGCTGCAGCTGTACAGTCCTAGTTCTTTTGACGAATGGGTTTCCTGGCTGCGAGTTTTATGCATTTTATTGTTTTATATGCTTTCCTATTTTTTTCTCATTTTTAATTTGTTGTACAGGTAGTCCTCAACTTACAACAGTTCATTTAGTGACCATTCAAAGTTACAATGGCACTGAAAAACATGACTTGTCACTGTTTTTCATAGTTATGACCTTTGCAGCATCCCCATGATCACGTGATCAAAATTCAGATGCTTGGCAACTGGTTCATACTTATGACAGTTGCTGTGTCCCAAGGTCATGTGATCACCTTTTTGCAATCTTCTGACCAGCAGAGTCAATGAAGCAGCCAAATTTACTTAACAACCAGGTTATTAACTAATCAACTGCAACAATTCACTTAGCAACTGTGGCAAGAAAAGTCGTAAAATGGGGAGAAACTCACTTAAACAAATGTCTCACTTAACAACAGAAATTTTGGGCTCAATTGTGGTCGTGAGAGCATATGCACCAAAGACAAATTCCTTGTGTGTCCAAACACACTTGGCCAATAAAGAATTCTATTCTGTTCTATTCTAAAAGTGGAGGACTCCCTGTATTGTTTTTTTCTGTTGTTCTTATATTTGTTTTGTTTGTTAAGTCACCCAGAATCATATATATGAGATAGTCATGTACACACAAACGTGTGTATATAAAGTCACACATATATGTAAAGGAACATGAATAAATATTTGCAACATTTGGTGGGGGGGAAATGTCACACCTTCTTGCCAACAACCTCCCCGCCCCCGTCGTCTCTTTCTAGCCCAGCCCTATTGTGACGGCAGGCGGCTCCGCCCAATCATCGGCTTTTAAAGGGCCACAACCCGGAAACGACGGAGGTGAAAAGGTCGGAGGATTTTACAGTCTAGCAAGTCGGTCGAGGCGGACTCGACAGCAGTTCAACCTGGCAGGTGAGCGGGTGGGAGAGTTCAGGCTGTCATAGAACCCCCCCGGGATTGGTGCCAGTGATTTCGAAGGTGATTGGCTAAGAAGCGTCATGTGAAATTCGGGGAGGGGGGGGCTTAGAGTGAGAGAAATATCGAACGTTGCCTTAGAGCGGGCTTTCAAACGGAGCGACGCGTGCCCCTCGCAAGGTCACATGAGGGAAGGCGAGCGATCGCATTGGTCGACCGCGGTTTAAGACCCGCGATGGAGAACGACGGAATGAGCTTTCGTGGTTGTCAGTGGCGACGGCGGTCTCGGCGTAGAGCGAAGCCCGAAGTCTCTTTGGCTCGAGGGAATTAACACTCTCCCCTTGAGCGGAATCGTAAAGATTAACTATTTTAGTGGGAGAAGAGAGTAAGAATGTGCTGACCAAAACATCCCGTCCGGGACTGCACTGGTTACCTGGTCTGGTGCGCAGGCGCAGAAAGACCTTTGCCCTCGATCGAGGGCCGGGGCAAAGGTTTCATGGCTCTATCGATGTTTTCGAGGGAATAGCCTCCTCCAGAGGCTGGACTCTTTTGAGTTGAAGCGATCGAACCTCATGTGTAATGGCTGATTTAGACGTGCGACTTTCAAAAAGCAGCCGCAGGAAAGTCATCCCGTTGAATACCTTTGAGAGTTGGAACCAGAATATTTAATATTTCTCATCTAATCATAATAGAGTTGGAAGGGACCTTGGAGGTCTTCTAGTCCAACCCCCTGCTCAAGCAGGAGACGCTATACCATTTTGGACAGGTGACTGTCTAGTCTCTTCTAAAAAGCCTCCAGTGATAAAGCACAACTTTTGAAGGCAAGCTCTTCCACTGGTTAATTGTTCTAACTGACAAGGAAAATTTTCCTTAATTCCAGGTTGCTTCTCTCCTTGATTAGTTTCCATCAATTGCTTCTCCTGCCATCATGTGTTCTGGAAAATGTTGGCCCTCTTCTTTGTGGCAGCCCCTCACCCTTATAATATGCACAATTCAAAACCATATTCCAAATTTCAGCTATGAGAACCTGATCAATTTATATGCCATGCAACAGAAAAGGGATTTCTCTACAGTCTTTAAAATGGGCTTTTTCTAGTCAGTATCAGAACAACATATATTTTACATACATAATACATAAATAGATGTATTTTACATACATAAATAGATGTCAAGGTTCTATTTTGCTTATGGTGGGGTTCATGTTATAAATTGTGATGGTTGTGGGGGTTTTCACTTGCTATGTGGTGTAAAGCAAGCTATTGTGACCTATAATATATTGGTTTGGTTAACCCAGCCATTTTGGGTTTATTAAACCATAGCTAGTACCTCTCCACATCTAGGATGTGCAATGAGTCGTCTGCTGACAACTGTATTAGTGATTTTATTATGTTTTTTTACAAAAGTATATTGCATTCATTTAATGTACACATAAATATTAAGATCATCTGTTGCTGATCTGTGAGCATTTCCTTTTCGGGAGGAATACACTGTGATAAACTAATTTAAATCTGATTTCTTTCCACTGATCAGAGTGGCCTCTGTTACACCACTGCTCCATAAGCTGCACTGGCTCCCAGTTTGCTTCCAGGTGCAATTCAAGGTGTTGGTTATCATCACATTTAAAACCCTTCATGGCACAGGTCTGCCCAATTCCTGCTGACAGAAGGAGCATGCTGCAGGTCCCATTGGTCAAGGAATTTAAGCTGGTGGGGTCCAGGAAAAGAACCTTTTCTACTGTGGCACCTGCCCTTATCCCCAAGGGGAGATCCGCTCCCATCCTTTTGCTTATCCGTAAGGGCCTGAAGATCTGGCTATGGCGGTTGCCTTGAGCCCCAATGGAGGAGTATTATACTGGAGGTGGTTGACAGATTAAGAGACAACCCCACTTCCCCTCCCATGTGCATCCTGCTTCTTTCCTCCCCATCTTTTTAAACTGTACTTTATTACTGCTATTAGGAATATTTATTGGCTTTATTGGTTTTTAATGTTTCTAAGCCAGTGATGGCGAACCTATGGCACGCGTGCCACAGGTGGCACGCGGAGCCATATCTGCCGGCACGCGAGCTGTTGCCTAGCTCAGTTCCATCGCGCATGTGCACGCCGGCCAGCTGATTTTTGGCTCGCACGGAGGCTCTGGGAGGGCGTTTTCGGCTCCAGAGGGCCTCCGGGGGGGATAAGGGAGGGCGTTTTTGTCCTCCCCAGGCTCCAGGGAAACCTCTGGAGCCTGGGGAGGGCGAAAAATGGGCCTACCGGGCCCACCAGAAGTTGGGAAACCGGCCATTTCCGGCCTCCAGAGGGCCTCCGGGGGGGCGTTTTTGCCCTCCCCAGGCAGTGAATTATGGGTGTGGGCACTCACACATGTGCGATAGCACACACTCATGCACTTTCGGCACCCGAGGAAAAAAAGGTTCGCCATCACTGTTGTAAGCTATCCAGAATTGAGAGAAGGGTAGCAAGCAAATTAAATAACTAACTAAATGGAATGATTAAGTGGAATTTGCCTGTTTTGCTAACTTAAAACAGAATAATACCTCTGAGCTCCTTTTCACAACTGTGTGAAAATGGAAGGGAAGTGGTTCAGTCTGAAATATTTTGTGGCTTTTCCTAATAATAATTGGTTTTGCTGTACATCAGATGAACCCTAAGATGAAGTGCTTTCTGTTACTCCAAATAACTTGCAGTGCAGAATGAATTTATACAGGCATGAGTTCAGTTTACCAGAGAATCTAACAAGGTATGCTTTAGGCTACATATATTTATGCTATCATTTATCATATAAAATGTCTGTAAAGTGTAACATACCTATTTTTGTTCTCTTCCTTGCTTCCTGGAAAGACAAACCATGGTAAGGAATCTTTTGCCATTGAGGATTATACTCTGGAATAAATTGATGATTCTTCTTTTAAATGCAGGGTGTTCCTAGGAATATGAACCACTGAATGCATGTTTAGAATTGTAATAATAATGTCTCCTTTTAGCCTGTTTTGAGCAAATCAGAGAAAATTGTTGGCTATCACGTAGTACCTATCTTATTATTTATCTATGGGAGATTACAGGGCTCAAAATGCCATATATATTCATGAAAAAATGCTGAGCCAAATCCCTTTAGTTTGAACTAGTAAGTCATATAAAAGAATCGGAGTGATTTGGAGAGATACATTTTTTGTACACTTTGCCCTATAATAATGCTATAAATATATTAAAAATTCTACAAAACTTTATAAGTGCAGTCAGTCATTTTGTGATATTAATACCAAGGAGGATAAAAATAAAACACGGAAAAGGAATTACTGAATTGTAATGTAATATTTACCTGCAGAGAAGTGTCCTTTTCAAAATAAATAGAACATTAAAAAAATAAAATCTTGTTTTTGAAAAGGTTAGTTCTGAATTGTTGCTAATTTTTTGCCTTAACTGAAAACAGAGTTCTATTTTAATTCACTAACTGTTAAATAAAGTTTTCAAGTCAAGTTCAAAACTTATTTTTTTAGGAATTGTAGCCTAACATTCCCTCCAGTTTAAAGTATCTATAGTAGAGCTGTATAACAAAGATGTTTAAGAATTCTATCAATCAGCATGACAATCGCTACCAAAAAAATGTAGAAGAGTCTTGAAATGCTGTTGAAGAAGGATGAAGAGTAAATCGGATTGAGCGTGAGTAGGAACCCATATTTAGGGTTACATTTTGCTAACAATGGAGTAAAACATCCGTCTTTCTCGGCCTTTATTGCATATGCAGTTGCCCATCATCCAACCCCTGATTTCAGTCAATCTGGTCCTATTGGGAAAGGATGAACTGCAGGGCCACTGAGAGGAATATTCTCATATTTGGCAGATAAGAGTTGTTCACATTCGCTCAGAGTTTGACTCTGATGGGCAAGGCCTTATGTAGTTGTCTGGAGTGAGTTCAATCCTGTGCTTCCTGAGGAAGGGTTCTCTGATCTGTTAGCTCAGCCACCTGTTCGTTAGATCCAGGTCCCCTTCTGAGTGGTGAAAGCCACCCAGGAGATGACCTGTAATTTGGTTCATACAATGTCTTAAGGGGAGCACCACTTAAATTCTTTAAGGAAAGTATATTTATTTATTTATTTATTTATAAGAGTTCTTATAGGCCGCCCAATCCCGTAGGACTCAGGGCGGCTTACAACAGAGATTAGAACTACACATTAAAATAACATCTAAAAACATCGTATTACAATTTAAAAACCATTCATACATGGGGGAGTCGTCTCTTCACCCCACCTGCCAGAAGAGCCATGTTTTTACTGCCTTGCGGAAGGCCAGTAGGGTGGGGATAGTCCGGATCTCTGGTGGGAGTTGGTTCCAGAGAGATGGGGCTCCCACAGAGAAAGCCCTCCCCCGTGGGCCCGCCAGCCAGCATTGTTTGGCAGACGGGACCCGGAGGAGGCCCTCTCTGTGGGACCTAACTGGTCGTAGGGAGGAATGTGGCAGGATGCGGTCCCGAAGGTAACCTGGCCCTGAGCCATGTAGGGCTTTAAAGGTCAAAACCAACACCTTGAATTGCGACCGGAGACTAATGGGCAGCCAATGCAGCTGGTGGAGGATAGGTGTTACGTGGGTGTATCTCGGTACACAGTATAGTCCCTTCAGCCTTGAAGGAGCTTGTTGGTTAACACTCTCCTTAAGGAGACACTAGACCCAACAGTCCTGGACAACTCATTCAACATTTCCTTTTATAGAGGTCAGATTACAGCTCTAGAGAACTTGAAGGAAGCAGATTATTTGGACTTGTTTCATGTCAGCGTTTAGTACAGAGACTGGACCGATTGTGCTTTCTGATGACTTGTGACCAAACCATGGTTTTAGTTAGGCATGTTCATTGCAGAGACTGTATAGATCACTCTTGTGGAGCTGAGGTGGGCGTGTCCATCATGCTCCTTGATCTCTCAGTGGCTTTCAATACCATTAATCATGGTATTCTTCTAGACAGGCTATGGGGATTGGGCATTGGAAACGCCATAATATGGTGGTTGCCTATTTTCTCTGTGGCTGGTTTCAGTTGATGTTGACAAGAGGAGAGAGATTGTGACTACAGCCCTTACTTGTGAGTGTGCTGCAGGGCTTGACACTCCTCCTGCTGTTCCACATCCCCATGAAACTGCTGGGTGAGATCATCGGTTGGGTTGAGTATCGTGATAATGTCCAATTATATAACTTGGCCTTAGACCATGTACCGTAAGTGATGTTATTGATGTCCTGTCCCAGTTCCTGGAGGCTGTGCGGATTTGGATGGGAAGGAACAGACCTAGGCTCAATCCCAGCTGGGGAGTCTCCATTTTTAGCCTTGGATTCAGCTGCACTTTACTATTCAAGACTGGTGCACAATTGTGGAATAATTTTGGACTCGTGGCTTCTGCATGAAAAGCAGATGGCAGCTGTGGCTAATGGAGAAAGGGCCTTTGCAGTGATTCATCTCGTGTGCCAGTTGTACCCATTCCTGAATCAGAAGGCTTTCCAGATGGTCACTAATGTCCTAGGCAGTGGAGCTGCCCTTGAAGATCGCTCAGAAGCTTCAGCTGGTTTGTAAGCATGGGCAGTAATAAGCATGTTGCAATACAGATAGTCCTCACATTATGACCGGTTTCTTATCAACCATGCAAAGTTATTACGAGCCCAAAAAAGGTACTTATGACTCAGATTCAAAGTTCTGATATCCGCAGTCATGTGACCATGATTTATGGATTGTTGTTTTTTTGCTGGAAACTGGCGCTTATTTTCAGTTTCCAGCAAAAAAAATGCCAATTGCAAATAATGAGTATGCTTAATGACCACTGTAAACAAATGTCATAAAATCGGGTCAGTCCCTTAATGACCGGCACAACTTAAAACCATAATTCCGGGCTCAATTATAGTCATAAATTGAGGATTACCTGTATGTTTATGTGACACCACCACTCTATGAGCTGCACTTGTTTGGGTTTTGAGTATAATTCAGAGATTTCTAACACCACCTATAAAGGAACGCACACATGGGTACTAACTACCATGTAGATAACAGTTGGTAATCTTATTTTTTTTAATGTTTAAACATTTCTGTTGTTTGATTAATGATTGTGAAGAAATACCTGTTCTATTGCTTCATCTTATGGTTATCTATTAGCAGGCAAAAGATAGTCTAGACCCGTGGTGGCGAACCTATGGCACGCGTGCCACAGGTGGCACGCGGAGCCATAGCAGACGGCACGCGAGCGTTGCCCACCGGCAAACTGGAAGTGCGGAAAAACGCACTTCCGTTTGCCGGTGAGCTGTTTTTTGCACTCCGGAGGGTTCAGGGAAGCTCCCTGAAGCCCCGGAATGCAAAAAACTACAAAACGGACAAACCGGAAGTGCATTTTTCCACACTTCCGGTTTGTCCGTTTTGTAGTTTTTTGCATTCCGGGGCTTCAGGGAGCTTCCCTGAACCCTCCGGAGTGCAAAAAACAGCTCACCGGCAAACCGGAAGTGCGTTTTTCCACACTTCTGGTTTGCCTGTTTCGTCGTCCCAGGCTCCGGTAAGGCCTTTGAGCGGGTGTGTGTGTGTGTGTGTGTGCGCATGCGCAGGGGGCAGCATGGGGAGGTGTGCGCATGCGTGGGGGGGAGGGAATGGGTGTGGATATGCGAGCGCGCGCTAGCGCGCGCACCCCACCCTTTTTGGCACGCAAACCTAAAAAGGTTCGCCACCACTGGTCTAGACTCTCTGGATTAGTCTCAATAAAAGTATATTAATGATTGCTGCCTAGCGTCAATTTGTATTGATTTCATAATAGACTTTATATTGATCACAGTCACTTTTTACAGTGAAGCAGTCAATTCTCCTTAGAATTTCCAATTAATCTTCACAACTATGTGTGAAGTATTGTGAAGCACATTCTCTGTTAAGTCAAGATTACTCGCTGGGCTTCATTTCATGCCTATATGTTAGCCCAGTGCTGAAGTGGAACATTCTGCTTGCAACTTCAGTGTGGAAGGAATGCCATGTGTACAATGCTATGCCTGACTCATGTTTCAAACAGGAGTGTGCACCCATTCTTAAAAACAGGTATTGGAGTATTTTGGTTCAGGGAAGACTATAAATGTATCACGGGAATGCTACAAATCACCAGTCATTTGGGAATTTAGAGAGGAAGAGGATGCAGTTTGAGTCTAGAATTTTGTGAGATGCGGCATGCTTTATGTACCTTTCAGATATGTATGTTTAAAAATGATTTCATACCTTCCTTCATTTCTTCGGGGACTTCTTGACCTTTAAAAGACAGCTGCAAGTAAACAGTGGTCCTGTTTCAAATGAAATTCAAATCACCGAATACTTAATCTGTCTGTGAAGTAAAATAGAAAGCATTCTCACAGGTATTGTTCAATGGTTGTAATGCTGTTTGTTTTCATAAACCAGGATTTCATAGTTTCAGAGCGGACAACTGCTGAGAGAAGGCTCTAACCTTTTGATTTCAAAGGAGCTGTGGTTTCCACTGGTGCCTCCCTGGCTAATGTAAGAAAGGTGTTTTGCCATAAACGCTTCTGAGATATTTGGTAAGGTTGGACAGAGGCTGGCCCAAGCAGGAAGCCCATGGTCTGCCTCTAAAGAAAATAGCAAGTTACAAAAATGAAAGCATCAAAGAACCAACAGGATGCAGTCCCAGGAGTCTCTTCTGGCATGTGGGTCCTTCTTGAAAGTTAGCACTGAGTGAAGAGTGACCTTAAAACTCGCTTTATTCAAACAGACTGCGCTCAGGTTTAAAGTTCAAGGCATTTTGTTTTTTCACCTGCTTCCTACAGTTTTCAGGAACTTCTAAAGAATTAATATGTAACTATATCTGGTCACTGAGCCAACAGTGAGCGCTTTTTTTTTTTCTTCCAGAGAAAGTAAAGTTATTGAAATAAAAAGATAAGAAAAATAGAATGCTGTGTTGCAATAAAGTAAAAATGGGTTCATTAGGATCTTTATAGAACCATCCATACTTCATCTTCTGCCTAATGGATCTGGAAGTTTCCTATGTATCTCACATGGAAACTATTTTAATATTTTAAAATTTAAATAATTTCCCTTTGATTACTTGGTGTAAGAAAAAAATAGGACAGAGATGCTGGTATTTTTGCTTTGTCGGGCTGCAACCACAGAGCATATATACAGGTATTCCTTTTTTAAAAAAAATCACAAATCACGGTCACGTGACTAGTACAACTGGTCATAAAGGCGAGCCATTGCCAAGTTCCAGAAATGCAGTGATTTGGGGGGGGGGGGGGTGACAGGGCATATGTGCTTTATGAGCTCTAAAGCACTCACTCCAAGACTGCCATTTAAGCGACCAGCCAATCCCTGGAATATTCTGACCTATCTTGCTTTGGATCTTGGGGTTTTGAGCTTTAGAAATTGGTTTGTTTCTATTCTCCTAAACCAGGTTGCAGTTACAGTTTACTCAAGAAAGGGAAAAGCGAGGAGACAGATACCATATTTTTCGGATTATAAGACGCACCTTTTTACCCCCCAAAAGAGGGTGAAAACTTGGGTGCGTCTTATACACCGAATGTAGCCCCACCCAGCCACCCCCACCCTTTGGCCTCTACCTTTCAGCAATTTACCTCTTTGCAGCAAACAGGGCAGAGTCTGATTAGCACTAGAAGAGATTATCTGCCTCCCGACCCACAGCTGACAGGCTTGCAAGCCACGTGCTAAAATGAAACTAACTACGGTAGTTGCAAGGAGACAAATTACCTGAAGGTGGACTGCGGGCAATGTTGGACTGCTGAAACTGGAAAGAGGTAAATTAATAACTATAAATGTTTGTAGAGTGTTCAAATTATTAGACTTGTTTTTTAAAGACTGCTTTATTATTGTTCTAGACAACTTAATAAAATGAAGCTTTTTAAAATAAATGCTTGCTCTGAAGAGGCCCAGTGCTTTTGTATCTTCTTTTAAATAGCAGAGAATGTATACTTTCAGAAAGCCACATCAAATTTAAAGATCTGTAAAAGTATAATCTGAAATGTAACAGTGTCCTGTTTAGTATTAAAATAAGGCAGCTGAGTTAAACCCTAGTTTAAATAGTAGATCTATTTAAATAATTGGGAGGAGTTAGTGTGATTACATTTAAGAAAACTTTCTGGCATTATGTACATTTCTCCAATTCTTTGCTATTTCTATGGGTCAAGCACACATGCACAGAAATACACAGCAAACAGTGTATATCATCTGTACTGTTTGCTGTTTGGCAAATTGCTGGGAGGCAGAGACCCTTTTTCCTTGTTTTCCTCCCCCAAAACTAAGGTGCATCTTATACTCCGAAAATACGGTAGTTTTGTCGCCATGCCAAGGGTGCTCCCTCTCCTCTAAATGGCAAAACAGTAAATGATTAAATTAAAATTTTAATAATTTCAGTCAGAGGCTTTTAATGACAATAAATGCAGGTAGTCTTCAACTTACGACAGTTCATTTAATGACTGTTCCAAGTTACAACAGCACTGAAAAAAAGTGATTTATGACTGTTTTTCACACAACCAATGCAGCATCCCCACAGTCACATGATCAAAATTTGGATGGTTAGCAATTGATTCATATTTATGACGGTTGCAGTGGCCTAAGGTCATGTGATCACATTTTGCAACTTTTTACAAGCAAAGTCAATGTGGAAACCATATTCACTTAACAACCGTTACTACCTTAACTGCAATGATTCACTTAACAACTGTGGCAAGAAAAGTCGTAAAATGGGACAAAATTCACTTAACAAATGTTTCGCTTATCAACAGAAAATTTGGGCTCAATTGTGGTCATAAGTCAAGGACTACTTGTACGTTTTTCTAAATTTTTAGAATATCTAGTCAAAATCTTATAAAACTGAATCACAGAAAATCACATGTAAATTATGTCCATTTCAGCTTTATCTTATGAAAATGGCTTTTATCATATCAAATTCCTAGCTCTTGGTTATTGAAGGTTTTATTTTGTTTTGTTTTACTTTTGCTGGATTTACCTAGACAACAAAACCTTGGTGCGGTGTGTTAGGTTTGGCAGAGTGAGGAAATAGAGGCAGAGAACAAAGAATCTGAGAGATAACTTTTTACTAATATACCGCTCTTCATTCAGCAGTTATGAGCGAAATTTAAAAAACTAGAATCCAAAATATTGTGCTAATATTCTTGCTAGAAAGTCTTGAATTATATTGTAAATTATCATTTTTATGCTTGCACCATTATTAAATAAATATATACAGTACACTGGCCTGATTGACAGATCAGTCAAGCTTAAATCTGAGGTTTCTTCTGGGGATGGATAAAGGTAGACTTATATCAGTATTTTAAGTCCTTTAGATTTAAGTTAATTCACTCCGCTTGATTCCCAAATAATGCCAGACAAATGTGGAAAATGTAACATGGCAGCGATTCATCTGCTGCTCCTTCCATCATAGTAACAGCTATTTTTCTAAACACGGGCATTTCCTAGCCCTGCCTTACATTCTTGCAGAACAAGAAACAAAATCCAGGAGAAGCCAAACAATGAGTGGACAGCTTGTCCTTCAGTGTCTCTGGCGGGATTCAGTGAGAGCTCATTTCCCTTTTAAGTGCCTTATAGCATCTCTTAGAGTCTAGCTTTGGCACCAAAACAACAGGCTTTCCATCACCTCAGGGATGGTTCAGGGATGTTATAAATACACTATTAGTGGGGAACTAGTATAAGTAAATTAGCTGGAATTTTTAATAGAAGTTTTAATAAAAGGAAAAAAAGATAAGGAGCAAAAACATGCTCTGCTTGCCTGACACCAGGACCAGTTACAGCTGCTATTAATATGCTTCTAATGCTCTTACAAGGAATTACTGAATTAGCAGGCTTGAAAACAAAAAGCATCCTAACGGGTCTGAATGAATAATCCTAGTTAAGGTTTTCCAATTATTTTAATTTGTTCTCCCCTCCACTCCAATGTACTCCATATGCTTAATTTTTTTTAAAACACTGTTACTTTTCCTTCCTCAGGTAATAGCAAATAAGCCTTACCAGCAATCGGATAGGCTGTCAGTTATAGTTAAAAGAAATTGCTTTTAAAAATGACATACCGATTTCACTCATTTTCCCAGGATATTAAACTTTTAATGGCTGCAGTATGAATATTTCATGACAGAATCTTTTCAATAAGTTGTTTTGTCCTGAAGGATATTGTGAGGCCTAATTTCTGACTAGTTGGAACTAGTTAAATATTGTAGTTGCCAACTTTTTCCTTTGGAATACAAACTAAAGTACATCTATCTCTGCTGTTATATATTGTATTTATACTGCCCAGTTGTTATTTTTACTGTCATTGTATAAAATTAAGCACCAGCTATTGTTATTTCCTCTTGCCACAAGATGGCTAATTAGCCTTTCAATGGAGGTGAAGTGGTTTATTTATTCAATTTTATTTATTTCTATAATTTCTATAACTGTCCTTCTCAGCCAAGTAACTCTTAAGTTGTTCTAAAACTATAAAACAGTTAAAACAATAAAGCATCAAAAAAAAAGTCCTGGGGCAGGGATGTCAAACTCGAGGGCCGGATCCGGCCCGTGGGGTACTTAGATCTGGCCCGCGGGGCCGCCCAGGAAACAACGAAGGACTGGCCCACGGTGCTTTTGCCAGCAAAAATGGAGCTTGAGGGTGGCGGGCGGCCCTCCCGAGCTCCGTTTTCACTGGCAGAGGGTTGCAGGAGGCCGTGGCAACTGAAGATGGAGCTCAGGAGCCTGTTTTCACTGGCAGAGCCCTCGGCCACCACAGGTGCCCCCGACATGAATGTTGTTGAGCTGGCCACACCCACCCTGGCCACGCCCACCCCAGCTCCCCGAGGTCAAACACAAGCCTGATGCAACCCTCAATGAAATCAAGTTTGACACCTCTGTCCTGGAGCAACAGAAAAGTTAGCATCCACATTTGTGTACATACATCTGGTTAACAACAACAACCTGGTATCCTTTTGCACAAAATGATTCAATTGCAAGTAATTTTGCAACCTGGATTTCCCCCTCCCCCCAATAGCTGGAATCTTGACTGCAGGGTACAGCAGTGACTGGGGGAGAAATCTGTTTTAAGCAATGCCTGCAGATTAGTCAAAGGAACAGGATGTGGAAGGTTGCTTGGGATAGGAACTACCAAGATCCCTTCCTCTGTTCCATGAGAAAGAAGGCAGAAGAAGTTCCAGATGTCACACTTCTTCCCTCCACCACCACCACAGAAGCAGCAAAACCCATGGAAAAAAACGAGCTGGTTGGTTTTCCATTGAAGGGAAAAGAGAAGATGATTGTCACTCTTTCTGCATCCAAGCCAAAGCTAAACCACCAAAGGGGACCAGAGCTGGTCCTGAAGCAGCCAAAGTCATGCACACTTAAGGCTACGGGGTGTTACTTGCATGTAATTCCCCATTAATTAAATGCCACCTGGAAGATACTGCCTGAACATCTAAGCCAGGGGTGTCAAACTCAAGGCCCGTGAGCCAGATCTGGCCCATGGGGTGCTTAGATCTGGCCCACGGGGCCGCCCTGGAAACAGCAAAGACCAGCCCGCGGTGCCTCTGCCAGCAAAAACAGAGCTTGCGAGGGCCACGTGCGGCTCTCCCGAGCTCCGTTTTTGCTGGCAGAGGGTTGCAGGAGGCCATGGCAACTGAAAACGGAGCTTGGGAGCCTGTTTTCGCTGGCAGAGCGCTTGGGCTACCATAGGCACTTCTGACACAAGTGACATTGAGCTGGCCACGCCCCCCAGCCCCCCCCCCAGGTCAAACACAAACCTGAATGCGGCCCTCAATCAAATCGAGTTTGACACCCCTGATCTAAGCTAAGCAGTGCAAGTAAAATGTGACGTGTTTCAGCACTTGATTTCCCATTCTGGTGTTTCATTTTGGAAATAGATATTTACAGTAGACTTCAGTTTAATATTTTTGTTTTGATTTGTGGAAGGCAATAAAATCAGTGTCTGGCATAAAATCCAAATCCGAATTCTGGTGCGAAATCAATATCCATGAGACAAACCAATATTCTGTGAAGTCACTTAAATCAGTGCTTGCCCAGCATTTGACAGTGAAATTCCAGTTATTTAAATCATGATAATTTAACTGTGATTTAAATTACAGTTAAATGATTCCCACTTAAACTCTAACAAGAAAAACAGCACACTCAGACAAAAACCACCACAAAACAGCAGTCCTCTGAGAGCTAGCTTGGTGTAGCGTTAAGGCACCAGACTAGAAACCAGGAGTCCAGGAGCTGCTTTAGCCACAAAGCCAGCTGGGTGACCTTGGGCCATCCCATTATCTCAGCTATGGGCAAACCATTTCCAAAACTGCTGCCAGGCACTCATCAGAACCCATGAGCAACCTGAAGTCATACCCATACTGAGCCTTTTGGCCTCTTACAGTTAGATATTTCCTGGTCACTTCATCTCTCTTTTGATGCATCAATGAGACAACAGCAAGAATAAGTTATCTGTCATACCTCCATCCCTTTTCTCTTAACCACTGGCATATTTCACAAAGTATGCCAGTGGTTAAGCGAAAAGGGATGGTATGACAGATGTTCTTGCTGCTGTCACACACTTTGTGGTGTCCTGCTATCCCAGGACACTGGTCTGATTATGAACATTTCAAGAATGGAAGAATAGAAGCTGCTGAACATTGTGGTTACGTGTACAACCCAGGGTTATTCATCTTGTATGCTTGGTCTCAGAATTCAGAACAACTAGGGAGGGGGAAGGCTGAGCAGGTAGCCAAAGAGTTTCTGCTACAAACATTGGTCTTTTTTTAAGCTTTAATTTCCTGACTAGCTATTTACTTCTGTGAAATAGACTGCCAATAATCAGGATTTAAAAGGAAAGCTATATTCCTATATTTTAAGCAAAGCCTTGGAGAGTTTTTTTGCCTCATGGAATCAATTCTGTAACTCAGCGGTGTCAAACTCGATTTCATTGAGGGACGCATCAGGGTTGTGTTTGACCTCGGAGGGCCGGGTGTGTGGCCAGGCGTGGGCGTGGTCATGAAGGGTGTGGCTGGGGTGGGCGTGGTCACAGTGGGCATTTCACGCAGGCTCAAGATGCATTTTTCCCTTCTTTCTTTCCACAGTTCTTTACTATAACCATTTTCCAATCTCTTCTACCAGATATTATTGGCAAACATTTATTACGTATTCTTCATACTCCACTAAACTTTTTATTTCTAAATTTATACCCCATTGTTTAATAGTAAATTGTTTTTCCAGGCAGAAAAGCTATTTATACTATTGTATTTTTATTATTTAACTAATAAAAATGCCCCCCCTCGTGGCCCGTTTTGGCCGGCAGAGGCACCGCGGGCTGGTCCTTTGGTATTTCCAGGCCGGCTCCGCGGGCCAGATTTAAGCACCCCATGGGCCGGATCTGGCCCGTGGGCCTTGAGTTTGACATCCCTGCTGTAACAGAATAGCCAGAGGTTCATTTCTCCATGATACATGAAGATGAAGAAGCTTTCTTCTTTTTTTTGGTGAGGAAAAAAATTCTCTTTTGTTAAAACATAGATCTATGTTCCCAATGAAGAAATTGCATAATGTAAATAAAGTATATCTTTTGCAGATGGATATGAAGATTTTAATGTACATTTTCATTTCCTTTTTTTATACTTACTAACTCTGGCAAGTGACCTCTTGATTGTGAACAATTTGTTTTACAATTCTCCATTTAGAATTCAAAGTGAGCACAACTTCCCAATGGGAATTAACTGCAAATGGGAATTGACTGCACATTTAACTCTGATTCTTTTTCAATCCTCCTTCCTGAAGGTCTGCATTTCTTACTCAAATCACAATCTGGAAAATAATGATATTTGTGTTTCAGAAGGGAGCCAGACCAACCATCACTGAATTCTTGTCTTTGTGGAAGAAATACAATACTATTTCATGAGGAGAAAAAAAAGAGAATTTGATGTAGTGGTGTTCTATGCTGTTTGCTACTCTGGGTTTGTCATTGTCAACTTGGGCCTACATTAATAACCAGTGTATTCTAAAGTCTTACATGGCATGAATTTTCACATGATTTCCTGAAGATTTCTGGAAATTATAGCTTGAAAGCATAAGAATTCATTAAACATGGCCAATTTTTTTTTAAAGTTTTAGCCTAAGAGTACCAGTACATCAAGAACTAAGGCAAACTCCATGTCTATCAACATGCATAGATACAAAAAATAAACTCTCACAGGTACATGGCCATAAACTGCCATATGTACAGTATACAAACGATGTCCCAAGATATGCATAACCTTCCCCATGCCGTGAATCGACATATAAGTGCACACATGTGCAAACTAAGTTTTTCATTTGGAGGAAAGAGACTCAGGCTGGATCTTTTTCTAGAAATATTTTTGTGGGTTTGGTGGTTTGTTCATTTTGCTTGGTTCATTTGTTTCATTTGCCAGTTACAAGCATTTTGGACCGTTAGAAGGCCAATTTTAATACAGACAATTACAATGCACAACACATGTTCTAACGAATGGGCGGGGAAAGAGAAAGGATTTGGAAGAAGATTAAGTTTGTGGATAATTAAGCTCAGCTTCAGGTGGATTGTCCACCCTTTAAAGCAGGGGTGTGGCAACTTTTAAGTTTTGTGGACTTCAACTTCCAGAATTCCCAGCCAGCCAGACTTAACCATGCTGGCTGGGGAATTCTGGAAGTTGAAGTCCACAAGTCTTAAAGTTGGCAAGGTTGGACACCCCTATTTTAAAGTATCTCCATTACCTTTTCCTGACCTACTAGCTCCCAGATGGTTGGATATAGTCATTACAGTGATCACCTCCACCTGGAGTGATGGGGTGGGTTATAGTCTAACCTATTTAGAGGACACCAGCCTGAGAAAGGCTACTCTGCACCTGATAATTAGATATTACATTGTTGCACTAGAAAAACAGATTCTGGTCTTTCCCGGGCAGTTTTTCTCAGAGGAAAATCCTGAAAACATCAGGTATATTGAGCTTTCATTAAACAAAACCATTGGGGAGAAAAGGGGGTTACTGGATCTTGTGACTTAAATAAATATAAGGGCTTTTTTTCCCTTTGTGCTAGAAAAACTACTTTAAACATGGGATATAATATACACACAGAGAAGATGAAACTCAACGCTTATTTCTGTTTGTGGCATTTTCTTCTCTTTTAAAAACAATATGGCTTGTTAAATTCACTGACAAATAATCTCAGTGGCTGAACTAGATTCAGCATTACTCAAAACACATTTTGCATCCTTTATTAGAAGTATTGTTGTTGTTTGACCATTCAGTTGTGTCTGACTCATGGCGACTTGATAGTGTTCTCCATGCTTAGAAATATTAGAAATATGAGAACTTGTTTCACTTGAGGATGAAAATGCACCTCAAGAGGCCACCAGATGTTATATCCCTTAACCTTGTGTGTGAAAAGTATATGGAGCTCTGTTATTCCATGTATTTTCAGGTGTAGAGAAAGACAGCTAACCATGTGTCTATCTTCCCCTTCATCCTTCAATACTGAAAAGAGAAATGGTCTCAAAGGGTCAGGGAAATGAAGATCTGATATGACTTGCAACCTCTGAGTAAACTTCACAGACATAAATTATGTCTGGAGATTACAATCAGATAATTTACTTTTTAAGATTTTTTTTAATGCCATCTTTATTATTTTTTGTAAATAAGATGGCAAATGTACATACTATTCCTTCCTCCGCCTATTTTCCCCACAAGAAATATGCATTCCCTGTAATTCCCTGTAAACGTTTACTGTTTTGGTTGTTAGAAACCAACTGGGAAGCTTGTAAATTCTGTTTTTTTATTCACTGCTTAATGGCCCCTCCTGTTCATGTGCCTATGGTGAAATCACTTGACTACTGATAAGACTATGGATGCCTTACTAAGCTTCAGGCCAATGAAGAGATTGGACAATCATTGGTCTGAAATGGTATAGGGCCGTGATGGCAAACCTATGGCACGCGTGCCACAGGTGGCATGCAGAGCCATATCTTAGGGCACACAAGGCGTTGCCCTGTCAGCTCCAGCGCTCACAGCCTTCCGGAGGGCGGAAAGAGGTCGTTTTCGCCTTCCCCAGGCTTCAGGAAATCCTCCGGAGCCTGTGGATGGCGAAAAACGGATCCAACGGGCCTACCGGAAGTTCAGAAATGAACTTCCCATTGGGCCATTTTTCACTCTCCCCAGGCTTCAGGAGGCTTTCCTGAAGCCTGGGGAGCAGTAATGGGTTGCTGCTGATTCCCATACCGGTGGCGGAAATTTGCCACCGCTCGCAGAACCAGTAGCGATGGCTGGCTGGCCATGCCCCCAAACCATCTGCTCATCCCTTGAAAGCGGCTGGCATGCGCAGAAGGTCATTTCCGAGTTGTGACACACAAAACACGTACATGCGTTGCGATGTGATGCAAACCGGTAGGAAAGGTAAGTAGAACCCATCCCTGCTGGGGAGGGTAAAAAACGGCCCAATGGCCCAACCGGAAGTTCGTTTCCGAACTTCCAGTAGGCCTGTTGGGTCCGTTTTTCACCATCCACAGACTCCGGAGGCTTCAGTGAGCCCTGTGTGCATGCGCAGGGGGGCAGAGTGGGTGGGGGTTGTGCACGCATGCAAAGGGGGGAGGTCATTGCATTATGGGTGTGGGCAGACGCACACGTGCTATTGCGCACGCCCTTTTGGCACCCGAGCAAAAAAGGTTCGCCATCGCTGGTATAGGGTCTCCTGCCTGAGCAGGTGGTTGGACTAGAAGACCTCCAAGGTACCTTCCAATTCTGTTATTTGGAGTTAATGTGAATTGGGATGAGAGAGACTTACTGGCCCAAAGTCACCTAATTGGCTTTCATGCCTAAGGTAGGAATTGAACTCTCAACCTCCTGCTTTCTAACCTGGTGCCTATTAGACCAAACTGGCTCATTCTTTATTTTAACTGTTAAGTAGAACTTTATTTTAAAAAAGTATGAAACTCCCTTATATCTGCGTGTTTGTTTGTTTTTTTGCTTTTTTGCTTTTAATTTCTTGTTCTGTTTTCCCCCCCCCCCTTTATTCTGTCTAATTATTTAAAGGCAGAGTTATGATTCTGCCGACATAGGTTCTTGAAACTGTCTTGATCTTTGCTGAGTTGTCAGTATTCTTTTACTGAACATTTGTAGAGATTAGAAATTTAAAGATCTTTAATAATTGTTTGTAATAAGTGGCTTCTTTGGAGGAATGTGTTAAACCATTCCCAACTGGGCACAATTGCCTGATTGGATGGAGAGAGAAGTGATCTTTATTAGCTCAAATTGTAGGTGCCGAAAGCACTGGAATCATGTACATGGTTATTTATTAATTAATTAATTAATTAGATTTATATAGCCTCAAAGTGTAAGCACTCTCTAAGCGGTTTACACCAGTAAGCAATGTATATTTATATTGCCCCCAACAATCTGGGTCCTCATTTTACCTACCTCGGAAGGATGGAAGGCTGAGACAACCTTGAGCCGGTAAAATTTGAACCGCTGAACTGCTGATCACAGTCAGTTAAAGTGGCCTGCAGTACTGCACTCTAACCGCTGCGCCACCTCGGCTTAACCCAAACCATAAGGCTTTTTTGTGCAGTTGCCAGACCCAATAGAACTTTATAAAGAAACTAACTTATTACAACTAGGAAGCTGTCTAATATGCATAACAATAATCAGCTACTCATTACATTCACTGTAGTGATACGTTCTTGCAAATGTTAATACAAATGTGAGAAACAGCAGTTTATACTGTTGTCTTGTTTTAAACAAGTATATTTATTGCTGACAGAGAGATGTAAAAAGCCTGCTAATGTGAAATGCAAACATTAATGCTTTCTTGCTTTCTTTCAGTCCCTTCAGTTGGAAGAATGGTCCGCGTCTTCGTCTACGGGACACTAAAGAAAGGCCAGCCAAACTACCCACACATGATAAGTGGGGTTCATGGGACATCCCAATTTCAGGGCAGAGGACTTACATTGGAGAAATACCCGCTGGTGATTGCAGGGAAATATAATATCCCTTATTTGCTGAATAATCCAGGAAAGGGGCACCGTGTTACTGGAGAAATATATTTTGTTGATGATCAGATGTTGCAATTCCTTGATGAATTTGAAGGATGCCCAAACATGTATCAGCGTACTCCAGTGAGAGTTGAGGTACTCGAGTGGGAAAATAAAGATAGCACGTCTGAAGGAATATCAGCAATTAAAAACATCCTGGAATGTGATGTGTATAGCACTACTACTTACCAGCCAGAATGGATGCATCTCCCTTACTATGATAACTATGATTCCTTTGGGAAGCATAATCTTTCATACGTCTTGAGAGAAAGCAGAGAATAGAAGTGGAGAACCAAACAATACTTTTAGCTATGAACACCTACCCAGGTGCTGAAGAATATCTTTACTATTTTATGTTGAAATACAGTCCTAATTTACCTCTTCAGAATATAATTGAATTAACTTATGTTATTAAGTGAACGTCCAAGTAAACAAGATGATGAAAGAATGATCCGAATGCCAGCACTCATCAGATGAAGCATTTGTCTTGCTAGGATTAAACAGGGTAATTTAAATATTTTAATTATGTTAAAATAATATCAATATTCAGGTAGTCATATCACTTCCCAAAATGTGGAATGAATGAATGTGGGGAGGACATGAATGGAAGAGGAGGCAAAAGTGATACTATTATGCCTTATTTTTTCATTCCTTATAGCCCATTTCTGGTTAATGAATATTTCTACTCAGCTATTGATTTTAGTATACAGTAATCCCTCGCTATATCACGGTTCACCTTTCACGGTCTCGCTGCTTCACGGATTTGCATCGTGCATTGTGTTCTGCATTCTGATTGGCTGATTGGTAAAACAGCTTGCCAAGAGCAGTGAAATACACGTGAGGCCAGGGGTGAAATCCTCCCGGTTCGCACAGCTCAACAACCTGGTGGCGTTCGCGGCGTGGGGCTTCCCCCACCCGCTTCCTCCGCCCACCTGGATATCGGCATCTGCGTTCTTTTGCCCTCTGCGCATGCGCAAAGCTGAAGTTACTACTTCACGGATTTCGCCTATCACGGGTTCTTTTTGGAACGTAACCCCAGCGAAAAACGAGGGATTTCTGTATATATAAATTGCCTCCTAATGTCTTCTTCAGCTATTTAAAACTGCATTGCTTACTTTTGGTTGAAAGTCCTGAACCATCAGTATTCTTGCAATTTTATCATCCGTGCATAAGCTTTTTATATCAGTGATGTACCTATTTCTTTTTTGCCATTGACTTCTTGCAATACTGTATATAATTTTCATACGTCATGCTGCTTTTCTTCATAATATGAATCCTCTTAAAATTGTTCATGGTATAGTAGTGAGTTAAAATTTGACAAAATTCTTATATTACTACTGGTTTCAAATAAGATAACTTGTTCAAAATTTTCAGAAATCGTGGATTTTGATTTTTTTTAAAAAATCACACTATTCTAGAGTTATAGGACCTGAAACATGTAGTCTCTTCCATTTGAAATAAATCTTAAATGTGGCAGTATATAATGAGAATGGAGGATACTAGTACATTGCTTCTTCATCTGCTGTAAGGGAAGGAGAGGCAGAGCCTGGGAGCAGAGTCCAGAGAGGAAGTAGCCTGGAGTCTACATACCCATAAGCAGTCCAAGTTCAGCCTCTCTTGAGTTCCCCTAATTCTTATCTCCTGCCAATTTAGTGCTGATTGTTAATTGACTAGATTCCTGTGTATATGCATTAGCAATAAATCTGATTAACAGCAACTTGATTCTTTGCGCCTTACATCTGCTATCTTAATTGGTCTCTGATAAGCTACTCCATCAAAAATTTCATCTGCATCCTTCATCTGAGTGTATGAATCTGGTAACATCTGAAAGGCGTCAAAATAGCTCAATTTTGTCCTTTGTTGGATAGAAGAGACGTCTTGTCAGCTAGTCTCATAATGCCAACATATAGTCAAGCACATTACATAAAAGTTCAGATTGTGTAGGAAAACCTTAAATATTTTAATATACTGCAAAATATACTGTATATTAAATATTTTTAATATACAGTAAAATATTTTCAATTTAACTGACAAATTGTCAGAAAATATTGCCAATCGCATATATGTACACACACTTAAAAAGTTTAAACATCTTAACATAGTTTATCTTAAAAACTTTAAAAGTCACACATAGTTTATATGCCAAAATGTTGATTTTATTAATTTTATTCGTGTAAATAGATCTAATGAAAAGAATTACAAATTTCATATATACAAATATTTATAATGTAGTGAAGTGCAAGTTTCAGGGAAATGTTAATTTAAATTGTGAAAGCTGACCTAAATCAACTCACTTCATTTTTATTTTATTTGTTTTTGTTTTTTTGTAATTTAAAAAAAAAGTACAGCAATAGTTGAGTTTCCATAACGCCTTTGCTTTCATAAACATTCATTTTAATTTCTGGTTGACCATAAAACAAGCTACTGCGACTGTGGTAAGTTTAGAAAGAAATGAGTTATTCCAATTCCACAAGTTCATCTCCTTCCCCAACAGTATCGCCAATTTTGCAGTATACCGCTTTCACCTGCAGCACAAAAAAAAGGGTTCTAAACACATTTTTATTTTTAAACTGTAGTTCGTTATATCTAGAGAATAGACTCTGCCAATGATTGGAATGGCTTTGCCTAATTACCTTGACTAGCCAAACTATTTTGTATATAAGTGTCCGGGGGGGGGGGTGTATGTAGGCCAGTGATGGCGAACCTTTTTTTCCTCGGGTGCCGAAATAGTGCACATGTGCGCTATTGCACGCGTGTGCGTGCCCACACCCATAATTCAAAGCCCCCACTCATCACTCCCCCTGTGCATGCATGCATGACCCCCCCAAACACCCATTTCTCGACTTCCAGTGGGCCCGGTAGGCCCATTTTTTGCCCTCCCCAGGCTCCAGAGGCTTTCTTGGAGCTTGGGGAGAGCAAAAACGCTCCCCCCGCCACCCTGGAGGCCCTCCGGAGGCCAAAATCGCCCTCCCGGAGCCTCTGTGCAAGCCAAAAATCAGCTGGCGGGCACGCACATGCGCGCTGCAGCTGAGCTAGGGCAACGGCTCGCGTGCCGGCAGATACGGCTCCGCGTGCCACCTGTGGCACTCATGCCATAGGTTTGCCATCACTGATGTAGGCCCTTGAAGAGGTTGAAGTGTGCATTTTTGAAGAAGTGACAGCTTCAGTTCCTCAAGGAACAGATTCGGAGGTTGCATCGCTCATGGCATTGCCCTGCACGAAGTCCTTTGCAAATCGGTTACACACTCCTAAGCTCATACATAGTCAATTCCGTATCAAGTATGTAAACAAACATGAAATTACTGATACCTGAAAAAAAAGTGTCTTTCGGAAGATCTTTAGACAAGTTGTGTACATTTTGCATGTTTCCATTTCTACTCAAACACTGCATCAATAAATGAATGTGGGTTCTTTAACACTATATAGTTTTCTGATCAGTTCAACCATTCTGTAGAAAGCAGGATGCAAGAAGCTATATGGGGTAGTCCATATGGCCTTTCCCATCTTTTCTTGGTTTGGTTTGTGGTTTTTCTAAACTCACAGCAGTACCTGAGATTACATAATTCTGCTATCTTTAATATTTATTAAATCAGATCCATTTACACCGCTGCCCTTCTTACAATCTGAAACGTTCATTTTAATGTTCTGAATGAACAGGCAAATGTTTTGAGGTTATGAAGAAAAGTCAGGACACAAATCTAGCACAAACAAAATATGCTAGTCCAGTTGTAGCAAGCAAGGAAGGGCCTTATTCCAGTTCTATAAATGCACATATTTGCGCATGTGCATAATACATAAAAGGTGACTATGCAAAAGTTAGACCGGGGTCCCCAAACTTGGCAACTTTAAGACTTGTGGACTTCAACTCCCAGAATTCTCCAGCCAGCATAGCTGGCTGGAGAATTCTGAGAGTTGAAGTCCACAAGTCTTAAAATGCCAAGTTTGAAGACCTCTGAGTTAGATCAAGGCACACTTCGTGAGACATAATCGGACATGTCTAAAATGAAGGTTGGGTAAAGCTCGTCTGGAAATCTCGCATGTAATACAGGTAGTCCTCGACTTCCAACCATTTGTTTAGTGACAGTTCAAAGTTGCAACAGCACTGAAAAAAGGGGACTTATGACCATTTTGCTCACTTAACGATTGTTGTAGCATCTCCATAGTCACTTGATCAAAATTGGGCATTTAGGATGTATTTATGAAAGTTGCACTGTCCCGGGATCATGTGATCACCAGCTGTCTTTTGATAAGCAAAGTCAATGGAGGAAGACAGATTTGCTTAATGACCACATGGTTCACTTAACAACTGTGGCAAAAAGGTCATAACATGGGGCAAAACTCACTTAACAACTGCTTTGCTTGGCGGCAGAAATTTTGGCCTTAGTTATGGTCATGTCAAGGTCTAACTGTGGTGGTTTTTATTTTATTATTATTATTTTATTTGTTTATTTATATCCCACCTTTATTATTTTTACAAATAACTCAAGGCAGTGAACATATCCAACCCAGTTTCCTACTCCTGTTTTCCCCACAGCAACTCTGTGCAGTGGAATGGGCCGAGAGAGACCCAAGGTCACCCAGCTGGAACATTCTAGAAACGATGCTTTTGCTATTAAATTGTGACATTAAACATTTTGGTAGTCCCAAGTCTTGGTATACCACTACAGTCTCAGTATAATACCCTGTAATGCCAGATTTTCTGAGTAATACTTTGCTTTCTTTAAATAGCGTTATGTTCAACCTGTCAAGTATTATAGGACACTGGAGTGTAACTAAGACATACCTTGCCAGTTTTAGAAGCAACCAAACTGTTCTGCATTTTCATAGCTTCAATCACGCAAATTTCTTGACCTTCTGCAACCTGGTAAAAGCAATAGATAGCACTGATGTTAAAAAAAATAAAAATATGCCATCAAGCTGTTTCATTCTTTCAGAAAATTAATAAAGCTATTCTGTTTGGACCCTGCTAGTAGAGAAGCAAGCAGCTAGTGATCCATAATGCAGTTCCATCTACCTGTTAAACCTGCAGCTATGAATGAGATTGAACACATTGTTTCTTTAGAACAGGGGTCTCCAACCTTGGCAACTTTAAGACTTGTGGACTTTAACTCCCAGAATTCCTCAACGGGCTGGGAGTTGAAATCCACAAGTCTTAAAATTGCCAAGGTTGGAGACCCCTGCTTTAGAACAATTAAATATCATCACTGAAATATGAGAATATTTTTCTCTAATATTCTCTTCGAAAGCAATTGTTTCTGAAGAAGACAGTATGGACCACGCCATCCACTCTGGATTAACAAGATTCTGAAGGGGATTGAGGATGTGCAACAGAAAGAGAATATAAAGCAAAAGAGTATTCCTGTTTGCCTTGGAGATTTTGTAACATTGCTCCCAAAACACTGTCGGCAATGGTTTAAGATTCTTCCATAAAATGATCTCAAATACCAGGTGAATTAATAGGGTTAGGGTAATAAAAAAAAATCAGCCTCCCTGCCAATCTTTACTGTTTATTTTCTTTAATAATGTTTCAGGAAAATTCATTGAAGTTAATAAATCATGACTAAATTCTTATTTAAACAAGAATTTGAAACTGAAATATAATCAGTTTCACCTAATGCACATATACAGTAAACAAATGGTACAAAAGAACTACCATTTATAGCCTTAGATAAAATTGCTATTACAAAATTGTACATTATAAAGAAAAGTAACTTTAATATAAGCTCTGAATATAAGGCATTCAATACTGAAATTATTCTAGATATTATGCAAAGTCAGAAAATCAAATTCAGAGCTGCACTATATCAAATTATATACTTATGGGCATGTGTGGGCTTATACTGCTTAATGTTTCTCCTACATGTAGCAGTCTAAAACATCAGGCAAATATTTAGTGAAACCTCTCAAAATTGTTTATATTTTTCAAGAAGATTTCTTACTATTTTGTACCTTCTTTCCATTTACACATTTTATATTTATAATCTGCAGTTGTCCTGCTATGATACTATATTTTACAATTGTGTTTAAAATTTATAGTTCTGATTCTTTTAGATTTTGATCCTAAAGGGGAAGAAATGAAATATATTAACAAATAATATTCCTGTCACACTTAAAATCAACTTATGGTACACACATTGAATATTCATCTCTTTGTAAAGGATTTAAAAAAAAACACCACTGTCATTTGCTAATCTAGAATGATGCTTTGTTTACACAATGGCAATGGGTATCCAGTCATCTTACTTCTGTGACTTCCCAACAAGTTTGCAAGCAAAATCATGTGACCTAAAAGGCTTCTTATCTACCAGTTGAGAAGATGAGGTATTAAAATAGTTCAACATGGGCACAGGTTAACATTTAGGATTTTCCCATTGTTTGTTTTACTTACAAAAGAAAACCCTATAAATTCCATCTGGAAGTTTGCAGAGTCTTTGGAGAATAATACATGAGCTACAAGGCTTTATACACATCAGGTCATGGTCCCCTCATCTATTTCCTTGCTGTCCATCTTTTCATCTGAAGTGTATGATCACACACAGATTTCACTATTTACATGACTAGAAAACCGTAGAACTTTTTATCAAATGCTTATAAACTATAAACTGTTTATTTACTATGAGGTAAATATTCACCTCATATTGGTGGTGGACATACAATGGTCTACATGAGCATGATTTTCCAATAGAAAATTGGTTATATGTGAAATTGACCTCTGAATAGGACCAATCAATGTGTTTTCCAAGCCAGAATATTACACTATAAGCCATATATTTCTCTGGAAATATAGGCATGCTTTTCTTCTGTAAGGTTGAAAGGTCTGTGTGAATTACATAAATATATAGGCAGGACAATACAGACCTTCCTACTGAATTAACACTCTATTCCATGAGATAATTATGTTGTGGGTAAAAATAAGAACAAATCTGTTCCTTTTATATTTGAAGGCAGTCCTATTTTTGTGTATCAAATCATGGTTGTCCTTTAAAACTGAGCTCTTCTGAATTTTGTGGTGGAGTTCTCAAATAAAGAAGAATTTTAAAAGAAATCTGTATTTGGAAAAAAAAAGCAAATAATAGTTGGAAGCCTTTGGAGATAAAGTCACCTATTTAACTTTTTACCTTAAGGGAGGAAAAAACTGTATTTCCATAGATACCCAATATTTAAACACTGTGGCTTTACTTCTAATAATAGTTAATTTGTCTAAAATGGCTTTAGTGGAAAGTGTCACTTAAAGCGACCACATTTAATAATTATTCTTTATGTCAATCCTTTTATAGTCTTTTCTTCCTACTGTGTTGCAAAACAGCAAATCCTAAAATTAGTCCCCAATATCTCACAATTTCCTACTTCATTCATTCTCTAGGGCTTTGTTCAGTTTCTTTCACTGCATAATTGTGTGCATCTTTTTGCCTGCCTGTATTATTTAAGCCGGAAAATGAATATCTTAAGAGATCTCTAAAATATCCTCTTTCATCATTTAAGGATTAAGTTCAGCTTTTAAAAACCCAGTAACTTTTCCAGAGAGATTGAGCTGGCATAAAAGTACACATATACACAAATCATATCCAATTGTATAATTTGTATTAATTAAATCCACTTGTGATTAAAATGTGTCTTTATATATCAATGGTTTTAATGAAGGTTTGAAATGGGGAAAGGGATTTATTAAGTACAACCCAAAAAATGTATTCACCAATACCAATTTCAGCCTTAAACTCTCTGATTTCTAAAAAGGCAAATTAAAAAAAAAAAAGAAAATGCAAATTATGTTTCAAATATATTTTTTCATTCGGAGGAAACAGAATCAAAAGTGCTGGGATTAAAGCTAAATGTGAAAAATAATATTTAATATTTCATTCTAAAATGAAGCACAACATCAGATTCCATGACGTCTTGCATCAATTCTTCAAATTCCATTTTTAAAGTACAGCTGTTCATTATAGCAACTTGAAACAAAATATGGGCTTAAACTGAGGATTTGTACAGCCTTGAGGCTTATGCAAAGAAAATTAAAATATGGCAGGGCTTCTTGAATAAATAGTGTTTCGAAACTGGCGCACAAAAAAAATCATAACAAAAGATTGCTAATGGTTTTTCTATGGACATTTAGAGGTACGACGAGGTCTCAGACCGATTTTTGTGAACCTAGCCCACTTCCCTAATACTTCTGTGAGTCATCAAGACTTAATTATTGTGACAGGGTATCTTCAATGTTAGGCTTTCAAAACAGTCACAAGCCTTGCAAGTCTTTTTGATAAAACCAATCGGCCCTGATGTATTTCTCCACTCTGTCTAATTGGTGTAAAGTTTGGAGATCTGACTCCCGTATCTTGCGCCCAGCTTGCTGCATCCTCTCCTCTGACACCAGGTCAAGGTTCACATTCGCCTCTGATTATCAAAGTGGCATTCATTAAGCAGTGGTCTGCCTCGCACCAAAAGGAGCTGGATTGAAGGAAAGAAACCTCGGCCCATTTACTCAGCAGATTTTAGCATTTTAAGGAGCCCCAAATGTCACACAGTATTGCTATGTTTTGAAGAGTTTCAGCTGATGATTAATTGTGAGTGATGGGAAATAAAATCCAGTAAAGCCAGCTGCTTGCCATGGTTGGCAAAATTGCTATAATGGATATAGGCTGCCAATTTTCCAGTTTTACTGGCAAGTCTTCCAAGTGTAATTAAGGGAAGTTATAAATGATATGGAAATCTATCAAGTCCTATTTATTTTCAGAGAACTCTTTCCCCAGAGACTGTTATCTTCAAGCTTATCATTTGCTTTGTTGTGCTAATGATTTCATCCATTTATTTCTATTAAAGCCCCCATATTCCATCATAACGAGATAGATCCACTTCTTTCACAAAGGTTTAAAGAAACGGAAACCTCTTAAATCAGACTGCAAGCTTTCTATTTTCCTTTTGTAACATTTAAGCGGTAGCTTTGTTTGCTTTGGGGGAATCCCATTTTAAAATACTTCATCTTTTCTCTCTCTTTTGAATCGGCTACGAAACCTTGAAGAAACAGCCCAGATTTCTGAGACGAGGAAGTCGCAAGCCCTTTTGGAAAGAAATAAAATAAAATGTCAGCAATGTAAAAAGGGGTCTTTGATGCTACCCATTGAGCCGAGAGTGATGTTGCTCACTAATGTAGTTTGATTTGGAATAAAAGCATGAAAATGATGTGCACGGGTCTAAAATTGGAGAGGTAAAGGATGAGTGCACCGTATTCCATTTCTCAATTTCATCCTTCAGAACCACAAAATGGGGGGTTATACAGTTACTGGATGAGATTTACGGTAACAGCTGTGGTCCTCCCACACAAGGGAGGACCTTCTAATGGGGTGAGGTCTGCTTAGAACAGACGAGGAGTTACAAAACAAGATATCCTATTAAGGACAAGCCCTAATATCCTGCCTAAAGAACGCAATGAGAAAAAAAAAGTCAAATTGCCTTTAGGTAACCTCAAATCCTACGTTTTGCAGCTTCAATGAGACACACACGCTCGCAAAAATTTGGAGCTGTTTTCAAAAATGCAAACTGCTTATAAATGACAGGATGCAAAAGCAACAGACTCCCCCCCCCATCCCACCCTACCCTGTTACTCTCTAGCCACTGGAAAGCCTGCACAGGAAACCGTGCCAGTGGCATATGGCTTTCTACTGTGCTAAACATTCATACAAAAGACAGGTTCATCAGTCATTGGTATATCTGGACCAGGGGCTTAAGGGGGAGGGGAAAAGGCTTCTGATGGATGCTATTTAGAGCTGACCTGCTGCTAATACATTACCAGGGCTGGAAACTCTCCTGACATTGGAACAGCAGACCATGAAATACAGCACATACAAGAACGTACACCATGTTTGCCAGCTTCCCCAAAATAATAAATAAGCTATTTAAACTCTGCGCCTAGTATTGGGCCTGCTATAAGGAAGCCTGGGTCAGTCCTGCACAGGCCAATTAATGCACAGCATCTGCTGCACAGAAGCAGCACACGAAGCACTTCCGAATCATTTCGGCAATTAAAAGAAAATTGTTTCCTGCCTGTTACGACAGCAACTGTTTCAATGCAAGAGTGAGCATCAAATCATTGTCTGGAGCTGGAAAAAAAATTAAGCCTCTTTTTTTTTGTAACCGAGGAAGGAGGAGGAGGGCGGGACAGAGATTTCTTACGCTATAAGATCATTCTTTTGTTGCCCTACATTGTTTTTTTTCCTGCCAAATTAGACAGAAGGCTCGGAAGACTTTCAAGGACTTTCTACTGTATCACCTTCTGGTGCGCTGGGCTTCCAGAAAAAGATGGATCAATATCCACCTCTCTGAATGGTCTGTGGAACGGAAAAGGCTGCCATTTCATTTTCAGAAGGCCTCTATATTTTAGAAAGAGTCTTAAAGTTGAGAATAACCCTATGTAACAAAACAACAAAATAAAACAATTGAGCGTAAGAAAAGGCAAGACTTTGGATCTGAGCTAGTCAAAGCCATCGTTGGAATTTCATTTCAGTATCACCTTCAGTCTCAACACCGAAGAAATATATTGATGTTCATACAGCCTTACTTTTAACCACAATGGTAGCTGAAAAAACTAAATCATAGACTTACAAAGCTATAGTTATTTGAAAACAGGGACAAATTCTGATTGCAACATAATTTATTCGCTGCGATCAACGTATTTACATTCTCAAACAAAAAGCATTCTCAGGCAAAAAGGTGAGACAAAGGAGTGTGTGTTTGGGCTTAATTAAAAAAAATAAAAGTTTTTTTTAATCCCTCCTTGTTTAAACATCATGTTTATTTTATTAATATCCTGTCCCTTTTTTGCAACCACCCAGTTGTTTTGGCTACTGTTCATCCTTGAATTTTTCTCTTACTCAGTGATTTCTTGGTATTATGTGTCTAACTATAGCCCTGATATTGTTCAAATCCATGTAAAAAAAAAAGTACTGTTATTTCTCCCATACATGTTAATTCTGAAACAGGAGAGCTACCGAGATGAAAATATAATTAGCAGCAATTAACAGTGCTTGACAGATGATTATTAAACTTTTTACGCCATACTCCTTTAAGGAATGAATTTCAGTAGAGCGCATCCTAGATTTTCTGACCCTTGATTAACCAAAGGTCAGAGATGTTTCCCCTGGCAGCAATAAGTACCAATCATTGTACCCCCACTTATCCAAAACACAACTGCTCCCAGAGGTTCTAGAAATGTCCAGGGTTCCCTTTGGGAGGTTGGGTTAGTTTAACAGCCAGAGGGCATAAATAAGTGGGGATATAATTTTAGAAATATTTTGAGCATGCTCAGATTGCTAAAAGGCCATGTTTGCTAAAGATGTGTTCTTTTGTCTACAGAAATAAGAATATTTGCTTTTATTTTCTAATCAAATGTATTCGCTCTTCATTTGAAAACAAGGAAACCACCCTGGTACATTTACAGGGAAAAAAATTTATTGCATTATAGCACCTACACTGAAATATGTATGATTGTATGCATGTATAACACACACATATACTAAGGTGACCAACTTTTTTACAATGAAAAGGAGGACAAATAAATTGAAAAAATATATCGTAAATAAAAGAAACATTTTATTCATTGCAACAATAATACACTATAATATGATATATTGTATGCATAATAAAAACATTTGTAACATTTTATATTGTAATTATGCTTACATGCCTGTTAATTATTATTTAAATGAGTACTTTTCCATTGAATTAATATTTTTTGTCAATGTATCATCTTCTAACAATATATTGGAAATATTTGAACAAGAAATATCTTTCATATTGAATTTTACGGCAAGTGCTGCAGCTACAGTATCAACATAACATAAGAAGTAAACATAGCACATAACATAAGTAAACAAAACCACTTGCACGCGGCGCTCTCTCTCAAGGTCTCCCGTGAGGAGTGCATGCGTCTCATAATCGCGTCTTATACCGCATTGTACCGAGCCTTGACAAATCATCATGTCAAATACAAATACGTCACATAACGCGCAACAGATTAGTCTTCAAATATCGAAAAGGAGGACATGTAGGAGGACACTTTTCGAGGGAGGACAGAACTTACAAAAGGAGGACTGTCCTCCCTAAAGGAGGACGGTTGGTCACCTTACATATACACACACACTTTCCATACATTTACAAGCTGCTGTATGTTTTTATTTTGGGCATTAGAGTGACTCAAAATGCTTTGGTGCCCTATATTGTTTTCAATGTGAAAGGAATTTAGCACACCAGTATTGAAGCAGAGCTCAATCTTGCTTAAACAAAGGGCTGCAATCAAATAAAAGAAAAAATGATCACATAGCTATGTTAAATACAGCAAACAATATTTGGGATCCCTTAAATTTTAAACAAAGCTTCATAAAGGGTACTTTAATAAACATGGCCTTAATTATACCAACGCTTTTGCCCGCTTCAAACCTCTGCTAATGTTAAAGCATTGAGTATTTAATGGAAATATAATAGCTGAAGAACATGGAAGACATTAAAGGAGGAGGTTGCAAGCAACAGGTGGGATATTTGAAGTCCAACCTCATATTTTACAAGAAATCACCAACTCCTTTAGTGTGCTTAGTGAAGTGAAGGAAAAAGATAGGATTGGAAGGTGTGTTTGGATTGCTGCATTTCAACATTTTGAGAAATGGAACAATGGCAGGACATTATCTGTAATCTCGGCAAGATAATCTCTGTTTTCTTAGGCTTTTTAAACGGAGTGTTAAGAGAGTTAAATTGTGTGAGTTTAAAATTTAATACTGTAATTCTGAAATCATACACTTTCCATTTGACTAGTGAGGTATCTAAAGGGACATTAATGTTTCATTTTGGATCTGAAATTATTGCTGCCTGCATTTCTAATAGGCCAAAACGTTCTAGGTTCAAGCCATTTCTAAAAAAAGAAGAAGAAGATGACACTATTTCTGTACTTATGTAGTTTTCAAGATGTTCTGGTCTAGATATTCTTGATTATTATGGCATAGATTCATATATTTTTTTCAATAAAACAAAAAGACAGAGGGGAAAAAAGTAGGTCTGAAGCATTAAAGATTGTGAAAATGCGAAGATTCTTTTACATTCTCATTATATATACCTTATGTATATTGATGTTCAATGTCTAATATTTGTTTTAGGCTGATACGGTGGTGTCTTCAAAAAGTATTACTTATATTTAAACGTAAGTAAAGAAAAGATAAGGCTCTGTTAAGAGATCCCACTTAAGACCTTGAACTCCATAGGATAACATCTGGCTACCAGTATCTGATGATTCCCAACAAGGATGAAACCAGCAATTCAGTGCCTTCTGGTGGATACTATAATTCAACACTTTTGGAATTTCGCTTATTTACAAGTAACATAGATTAATGTGCTTAGCCTATGACCATAATTATTTACCCCAGTCCAAACTTGGAAATGCTATTAATACCTCACTGCTAATACAATAAATGTATATTACATTAAAAGAGAACATATGCGATATAAAAGAAATCTACTAATGCTGTCAAACAAGGAGTATTTTTATTTAGAGATCTTATCAAACTCCTTTAACTTCACATCTATTGTTCAATTCAATCTTACAATTTACATATGCAAAACGACTTTGCACTTACTTTTCTGACCTTCAACTTTCTTCCTATCTGTCAATGTGACTTTTCAAACACAACAAAATAATTTTACACTCACTGCTGAGGATTAGCAATGTCCTTCCTTCCTTCCTTCCTTCCTTCCTTCCTTCCTTCCTTCCTTCCTTCCTTCCTTCCTTCCTTCCTTCGGGCGTATCAGGTAAGAACAAATGCCCCTTTTCCCTCACATCGAAGGAAGAGTCCAGGATGGGACATACCAAAGGTAAGGAGTCCAGTAGGGCGGGCAAAGACTAATCACGGCTCCTTGGCTCCTCATGCACTCGCTGCAGCACTCTTTGGCCAAATGCCATGTCAGCAGAGGCAAACGAGTCGACCCGGTAGTGGCGGATGAAAGGAGACACTGATGTCCATGTCGCCGCCCAGCAGATCTCCTCAACCATCGCCTGCATAGTCCAGGCAGCCGTGGTAGCCGCACTCCTGGCAGAGTATGCCATCACACCTTAAGGCATGGGAAGAGACTGCGACTCGTACGCTGTAGCAATACAGGCTGAAGCCACTGACCGACCATGGAAGGCAAAATCTTGTGAGCAAGCAACGAAGGATGAAACAACACAAAGGACTCTGTCTTCCTAGGGGGGGGGGCAGTTCTGCAGATGTAGATGCAAAAGCCCTCTGCACATCCAGTATATGCCACCTGATCTCCAAGTCATGGCGTGGCTCCAGACAGAAGTTAGGTAAAATCAACTCCTGGATGGAAAATGGAGTTGGCCTTGGGCAGGAACACAGGATCCAGCTGCAGAACCACCCTGTCCGCATGGAAGACGCAAAGGTCCTTGCGCGTCGACGCAGCCAGCTCCGAAATTCGTTTGGCCGACATGATGGTCACCATGACCACCGCCTTCCACGATGAAATTCGTAGACAAGCCTCCCACAAGGGTTCAAACAAAGGCTTGGTCAGACCCTGCAACACTAGGGTCAAATCCCAGGTGGGATAGCAGTGAAAGGGCGGAGGCCTTAGATTAGAGGCCCCACGCAAAAAAAGGCGGACCCTAGGATGGTGGGCCAGGGAATCCCGGTCCCCAGAGCCCCAAACAGAGGCCCAGGCAGCGACTTGCCGCCGTAAAGTGCTGGGAGACAAGCCCTTTGCAAGACCACCTTGAAGGAAGTCTAGGTTATGTTCAACCGCCACCCCCGAGGGTCCAATTGGCGCTCACTGCATCAGGTATAAAAGGTCCTCCGGTCACCTCATAAATACATGTGGTGGAAGGCCGCCTGGCCACCTGCATCGTCCAGATGACATTGGAAGAAAACCGTTCCCATACTAGGAGGCTCCGCTCAACCTCCAGACAGTTAGCTGGAACCACTGGGGGTCCGGATGGTAAACAGGACCCTGGCTGAGGGAGACTCGATCTGGAGAAATCCTCCAGGGTGGGGCGATTGACAGGCTGACCAGGTCAGCAAACCATGGGTGCCTGGGCCTGTGGGGGGCCACCAACAGCAACTCTGCTCGTTCCTGTAGTATCTTCCTGATTCTGGCCAGAATCAGGGGCAAGGGTGGAAAGGCATAAAGGAGACCCCTGGGCCAGGGACACCTGAGGGCATCCACTCCCTCTGCCCCCGGGGACGGGAACCTGCAAAAATAATGGGGAAGGTGGGCATTGTCCGGGGAGGCAAAGAGGTCCACCAGAAGCCAGCCGAACCTCTGTGACAGGTCCTCGAATAGACCGGGTGCAAGCCGCCACTCTGATTGGTCAACTCGGGCCCGACTCAGCCAGTCCGCTGTCATATTGGCAGACCCCACTATATGTTCCGCTCTCAGCGACAACAGGTGATCCTCTGCCCACCTGCATAAGGTGTCCAACTCCTTCATGAGCAGGCGTGAGCAAGTACCCCCCTGACGATTCACGTGGGCTTTTGTGGCTACGTTGTCCATCAGAAGGAGGACATGATGACCCTGCAACGCCCCTTGAAAGGACTTGAGGGCCAACCGGGCCGCCCTGAGCTCCAGCCAGTTGATGTTGTGCCGGAGCTCTGATGGAGACCACCTGCCCTGCGCGACTTGGGAGTTGAAGTGGGCACCCCAGCCGAAAAGACTGGCATCTGAAGTCACCAACTGCCGCACAGGCTCGCGGATATAGCAGCCATTCTCGATGGCTCCCGATACCCACCAAGTGAAGGATCTCAGCACTTCCAACGGGATTCAAATCCTGGCGGGTGACAAGCTGTGACCGGCCCGCTGATGATGTAGCAGTAGCCATTGGAGCAGCCTGGCATGGAAACGGACCCAGGGAACGATGTCTAGGCACAAGATCATCTTCCCTAATAGCTGCGACAGGAGGACAATCGGGACCTCTCTGGCCATGTGCAACTGGCCCACCAAGGACAGGATGCTGTCCTGTCGCTCCTGGGAAAGAAAGACCTGACCTGAGACAGTGTCAATCAGAGCCCCTAGATGGACTAGACGTGTGATAGGAACCAGATGACATTTTGACAGGTTCACAGGAAAACTGTGGTCCCTCAGGGCCTGGATCATAGTGGCCAGATCTTTTTCTGCCAACCGCCGGGTAGAAGCCTGGATCAACAGGTCGTCCAAGTAACACTGGATCCTGGATCCAGAGTGAGTGGGGAACAGGTCCGACAGAGGCCAAAGAAGAAGGAACATAGGGCACCTTCAAGCTGCTGCGTTTAGTGTTGCCGCCTCAAAAGATCGCTCCAATAGCAGCCACAAGTAAACTGGTCGAGGAGCAGAAACGTAGGGCTGAAAATAGCGTCCGTGCCGAAAAACAAAATGGTGGTCGCGCCCAGGCAAAACAGCCCCTTTGGACCTCAAAATGGCGTTCGCGCCAAAAAAAACGGTCTGCAGTTGCCAAAATGCAAAATGGTGTCTCGTGCCCAAGGCAAGGAAGCCGCACTCGCAAGGAGATGCTGGCTAATCAAGGCAGGGCTATGTGGCAAAAGGCAGCAAGAAATGGGAGCCTCAATCGCTCTCTGCGAATCGCTCCCTATGGTCCCAAGCTGTGTAAATACCCGCCGCTGTCCAAACTAGCTGAGATCGAGGGAGCAGCACCAGCAGCCAGAAGCAGAGGCCGGGCCGCACAGCAAGACGAGCAGGGCTAAAAGGACAAACAGCCCTGCTTCTCCACGAACTGCAACGAGTCAGCAAGGTCCCAACAAAGGAGCGGCTGCTCGAGCGCCCGAAGGCAGCGCAATCTAATCACTCACGGCTCCTTCAAACAGCTGATTGAAACTCCAAGCAGATCTTCAGTAGAAAACCAAATGTCGTCCAGGGAAAAGGAAAGGAAAATAAAAGGCAAGGAAGGAAAAGTCCAGGAAGGAAATTGAAAAACCAAATCCAAAGCTCCAGGAGCTAAGGAAAAAAACGTCCATGAGCTGAGGACTGGATTGAACGACTGACGAACGTCACCAGGGAGACGGATCCTCAGAAAATTCAACCCAGTCCATAGAGCTATGGGGCTAGAACAACCCATCCTGGACTCTTCCTTCGATGTGAGGGCACATCACCCTGCAGGCATAGGTGTTGGGAGGGGGTAAGAAATAGGGGAAATAAATCTCTCTCATTATTTAACAACTTCTTTGGAGTCCACTGTATTGTTTTTAGAATTTGTTTATTTATTTATTTGTGAGATTTATATACCGCCTCACAGTGCAAGCACTCTCTAAGTGGTTTACACCAGTGAGCAATGTATATTTAAGAATACTTTGATTGTATGAGAAGAATGCTTTCTCCGTTTTAATTTCCTGGCTCAATGCCCATCTTCTTACAGTTCTGTTTCTTCATGCAGACACAATATTCAACAAAAGCAGTTCGACAAAAAGATGCACTTTTTAGCATCTTATTATTTGAATCACACCCTAATTCGACTACAATAAGAAGGCTTAATAGAAAATACCCACTGTGTCTTTAAACCTCTTCCTCTCTCTCTCTCTCTCTCTCTCTCTCTCTCTCTCTCTCTCTCTCTCTCTCTCTCTCTCTCTCTCTCTCTCTCTCTCACACACACACACACACACACACACACATACACACACACACACACACACATATTTGTTCTCTACCTCATTTCTTCTAACTGTATGGCATAGAGGAAAGGCTGCCTTTGCACCTTCATAGGGCAGGGGGAAAAGTAAGCAATAGATATCTTTCTAATGTCTGCTCAATTTCTTCTGGATATTAGTGTTAGCATGATAATAAATGTTAAGGTGAATTGATATAGTTACTTCTTACAAACACTTTCTCAGAGCTTAAAAGGGAGCATGTAAAGATCAAGAGACAAAATATTTAATATATATATTTTGAGAGCAAAGCTCAATTACAACTTGTTCATTTAAAGAAGTCATCTCTGAAGCACGTGTGGAAATCAAGCTAAAGCAACACTTTAAAATGAATTGCTTGTCTTTGTTTGTAACTTTGTCTATAAATGTTAACTATAAAATATTTCAAACTCTGTGCAAATGGCAAGCATGTCTTCCCTTTTTTGTGGGGTAACAATAAAAAGTGAAGAGTTTGCAGGTTGTGTTTCGGTAAAACTATGCTGAACCTAACTTACATACAAATATATGTAGTAACAAAGTCCACAACATTTATGCTTTTTCTTAAGAACGATAGAAAAAAATTCTAGAAGTAGTTTTTTAAAAAATCCGGCTAAAAGAGTTTTCCCCCTCAAAATATAAACCCAACACAGAAGATGAATTATCTGTCAGCTGGGGAGCATGTAAATGTTTTTATCTTCTCCGCATCCTTTGTCTTTCTACTTTTTGATAAGGGATGGCATGCTTAACTCAGGGACATCATCCAGTTGCTTTTTCTTTTATATAATTTAATAAAATAAAACCAATGTGAATTAATGAAAATAACATTGAGCTAATTTATTCAGTTGCCAGGCTGGGGAACTCTTCTAGTACAGGTATTCCATATATCGATATGTCGTGTGTGTGTGTGTGTGTGTGTGTGTGTGTGTGTGTGTGTGTGTGTGTGTAATAAATCGTATGATAGCATGGGAATATTCTCACATAGTTTTCAAAAAAACACGGGGATCAGCAACTTAGGTGTAGAATGTTTCATTAGTTCTAATTAATATATAAAATGCAAATTATCAGTACTTTTCCTCATTTTTACAGGTCTTTAGAGGTTAAATTTTTTTTATTGCCACCGGTATATAACATCTTGCTTTAATGTTGGTCTTGCACAACAAGATTTTTCTAAGCTCTGATAAAAAGCACTTTTCTGCTGGAGATAAGTAGACTATAGGACCAAACTACTTCTTCAAGAAGGACTAAGAAACGTATAATCTATCATTACATGCAGTCCTTATTTCAGAGCAACCCTTTCTGAAATTCAGCATAAATGGGAACAATTTTCCATCTCTCCTCCCACTACACAATAGTGGACAATTAAATTTATCAGGTTTGGATGTTTAAACTGTCCAACTTCTCTCCAAAAATAGTAAGCTTGCTTTCTCAACAGAAAAGCTCCTACTGATTTTTAAAGAAAATTAAAAAAAACCATTAATACTTCAATGAAAAATATTCTTAATTTAAACGGACATTAAGGAAAAGAGAAGCTCTTACCATGTCACCAGGTTTTATGGAAACTGCCACTACAGCTCCAGGCATTGGCGATCTTATGATACTTGTACTATCCTCTGTAACTTTTTCTAGCATGTATTTGCTCAGTTCTGCAGCAAGTTGGCTCAACACACGCACTTTGTACTTGGAAAAAGGAGAAGAGATGAGAAAGAACTGTTACAAAAGCAATTATATCAAAGCAGTATCGATTATTTTTTAAAAAACAGTATGGTATCTAAAATCTAGAGCAAGTATGTGTTAATATCTTAATCTTGCTTGGACACCTGGAAAATGGGGGGGGGGGGAAGTTGCATTTTTAAAAGATATTGGTAGCAGACTAAATTTGATAAGTCAATTAAAATACTGTTGGGTTATCCCTAAAATAGAAAATACAATTTGCATCTTTAATAAAGTAAACTAATATTTTAAAATGTATGTGTATTATAGATTTTATTATATATAATCCAGTATTGGTCATTATATACAGTTTAACAAAATAGACCAAATTTTGTCTTCCTGCAAATGTTCAAATGTTGTAAACATTTTATAATTTTATTTTGTACATTACAAACCTTAACTAAAATTATTGTCTTATTTTAAGACCAATTATATATTATATGCACTTTTTCTCTCTCTATCTTCTGTCAGTCATGCTTCCAAAAAGTAGATACGTAAATGTAAGAAAACTGATAACTTGTCCAAGAGATATAGCCCTATTAATGTACAAAAATCAAGATATTCCTCCATGAAACAAAAAGATGAAACAAAAAGATAGTTTTAATTTTTTGTCTAAAAGTACAAAGCCCACATGTTGCAGTCTCTAAGATAATAGAATTCTGAGAATACAAATTCAATTTAAGTAAACTATCAAAATAATCAGCACAAGCTAAGCTAAATAAGTAAATGTTTTTGAACTCATATAGATGTTCTGTGCTTTGCAAATAGGTTTGCTTCTGGGAAAATTTTAATGTTAATTTAGCCAAAATGACCAACAATGTTTCAAGAGGGAAAAACATATTCTCAGTTTTTACTATTTACTAATACATTTTACATAGTCACTGAAATTCCAATGATTTTATCTTCCCATTATATTCTTTTCTTAATCTTTTTATATGGCCATCTGCTTTTAAAACTTGTTCTGGACATTGCTTTTAGGCCTCCAGCAGATGGCAGCAGGAGTCCATGAGAAACTTTATCTTTGGCTATCAGCAGACAAAAGAACAAATGCAGCTCTTTCCCTAATGAACTGGTCTTGGTTTTAAAAAATGTGAGCATTAGAATGGCAGATAATAATCTAATATACACTGAGACCAACCAGCCACAATATCTAGGATTTCTGAATATTTTAACTCAGTTTTCACTAGTAGAGCCTTAAGCAATTTAATAGCTCCAGAATGCAAATAAAATTATATATTTTAGCTTCGATAACCAATAACTATGACTTTTGAATATCTCAAGGCATGTGCTACATTAATCCATCTGTGGTAGGATCTCTGCCCATTGAAAGGCAATGTATAATCAGGGTTATGCCTAATATCACATATAATATTATATAATACAGTAAAACAAACAAATTAATAATGTTTGACCATTGAATCTCAGGACTCATTCTCAAACTGATCTTTTAGAAATAATTGGGCATAACCTTATAAGCATAACCCCATTTCACCTTGAAAGAGCAGAGTGGATGGGGTGCTGGCGTGGTCTAGCAAACGTGCCCTAGAAGCTGTCCAATGATCTAGTACAGTGATGGCGAACCTTTTTTTCTTCGGGTGCCGAAATAGTGTGTGTGCGCTCTATCGCAAGCGTGTGTGTGCCCACACCCATAATTCAAAGCCCCTCACTTGCCCCACCCCACTGCGCATGCTTGTGCGACCCCCTCCTACTCCCCCGTTTCCCGACTTCCAGTGGGCCCGGTAGGCCCGTTTTTCACCCTCCCCAGTCTCCAGAAGCTTTCTTGGAGCTTGGGGAGGGCGAAAACGCTCCCCTGCCACCCTGGAGGCCCTGTGGAGGCCGAAATCACCCTCCCAGAGCCTCCGCGTGAGCCAAAAATCAGCCAGCGGGCACGCACATGCGCACTGGAGTTGAGCTAGGGCAACGGCTTGCGTGCCAGCAGATATGGCTCTGCTGCCACCTGTGGCACCCGTGCCATAGGTTCGCCATCACTGATCTGGTACATCTATTGTAATGGAATGATGGACATGTTTAAGGGAAAGGGTTCATTATTTCCAGATTTCTCAGTTCAGAGAGAGCAACCTTTACATTGTAAAGAATACTGTTTAAATCCTCTGATTTATCCACAAAGTAATAATGTAAATGGAGACAGGCTTGGGAGCTACTGTACTTCAACCTAATAGTTTACATTTTATTTCTTGGTTACCAGAAGAGCACTCAGTCCATCAAGGCATACCAAACAGAAGATCAAAGTGATAATACATTTCATGTTCTTATATAATTCTCATTCATTTTTGTGAGATTTCAATATCTCTCTGTAATAGGGGGAGAGAGCATTAGGTACATCAGCTTGAGTTATTTTATTGTGCTGTTATGTGCTCTGCATATAGTCTATTTAAAAAAAGTTATTCTGAAAAGAAAAAAAAAAACAAGATGGATACATTTTTTAAACCCTTTATAACCAAAGCTAAGCTAAACAACATTTCTCTCTCTCTCTCTCTCTCTCTCTCTCTCTCTCTCTCTCTCTCTCTCTCTCTCTCTCTCTCTCTCTCTCTCTCTCTCTCTCTCTCTCTCTCCCTCCCTCCCTCCCTTCCTCCCTCCCTCCCTTCCCTCCCTCCCTCCCTCCCTCCCTCCCCATACGTAGACACATAAACTAACCAGGGCACACATATACAGTAGGAATCGACACATGCACAAATCAGCAAGGATATCACCAAATAAAATCTTCAACATAATTATTCCATGCTGTAATTTTACATAATTAAAATTAATTATCCCATGTTCAGTGCATTTTGCTTCACAACATTCAGATAAAAAACTGTTTTTTGTTGCCTTGTATGTAACTGGGATTACTTTCAACCCAGAGTGATAGATTATTACTGTGAAGACTACATTTTAATTTAATTTAATTTATTTCTGATATTCACTGATTTATAAATACCCATCTAAAAATACATAGACTTTACACATTTCCTTGAGACACCACACACACACACAAAACCTCCCCACCACAAACACCCATACATTATTTTAAAATATCCTTCCCACCACAAACACCCATACATCCCACAAACACTAAATGGGTTCGTTTTGATAAAAACAATGTATTTGGACTTCCTGTAATAAAGACTTAGGAACCTGTTGTGATACATGCAGGCATCTGAATAAGAACCACAAATTAATAAAATACATAGAATGGATTACAAGGGATCCAAACTGTTAATACTGTTCTAAAAACTAAGATTTAGCTGTTATTTTTTAAAATCTAATTTTTTAAAATTGAAGTGACTTGAATCGTAAGTTTGTTCATTGCAATTTACAATTTCCTAGGAAGAAAAACATTTTCCAATTGTAATACCCAAATAACTACCCCATAGAATCTCTTTTCAAACAAAATGAACATTAGTTCCCTAGAAATGCATATCTGCCACAAAGAACATAGGAAGGACCTTAATGGGATTTATAGCAAAAGTTATCAGAATTGCTATGTTCCACAATAGGCCAAATAACATACTCTGCTTCCACTGTGAGTTTTCAATCAACATGTACTAAGATCTGATGGTATTTAAAGGATATGGTTCTTTCTGAACATTATAATGCCAATAGTTTTCTTCCTTCTGTAAAAATCTAAGTTATATGGCAAGACAAAAAAAGCTTCAAAAATAAATTATAATGCCAATTCTTTGCAAAGTATCCATTCATCAAAGGATGAATTACCGTATAAAATTATACCTGAATGTAATTTGTATCAAAATCTAAAGGAAATGCCTTTTTTAGATGTAGATTAGAAATGATGATTAAAAAATAACTACCTCAGAAAGAAACACAAATCCAGTTAGATCTCTAGGTCACCATCAGATATTATATGCTACCCTGGCTTCATATTGCAAAATACAGTATGTTTCCTTTTGATATATTTTTAGCCTTTTAAAAAATCTGTAGCACTTCAAAAGTAAGCTTTACATGTTTCTGAAAGTAACTCAAGTTTGTAACATTAAATGGAAAATAGTCTGAGTTCTCACAATCAGCCATCAACCAGTACCAGAGAATATGTCTGAGACAGCACAGACACTGAAAGTGTCTCCTGACGACTGTGTAGCACAAGCTTCCTTGTCTCCATTATGTCCCCTACCAACCCTTCTGCTTATTCCTATTTTAGTATTCCCCTCTCTTCTGGATATTTTCTCTGCAGGACTCTTTGCTTTGCTTGGAATGAGATGTGAGAGGCAGTAAGCGAAGAAAAGGCTTTTAAAATGCAAGCCTTTGTTATTGATGAGTTATTCCCTTTCCTTTTGTATTTGTTTATTGTTCTTTGGCTTGTTTGGGGGGGGGGTGAAAAAGCGCTATTGTAATGTTTTTTTTAAAAAAAGTTAGCTTCAACAGTGAATTTTTTGGGGGGAAATCCTTTGGAAGCAGAGTTATGGACATGCACACGCACATAAAAGGCCCTTATGGACACAGGATGTTAAAAGTGTTATAAAGCGGATCCTTTTCTTTTTTAAAAAAAATGCTATTGGGTGAATATTTTGGCTTAATCGAATCTCAGTTAATGTCATGTGTCTCAGAGGTGGGTTCCTGCCGGTGCGGTTAATAGCTGCTGTTCGGCGCAGAGCCGAAGACGCTGCTGCCGTTCGCGGAGCGGGGGCTTTTCCCGCCCGCATGGATGCGCCAATTGCGTTCTTTTGCCCTCTGCGCATGCACAAGTGTTCTGCATGCACAGAGGGCAAAAGAACACAATTGGTGGCGTCCATGCGGGCGGGAAACGCGCCCGGGGAAAGCTCCCGTGCCGCGAACTGCAGCAGCATCTTCGGCTCTGCGCCGAACAACAGCTATTAACCGCACCGGCAAAAACAGGCAGGAACCCACATCTGATGTGTCTTCCCAAAAGCATTCCTTCATCAAATAGTTTCTCAGTTTAAGAAAAAACAGTCTGAATCAGCGAGGTCTATGGATTGCGCAGCACATTTCAAGGATGTTAACCTATGGACTGGTTCAAGGAGAAATTTAACTTGAGGAAATGTAAACGTGAAGAATGTGAGAAATCCATAAGAACTCAACAATACCTGGCTCTGAAGAGGAAAAAAGTGGACTGAAAGCTTTCAAACATCACCAACTTCACCAAATGCAGCACAACTACTTCTTGATTGTAAGTGGGATGAATTGAAAAGTGACCAAGCATTACATGAAAAAAGGATTTTAAACTTTAAAATAAAGCAAAGATTGAGGGACGAATGTTGCAGAGGACCAGTTGAATTAACTTACTGAAGTGGCCGAGGGATAGCATGAATTAGGAATTGCAAACAGAAAACATAATTGCAAAGAAAAAATAATACTGACCACAAGCTGCCTCTAACCTCCTTAAGTGAGGCATCAGTCACACCTTGCTTCATTCAATGTTCTTGAAGTAGGGGCTAGATTTGCCAGTTACACTCAAACATGCTCCTTTAGGCAAGCACTTTCCAAGAAGGACTAGGCCTTACAAAGCAGATTCCTTTTGCTTTAAGTTAAGGTTGACCAATCAGAGTCAAAAGCACACAGAAATAGACTGTGTGTGCAGTTACAACACAGACAAGGTAAAATGAACAGATAACAACTCAGCTGTTTGAATAGCAGTGCTCTGTACATCTGCAGTCAGTGGAGCAGTCTGTTAACATAATGCTTTGACAACTCCATCAGTGTCGTCTCAAGGTTCCTGTCAATCAGGACGCATCATTTAATACAACAGCACTCAAAGGATTTTCCCTCCTATAAGCCAAATGACAGCATATCTACAGCTCTATTTACACCAGCACTTACTTCTGTTTTCAAGGCTCTCGTAATTAGAAAGTATGCAACAGGCAGCAATATTATTCAGATCTCCATTTTGCCAGCCTGCCATGCAAAGTGTGATCTTACTTCACAGAGTCATGCTAAATGACAAAAGCGCTATTTTTCTTCAGTCTCTGTGCTCAGACAGCACTTCATTTGCAGCTATCTATAATTAGATTAATGGTGTAGTGCAGCACAAAGAAGGCCCACTTTACATCAGCTAGCATATGAATTAGGACAAACACTTATTTCAATTCCAGGCAGAGAAAGCAGTGACTAGGGTATTTAGCATACCCTTTATGGTGGAATGAGATGTTAATTGTGTACCATTTACCTCTAAACTGCTTGCTTGTTGTATAAATCACTGGACTAATTGATGCAGAAATAGAAACGTAGCCACAGGCAAGAAAGCAGGGGAATGAGAGCTGAAGATGGTGGATAAAGGATTATCCAGTAAAAACCATATGGAGATGAGGTTCCTTTGAAACCTGCTCATGAGCTGAAGACTTGTTGAAAAACTACAAATAAGTGACATAGTGATGTGTTGAGAAAGAGTTTACCTCATGGTTTAAGGAACAGTGTATTGAGGAGAGAGAGAAAGTAAGGGACTTCAACAGAAAACTAAATTGTGTTTTCAAGTGAATTCCAGTAAGATGACATGTTAGTTTGTTGTAGGAAAGCCAAATCCAGTAACCATTGGTTTATTATGATTCTAATTCTTTATGGACTAGAAGCTATTTTATCAGATGCATGAAAAGGGCTCTAATCCACAAAGGAACTTTGGTTATTAGAAAATTAGAAGTAAAAGAAATAAATACACTTGAGTACAATTAGAGTTTTCATTTAAGATATCAAAAGAATCTTCAGTCTTGTTCAGTAAGTACACTTTTTGGGGGGGAACAGAAACAACTAGGAAATTATGCAAGAGAAAAAACAAGACAAGGCTGAATTGGAGTTAGAGAATTAACAGTTATAAATAAGGTAATTCTCAGAAAGTAACAATTGTAAAGATTTTCAAAACACAAATGTTCCACAAACTCCAATGTTGATAGGCTCAAAACAACTTTTTGAGAGTTTTCCCACTATAAGTAGTCAATGTGGTGAAAGGGGGAAGCATTTTGTCATATTGCTCACAAAGGTCTGCCATCAACTCAGTTTAATACATGTTGTGTTCTTATTTCTTACTATTGCCAGATAACTAATAGTATCTTTCCAGTTCTGTTGAAGGGGTTTTACATACTAAATTTTTCCATATAAAAATAATCTTTGAATTGAGTAACATAAAATTGCTTTGTTTGAATTGTGTATTTTGCAACAACCATTCATTTATATTTCGTGTAACCCCGGTAAACATTTGAAATAAAATTCCAGATTTTATTCCAATTTAATTCACATCTCAGGCAAAATAGGTATAGATTAATTTCAAATTTATTTTTAAAGTATGCAGAATATGTGGACTATATTCTGAAGACAAAAAGTTTTTAGCCATTTATTTGTGACTATCAAAGTCCTGGATCTAACTGGAAGTATGGGACATAAGCAGCATCAAAACTAGGAAAAAACATGAGATGAGAGGAATGTATCCATATTATAAATCTGAAAACAAAAATTAGTACCTCTTTAACTTTATGGCTAGCTTAAGAAATTCTGGGAATGACAATTTTTCCCTAGCAGAGCTATTAGCATTTTGAGTCACAATTTGTTCCATTGTTCCAATGATCTTCGTGACTGAATTATAAAAGTTAGGATCTGAAAATGATTCAAAACATGTAGCATTAGCTGTACAAGCCAGACATATTCTAGATAAAGAGAGGTATTCTAAATGAGGTTGGTACAATTAATTGATTCATTAAAGCAGTCGTGTGTGTGAAAAAAAGTGTATTTCAGTGGAATATTGTCTGGACTGGTCTGACCAAAGAATTGAAAACCAGTACAAAACAATTCCTACTTAATTAATCTTTCCAGACCCCTCAGAAGGATATTACAGTATCAGAGAATTAGAGCTAACACAGGGGAATAAGAAGGTATGAGCTAACTATTTTAGGCAAATTTGTATAGAAGATTACAAGCCCTGAAAAAGAGGAGAGCACAGAAACTCAAAATAATCCTCTCAATTTTGTTTAGTATAGATGGAACAGAAAAAATCTGGACACTCACCTTATGAAGGAAGTACCACACCAGGGGTGGCCAAACTATGGCTCTTTGAGGACCTGTGGGCTTCAACTCCCAGAATTCCTGAGCCAGCCATGCATGCATGGCTGGCTCAGGAATTCTGGGAGTTAAAGTCCACAGGTCCTCAAAGAGCCATAGTTTGGCCACCCCTGTACCACACAATCTGGAAATATTAAGCTACTCTGTGTGTACTATAGAGACCAAGAACCATTCTTTTTTTAAAGAATAGAATGAAATGGAATAACCTCCAAATGGTGCTAATTCATACTCACTTAGAATCACCCAGAAGGATTCCCATTCTTCCCATATGTCCTATTATTCGGAATCCATAGTAAACCAACATGTTAATTTGATTTTGTGGAAAAGAAACATCACCAATGTAACTTAATAAGGCAAACTGATTTAACCCCTGAAGGATTTAGCAATGCAAGAAATCATATTTTTTTAAAACTCAACTCATCCCACAACCTATATTGAAAGTAGATGATGGGTTTCAGGTCTGGAACATGTGAAAGTCACTGAGAAAATTATGTTACTTAATTTTTCAGTTAAAGGCCAAAACAAACTTTCTTGCTAGGAAATGAAAAAAAGGCCATTGTGAAAAACTAAGAGGTTAGACAAATGCCAACGTAAAAACTCAACAAAATTGCTAAACCATTGAATGACTGATAGTGGTGGCAATTGCAACTCCTTTGGTGACTCCAGGAACCTGTCAGCTAAAATGAAGATATTATCTTCCTCCTCTGAGAGTTAAGAAACACATTATTTGATGAGCTTGCCACCCCGCGAGTGTAGAAGCATGAAAGCATGAAAGCATAAGAGGTGGTTTCATTTTCTTGCAGCAAGCAAAGGCAACACATCCCTTTCGCAAAAAAGATATTACTTAAATTTCCCTCAACAGCTACAGAATCTTACTTCTAGCAGTGCAGATAGCAAAATATTGCAATGGGTGAACATTTTTCTGAAAGCAGGTGAACTAGATCATGGCATGATAGAATGGTTGCTCAAACAAGCCTGTGCCATACAAGAATGGTGTTTTATTTAGGCTGTGTTGTATATCAGTATTAAAGGCTGTTTCTTTCAATTCAGATCAGTCTGTCTGAGGGCCAAGTGAAGTCAGTTGGTGAACTGATATGTCTTCAGTATTTTAAACTTGTGAAAATATCTACCATCCGTGACTTCCAAGTTGTCCTGAATTGAGACCATTGTGCTACCTCCAAAAATCATCCAATATTTCAAACAGCAAAACCACATGTGGATCTCCATGGAAAGAAGGTGAGATTCCAGTATCAGGAAGAAATGTGACATGCAGTGGGATACTTGTGACCAAGTTTGCCAACAGTTTAGACTGAACTATCTCTAAAAAGCTTAAGCCATGATAGCACCATATCTACATACAAGCTCATAGGTGCCAGATTAACTTGGCTCTGAACATTTTCATTGAAGCTTGGATATGATGCTTGCCTGATAGCAGTGGTGAAATCCAATTTTTTAAACTACCGGTTCTGTGGGCGAGGCTTGGTGGGCGTGGTGTGGCTTGGTGGGTGTGGCGGGGAAGGATACTGCAAAATCTCCATTTCCTCCCCACTCCTGGGTGAAGGATATTGCAAAATCCCCATTCCCTCCCCACTCTGGGGCCAGCCAGAGGTGGCATTTGCTGGTTCTCCGAACTACTCAAAACTTCCGCTAATGGTTGTCCGAACTACTCAAAATTTCCGCTACCGGTTCTCCAGAACCTGTCAGAACCTGCTGGATTTCATCCCTGCAAGTTAGCACAATGCAAAAAACTAATGGTAATGTTAACTTGCTGTTGATTTCAGGTCACCAAAGCTTAAAGAGGATTACCAAAATAAAGACTTCGATTTGCTTAGTGCTAAAGACATTAATATTCCAACAGTGACAGGGAGAAAAGCCCTTTCACAAAAGTGATTACTTTAGATATGTTGTACAACCCCTAACAGCTTCTTGTTACAAAAGTGGCAAGAGCATGGAGACTCCATCTCAGGTGCAGTGATATTAAAGAGAGGATTGCTGCATCACATTTTGGAGAAGTCTCTTCAGAAGTAGGGCATCAGATAACACAAGGACCTAGTGCTTCCAGTAATTGAATGTGAAGTTCAGTTGCAAATATAAAGTTTCAAGGATAAAATCTGTGTATGCCTCATCTTGATGAATGAGTAGTATTCATAAATATGCTCCCAGCAATAAGCTTTTATATTGAGCTATGTTAAAAAAAGGAGGGGGGGTTAAATTGGATGTTTTATCTCATTTAAATCTTCAGAAAGAGACCAAGGGTCCCTGTGTGGAAGGAGCAAGCTTTTTTTTATTCCTTGGCCTCTATTGCTAGTGTTTTAAAATCTCATTGAAAGCTTCCACCAAGAACTCCTAGTAGATTATTACATCAGGGGTCCCCAACCCTACCGGTTCTCAAATGTGAGAGCATGCATGCACACGCTCGCATTGTCTGTGCATGCGCAGTGCTCGCACATTACATCATGGCAGGTGGGCAGAGCCTCCCACAGTCGCCGCTACTGGTTCACGGGATCCGGAGAGAACCGACAGAATACCAACACTGCCTCTCTCCTCCCCCCCCCCCCACTGCCACCATGCTGCAGATCTGCGGAGCCAGAAAGGTTGGGGACTGCTGGATTAGATGACAGTTTAGGTCGGGCTGAGGAAAAATGACTGGTCCAAAATCTTCTAATGAATTTCAATGGGTGATGGTGGTTTAGATCTTGGAAGATCCAAATCCAATATCCTAAGGCAGTAACAACTTTCCTTTAAAAGAATCATTGTGTGATTTTTGACAACACATTGTTTCCCCTCCCCCCTTATGAACAATGAAATACTGAAAATGATAATGAAAAGTACTAGGAGTTTTCCACAAAATGCTTTTTTTTTTTGCTGTAAAAAGAATCATAGTGGATCAGATTAAGTAAATTTTCTATAAATTTTGTGTCAGGCGCAAGAAATTAGGGGTCAGGATAAAGTTCAAAAGTACTATGAGTTTATTTCATGCTACCTATACACAAGAATCTGATGATCAAGGCAAATTGGCTCCAGATAAGAGGGGGACTGGACCTAGGCCTCTTATGGGGGCATAGCGACTCCAAACTGATTATGCATTTGTACTCCACCTGGTCATCTCTTACACCTTGTTTGCAACAATAATCAAACAAAAATATATGGAGATTATCAGATGGTCTTTAAAACAAGCATTGATGAAGAAAAAGGTTGGAAAGTTTGCGTCAGTTGTACTATATACCTAAAAAAAAACCAATAGCCTTGCTACTATTGACACAGAGAATTCCAAAAGGTTGAGTGAGCTGCCCAACAAAACCACAGAGATGTGAAGTTTATTAACAGAAGGGCACTAATGTGTATTGTTCTAGATGCTGCAGAGGCAATTTCTTAATATGTAGCAATTATTGTAATTATATGATGACAGCTTAATGCTCAACTAATTTCAATAGCTCCTCCCAGATGCAATCATGTAACCTCCAACTTGGTGCGCAATAAAAGAAGGATCCCTGCGTCTACCATGACACTCGGGTTCAGAAGTTGAAATTTTAGTCACCAGGCTAATAAACAGCTGCACATGATCCTCTTTTATCATTAATGGAACTGACACGCCCAAAGTAATGCAAGCTAGAACCGAATTACCAATGGGTCTCATGAAATGGAAAGAAATAGAGACAGAAATAAACTATGTTGATTACATGGAAATAACATCTCCCAAGTGTGCAGCTAGTTGACACAAATGGAAATGCACGGAGGGAGGGAAAAAAGAGCTGTGAAGCCGAGTTCCTAATCATTAATCACTTTTTTTCCCTCATGACCATTTAAACCATCCCATTACAGCCTGCAGCGATAGGGAAAAATCCCCATCGGTTGCATGTCAGCAATGATGGTGTTAACAGGAGAAAATATATGGTTTGTTCACTTAGACTCAAGTCCCACAACATTTGCTACCTTTAATTGAAAAAGGCAGTTAAACATGAAGTAAATCATTCTATTAGCTTAGGCTATTTGATAACATCCAATGGATAGTGTCAATACGTTACACTGACACAATCCATTATTTAATCATTCCTGGCTGTACACATGGAGTTCTGATGTTACTGGGAACTAGTTGTTTCTCTCTCAATCTCTTTCCCTCTGATTTAGTCAAAATAAAAATCAGGGAGGACAACTTTCATCTCAAGATGAGTTTTCTAAAATAATCATAACAGTAAACGTTACCATTTGTGTTCCAATTATGTGCATCATTTACGGACTTTAGTCTTACTATATCAGGGGTCCCCAACCCCCGGGCTGTGAGCTGTTCAGAACCGGGCCACCCAAGTGGCAGGCCAGCACGGGCACACACATCCCCACTTGCACAAGTAGCAGAACCATCCCCTCTCCCCTACCTGCCAGTTCGCAAATCGGGAAAGGTTGGGGAATTCTGTACTATACCACTATTTAGCTCATACCAGTTCTTGCCTTAAAATATATCCACCTAAAATGGGGTAATAAAGACAGAATGGCAGATAGGTCTTGGCACATGGTACCTAGAGGTGAATCACGGCTCTGTCAAATAAAGAGGATACCTGGGATCCGAATTGTTGATACTTTCAGGCTCAAGTTAACTGGCAACAAAGAAAGGACCCTTCCCACACTCTTGAAAGTAGACTGTGCAAGTTACCTGGCTGCAAAAGAGTCATTGGAAGTTGGCAATCAAAATGCTATATGAGGTTACTGGTTCAATTAAACACTAAGGTTTTAAGCATGTCAATGACAAAAATGAAGCTACTTCAAAATGTTATCATTCTAGGTGCAAAATAGAGTAACTCTTTTATGTGACTTAAAGATGGGGAAGAGGATAACTAATACTCTAACACAGTGTTTCCCAACCTTGGCAACTTGAAGATATCTGGACTTCAACTTCCAGAATTCCCCAGCCAGCATTCGCATGGTATGTATGTTTCATTTCTCCTGTCTCCAAGAGTTTCTAGTCCAAAATTGGACTCCTCTGTAATTCTTCAAAATAAACTAACACAGTCATTACCATAGGGAGACAAAGGCTGATAAATTTTTTTAAAATGTTTTCTCTATTTATTAACATTTAAACAAATGTACACTGTTGCTCTTCATTTCCCCCATATTGCAACAGATGCATATTTCTAGCATTTATGCCATAGTGCCTCAAGACCTGACATTATTACATGTCTGTATTTTATTATTTTATTGTTTAAAAGATGGATCTGCTTTAATAGAGAAAATTCATTCAATAAGTCCTCCAATGATTAAAAAAAAAGCTAACTCGGCTTAGCTCTTTGATGACTAGCAAACTATTTAACATTTGAGTACAATCTGTTATATACAGCATGTCATATACAGATCACTGTCATACAAAATGGTACTTTCAGGGTACCTAAATTAGTCCACTGAAGAGGAAGAAACATCCAGAAAGGTAATATTGAATATCTAGAGTTATTTACAAAGCAACACTGAATTTTAAAAGACCTACTCTCAACAAGCAGAAAATATTCTGTTAATATACCAAACACTTTTCATCTGATACTATTTAGAGATTTCAAATACATTCGATAACTAAGAAGCTTTGTTTAAAACCATTATATGATTTTCTAGTATCACAAAAGAAAAATCAACTTAAGGCAACCTATTGTCTGTGAGACTCCCCCCTCCCTTGAGATTTTACAAAATAATCAGTAGCATTATTTTCTCTACTGATTATACTCACCATTTTTTTTATTAAATAGGCTTGTGTAATCATGCTGTGTATGACTTGCTTTTCATTTTCTTATCTAGAGAAAAATCGTTAAGACTTCATCTTAATAGCACTTAGACTTATATACCGCTTCATAGTGCTTTACAGCCCTCTCTAAGCGGTTTACAGAGTTCAGCATATTGCCCCCAACAATCTGGGTCCTCATTTGATGATCATTTTAAATCATTTTAAATGATCATTTAAAAACGATAAAAAGATGAGTTACATTATCTTCAATTCCTGAACTTTGTTTTCGGATTTATTTCAGCCAATAGTAACGTCTGGTTTAAGTGACTAACACTTCTGTAGCAAATGCCTCAATATTTTTTGTACTTTGCCCCAACTCAAAAGGTAAAGAACATGTTCTAGAAAGATAATCGTTTCTGGAATTATTTTGAATGCTCGCATATTTATGTATTTTTCCTTCCAGGTGTTTTTTTTATAGTTATTCCAATAGGGAAAGAAACTGACCTCAAAAGTCATTAGAATTAAAAACACTGGTAGCCATTATATTTGAGGGAGTGAAGGAAAATATCACATAGTTGGTCATACCTTCCATGGCTTTGTAGATTTGACCTTAACTATTGGGACACAGGACTGTGTAAGGCTGACCCAACTTCTGCATATAAATAAAAACTGAATATTCAAGGATAACATTGAACTGTATCTTCACAGGAGAGGTTGACCACAGAGTAGAAAATAAGCACACTTGGCTTGGGCATGCAGAATAAAATCCTTTAGAAAAAACCTAAACAAAACATTATTTTGTTTCTTTGAACAGACCTTCCCAAGCCATACACCAAAATTAAAAGTGGTTTGTGATACGAAGTCACAGACTGTTTCATCTATTGCAGCTGATATATGTATATGTATATGTATTTGTATTTGTATATGTATATGTATATATATATATATATGGACAAATATCTGCATATATGTATTTCTAAACCATGTTGATTGTAGCATATTCGAACTAGCTGAAAGAAGTTGACCAGATAGATCAAAGCTATATTATTATTTTTATTGCAAGAGTATAACCTTCACTTATAAGGAGATGGTGAAAAAACTAAAGACTGCCTTGGCTTTTTTGACATAAAAAATAGTCCTGGAAATGATCTATTTGCAAAATTAATTAATTCTCACATTGTACTACACTCTGGATTCAGGCTTACAAGAAACTGATCTGGATTGCCTTGATGGATATAATTTATTATGAGAGCGTGAGCCTTTTGTTATTACAGATAATCCTCGGCTTATAACAGTTCATTTAATGACCATTCAAAGTTTCAATGGCACTGAAAGAAGTGACTTATGACCATTTTTCACACTTACGACTGTGGCAGCATCCACATGGTCACATGATCAAAATTCAGACGCTTGCAGTGTCCCAGGGTCATATCAGGTCCCAGACTTGAACATTGGGCGCTATCTAACAAGAAGACACCAGGATTATTATAAATTATTCACTGGAAGCTTTTAAATTGTGTTCTATGAAAGTCTGTACTGGAGTCAGTTCAAATTTGCAATGAAGGCAAAATGTAGTGTTTAGGATACTTAGAAGAACATTAGCTCTGTTCACATAGTAATCAAAATTGGTCACATTTAACAGAGATATTTCCAGTGTCAACTTAAATATGCTTTTCTTTGTATGTGTAATGCTTTTTGATATGCTTCTGAAAATTTGGTAGACATCTTTGATGCAAACTAGTTTTTCAGCTATCATTCAGGCATAATTCCTTTTTATTCTACAATGGTCAGACCACACACATTCAGCCAGGAGCAGAGAATTTAAGATGTTAAGAAGCCTGGAAAGAAAATCTTATAGGAAACCGCTGGAGGTATTGGGTGTGTTTAGCCTGGAGAAGATGGCGGGAGTTGAAAGAGCTCCCTGAAGGCCTTTCACATAGAAGATGGGGAAAATGTATTGTATTTAGGGTCATTTCAAAAGGCAAGACAAGAAATAATGAGTTTCAACTATAAGGATGTATATTTCAGCTGGATATCAGAAAATAAAATTTTATAGCACATGAAATACTTGATACATTTTGTGAATCTTACAGTCCAATCCTTTGTACAATGTAGGAATATAGAGCATTCCTGAGAGTTGGAGGTCCAGTGTCTGTTTAAACATTTCCAGTGAATGGGGGTCCTTAGCCTCCTAAGGTAGCCTATACCATTTTGAACTATTTAACAGATTAACAGAGTTGGAAGGGACCTTGCAGGTCATCTAGTCCAGTGCTCCCCAACCTTTTGTCACCCACGGCACACCATAGCCTCTCCCAAAATTCCACGGCATACCACATACAAAAATTGGATAAAAAACAAATATAATCTTCAAAATATCATTTTGAAGAGTATAATAGTATAGGAATGTCAAACTGGGCATAACAGAATTACTTGATTTATTATTTTATTTGATAATTAGGTAGGTCAGTGGTGGCCAACCTTAATGATACCATGCGCCAATTGGCCCAGGCGTCCCGGGTGGGCGGGCCCGCCTGGATGCCGCCATTTGAGTTTTGCCCTCTGCGCATGCGCAGAACACTGTGCGCATGCGCAGAGGGCAAAAGACCGGAAATGGCGGCGTCCAGGTGGGCGGGGAAAGCGGCCGGGGGCTTGAGTTTTAGAAGAAAGCAAAACGTGGGCAGGAGAGGCAGGTCTTGCTCATTAAGCCTCACTGCAGCAGCCAGCGAGGCTTAATGAGCAAGACCTGCCTCTCCCGCCCGCGTTTTGCTGTCTTTTATAACTCAAGCCGCCCAAGGCAGCCCAGAGCAGGCGAGTCAATCCAGCAAGTGAGGAGGCGTCGGCAAGAGGCGGAGCTTGGCGACAAGGAAGTTTGCTGGCTTAAGAAGCAGACATCCCTGTCGCCCTCCCTTTCGGCTCCGCCTCTTGCCGACGCCTTCCTCACTCGCGCCCTGCCAAGCCCCAAATCAAGCCAGCCCTAGCGCGAGACACGTGAGACTGCTTTCCAGGCTGTATGTGGAAGCTGAAGAGCCTTACCGGTAGTTTGGGAGAAAGAAAGTTTTTTGCTGCTTCTGCTTTTGAGTGCACTGAAGGAAAGCAGCAAAAAACTTTCTTTCTTTCTCCCAAACTACCGGTAAGGCTCTTAGGCTTCCACAAACAGAAGCGGCAGGGAGGAGGACTCACGCCCCGCCCCCCTGCCAAGCCTCAAATCAAGCCAGCCCACGACTGGAGCTACCGGGAAAAGTCCCAGGTAGGACGCGCCCCCCGTCCCGCCCGCCTTGCCAACCCCCAGTGCGAGACGCGTGTCCTACCTGGGACTTTTCCCGGTAGCTCCAGTCGCGTTCCTTGCTACCGTAATAGTGTCCAGAGCAGAGCAGCCCCTTCCAAAAAATAACGTCTCGCGAGACATTATCTTTTGGAAGGGGCTGCTCTGCTCTGGACGCTATTAGCAAGGAACGCGACTGGAGCTACCGGGAAAAGTCCCAGGTAGGACGTGCGCCCCATCCCGCCCGCCAGTCCTGCCCCACCCGTCCTGCCAACCCCCAGCGCAAGACGCGTGTCCTACCTGGGACATGCCCCGGTACCTCCTCCTCGCGTTCCTCGCTGTTGTGTCCAGGGCAGCAGGTCTGCTCATTAAGCCTCGCTGCAGCGGCCAGCAGGCTTAATGACCAGACCTGCCTCTCCCACCCGTGTCTTGCTGTCTTTTAAAACTCAAGCCAAGGCGGCTTGAGTTTTAAAAGACAGCAAGTCACGCGGGCGGGAGAGACGTCAGCCATTGGATGATTGCAATGCGCCACTTGCAATCATCCAATGCGCCACATTTTCACGGTTTGGCCACCCCTGAACTACGCGAACTTAAAAATTAGAACACAGTGCAGAAAACGACAGATAGGTAATACCTAATAATGAACACTGCTCTGTCCAGGCCCTGTAGACTTGTGATCAGGACAATCGTGAGCGGGGGAAGGGGGGGATAGAACTTCTCGGACTCAGAGCTGTAGGACCGCGGCTGCACATCGAATGCAACAAAACGTTGCTGGGCAAAATCTAGCATTTGGTGGGTGGCAGGCCGTTCTGGATATGACGTGAGCTTTTGCCGCGGCATACTTGGCATGGCCTCACGGCACACCAGTGTGCCGCGGCACACTGGTTGGGGAGCACTGATCTAGTCCAACCCCCTGCCCAAGCAGGAGACCCTACATCTGCCTCTACCTAGGATTGAACTCACAACCTCCTGATAATGAGGCAAGAGCTCCACCTCTAGGCCATAGCAGCTGGGTTTATATCAGGAAAATAGATTATGTACTCTAAAACAGATTCTTTTGCTTTTACTAGTAAATCCTGATTATTTTCAGAATTATATTGAGAAGTACAGTAGATATATCCTGGGCAATCAGGACCCTTTTTTTTACTCAAGAAAGAATAAATATTTTGCAGAGCCTCAACTATCTACGAACTTGAATACTAACAAATATACCGGTAAGCATATACAATGTATGTAATAGACTCAATGGGAATATTTGTTATGACCATACAGTTCCATGGATTAAGTTTTTAATAATGTGTCATGATATAAAATAAGAAAATGCAACAATAAATGCTTTCAGGATAGCATCTGTAGTTATCTAAAAATTCTTCATACCATGGATATACAGCTACCTTTGGTCATAAGTTGTTTGCAGTACTAATAATGGTATCCCTCCCATGTTTTTTTATAGTCACATTTTTATTTCATTTCTGCACAGAAGTTAGTCAGATTGACTATTGGACATGAATAAATAAAGCTGAACTTTTTGATCAGAACAAACAGATAAGATTCGGCCTGTCCTCTTACACATGTGCAATGTTAGATACGTAAATGCATCATTTATGTCAAATTCCTGCCAAACAACACATAGAACGCACACAATGGATTGTTTTCATGTTTTTCATAACTGGCTAACAAATAATATGGCAAACTAAACGTGGACCAAGCTAAATGGTGAGATCATTTTGTATAAGGTACTGTATACAGTGACTTTAATAACAATATTATACTATTTGAAAACACAACAAAACAGAGTCATTTAGGCCATTTTGGAATAATGTAACATTAATTACACATTTAGAAATGTGTAGAACATGTTTTAGTGTGCATGGTCAACTGAAATATTGAAATGCTGGCTCATAACAACTGTGCAATGTTTCATAAATATCAAATCTGCATCACTTATGGACTTATTCATAGTTATAATCTTCAGATACGTGACATGTATTGTGTACTATTATGGCAGTCAATTGAATACAGCGTAACCATCACTGTTTTCAAGAATCTGTTTTATATACCACTTGTACACTAAACGTGACCGTTTTCAAACACTGAAGACTGCCGGCACAGCCACATCATGGTTCCATTTACGCAAATAATGATTATGCATTGGTCTAGAAATGGCACACACTTAATGCTTTTATGAAATCATGGGTCAGATTATGCAGTGTGCTGGGAGACAACTATTTGTGAATCGTCTTTAAACATTAGATATATTTATTGAGGAGAAAATACATAAAATTGCAAATTTAAGTGTGTTTGTAACAAGAGAGTTTTCAACTCTTTCCACCCTGCTGAGCCAGTCTCTAAATTGAAGCTTTTTCTGCCAAGCATTTCACATTAAATTATGGAGTTTTCTCAAGGGCTAAAGAAAACAGTTATTAAGAGTGTGAGCTTTGGCCGTTATTTCACAATTGAGTTAACCTCCATCCTCAGGGCAAAATTTTGCAGCTGTTGTTTGAAGTGAGTTAGATTTTTGTTTTTGTTTTCTAATTAGACTTAATTTTAGTGTATTGCAGTTAAGAATACAGTGCAAAGACAACCTATACTTGAGGAGATATCTTGTTTTCCAGGTAATTGTAAATTATATCTGATCCTCACCTGGTCAATCAAAACTGGAAAAGTATTTTGGAAGGAATGAAATGTATAGGGCTATGACGTCTATACTGGATTGAAGCTGAGATATGGGTTATTTATTACAAATCAACACATAAAGATATAAGACCAAAAAATAGTTCTGATTTTTATATTAAAGTTTTTTAATGTGTTTACTATTTGCTTTAACAGTATAACATTTTAATATGTGTTAAATGATAGCAAACTTTTTTAAATATTTTATAAATCAAATGCAATCAACTTCACAATTTAGCTGACTGATAGATCCTGGTATTGGGGACAATAACAATTTGAAATTTGACACGATTCTGACAATAATTTGAAATTTATCCTTCAATATTTATTTCATGAGGATTTTTCTATAAAGGAAAATGTATAGCGGTAACAAGAACAGTATTTTTCAATAGGAAGAAAAAGAATGCTACAAAATTCTGTATTCTTAGTGGGGCTATGATGGCAACAGGTTCCAGCCTGATTTATAGATGGAAATTGTCTCATTATAGGAAATAATTTCATGTTATTTAATCATTAGTACAATGTAATTATATTCTCAGATTTCATATAATTGACTTTAAATGACAGAATTAGTATTTTAAAGATAAACTAGTTCCTAAGATTTATCAGAGATTGAATTAACATCATCTAGTAGTTGCCAAACAAAATATTTTGAAACAGAAATGTCAGTGAAATTAATGTTTTTTAATATGGCAATAAAAACTTGAGAGAGCACTGCAGGGTAGTTATTTTTATTGACATTAATTTGGATTTCAATAATACATCTCATCTATGCTTTGAAATTTTGTATGGCTGCATATTACTTTACAAAGGAAGACACATATATGGTTCATAATAAGTATTATTAAATATGTGATCAATTATAATAATCATCCAAAAAGTTACAATTTTTTGTAACACTAAACTATTTCATACAAATTTAGCAATAAAAAATGTTTACATAGGTAGATCAAGTGAAAAAACAGTAGAGTTTTTTTAAAGTATCATTTCCATTGATGAAATCTTGTACAATTCATCATGTACTGTGTTTATATGAACACTCTATTAATATTTCTATTTAGTTAAGATTTAAAGATCTGAAACTAGTTCAATGTGTCATATATCAAACTACATTTAAAGCCAAAATGAATTTCAATACTGTTTCCATATTCCTCCTTCTTGTTGTTAGAGCCATAGCAATGAAAATAGAGATTAAGCCTAAACTTTAAGACTAATTATGATTGTTTTGAAGTATTAAAAGTGATTTCTTTCAGCTTAATTATAGCATATCATATAATACATGGTTCTTCTAACAGAACAAGTTAACCAAGACTTTATTAGCTATGGTCTAAATTGTTAAAACATAATCTTTCTCAAATAATAATATACAACAATAAAATCAGAGACTTCAAAAGTAATATTATTTCTTCACCCGTAAGACATACCTTCAAGACCTTTTGAAATACCAATAAGAGGGGGAGGAGAATTCAAATCTCAGGAGGAACCTAATGTAGCGTTTATCATTTAGTCTGTTATTTCAGGATGCAAAGTATATAAACATTGGTAATGGCAAACCTTCCATATTATTGCTAAGAAAACTACATGAACGTGTCCATAACTTTAGCAAGAGGCAAGATGGACTCAAAGGGACTTCATATTCTCTCACTGAAATCAGTGTGTAATGTTAGCCACAAAAAATTGAAATTCTATTACTTTTATATTTAAATGAATTAGGAGCCAACATTCATGGCGCATCCTGTCTGGAAGCACACTGATAACTACCAGCTCATTTTATGATCCAATGTTCTGTAATTATAATTTCTGAGAATGATTGTGTATTACAGGACAATAAAAGATTCTTCCCTTCCATTGTTGGATTAGATCAGTGTTTTTCAACCTTGGCAACTTTAAGATATGTGGACATCAACTCCCAGAATTCTTAAAGTTACCAACATTGAGGAACACTGGATCAAATGAATGAATCTGTTTTGTTAAACAAATTCTATTGACTGTCCCTTATAATAAGTCAAAATGCCAAAGCTTTATGTTAATTTATTGATTCCTGCAACTCCCTGTGAACTTGTTAATAAAGAAGCAGCAGGATCTTGAAAGCTGTAGCTTCAGTTTTACCACAAATGCAAACCATCTAAGACTAGAGAGGACAGGATATGAGCTACTTATAGCAACCAGTGAACAAGAATAGCAGGAAGGCTGCTGTTGTAGCAAAGGTCTTTGAAGCAAACAATTTATTAAACCTCGTAATACTCAAAACAAAATCTTTGAAGGCAGGTTATCCTTTCCTACACTATGCTCCATTGTGAAAGAATTGCTTCCTTTTCCTTTTAATTTTTTTTTTCATTTGTAACACTGACACTCCAATGGTTTTCTTGAGAAAAGTAGGCTACTTACTCTTACATTAGCAGAAGTCAGGAAAATTTTTGAGTATGTGTGTATATATATGTATATGTTGTGTCTATGTGTGTGTATGGCTTCTTCATTGGTATATTGTAAGCCATGCCTGTTTTACCAGTCTTTCATGAACAATTGAAATAACTAAAGAATCCATATCCCAACTTAAACACCTACAAGGACATTAAGATATCCTTTCAATTTGTTTTTCAATTTTCAATTTTTAAAATTTAATCTATAACCTTTAATTTTCTGGAATATAAATGTGTAAATTAAACAATTCCCAGTTTCCCAATCACTCACCCATTATTTTGGATAATCTCAGTCATCGTTTCCCGACACACACACACACACACACACACACACACACACACACACACACACACACACACACACACACACACAATATCATAGCAAATCTTAGCAATACTTATGGGGAAGTTCACCTTTTCAAATGAAAATGAATAAACAAACATTCGCACTAAAATATATATCTAGAATGTCAAAATAAAGAGATAGTGTGTCCATGCAACTAGATCAGATAAACTAAATGTCTTGTCTCCCACTGACGAAGTGAGAATTAATCTCACAGAGGCGAAATAGATCTTTCTCCCGGAATTCAAACATTTAGAAATAAAGCCGAGCTTTAAAAATCTAATTAAAATATTTATTTTGATACAAAAACAATAAATTCTGATTGTTTACATTTCTACTATAAAATGCGACTCTCTCAGTCAAGAGTCAAGTCAAGAAGGGAAGAATGGAGATTTAGGAATGCACACATGCGTACAAGAATATTATATCACGTGGTAAGAATGTACCATTATAATAGATAGGGATGCAGCTCCCTACATATGCATACAACTGACAATAATCACACCGTGACACCCACTTCTTTTCCACAATCCTTCAGTTCAGTACCTTTGTTACTGTTCAATGATTCAGTTGTTCTCAATTCCTTGTGATCGGATAAACAGCCAAGCCTTTCACCAGGATTGTCTGTTGGTTGTTGCTTTCTGGAGTGCATGCACGCTCACACTTCTTTTAGTAGTCAAAGTTTCTAATCATCTTGACTTCTCTTAACCCCCTTTTTTCAGCATTTTTCCAAGCATCAGCATTTTTCCAACAATTCTTGTTTTGCATTATGTGTCCAAAACTTTTAAGCTTCAGTATAAGTGTCTACAGTGATTTTGTATCATCTGATATTAAATGGTTTATTCTGCAATCATAGAACATAAAACATCAATTCAGAGTTGGAAGGCACCTTGGAGGTCTTCCAGTCCAAACCCCTGCTGAAGCAGGAGACCCTATACCATTTCAGAAAAATGGCTCTCCTTAAAAGCCTCCAGTGATGGAGCACCCATAACCTCTGAATGCAAGCTATTCCACTGATTGATTGTTCTCACTGTCAGGAAATTTCTCCTTAGTTCTAGGTTGCTTCTCTCCTTGGCTAGTTAGCATCCATTGCTTCTGGTCTTGCTTTCTGGTGATTTGGAAAAAAAGTTGACCTCCTCTTCTTATCATGTTACCCCTAATCCTTCTTTTTACTAGACATACCCAATTCCTACAACCATTCTTCGTATGTTTTAGCCGTCAGTTCCCAAACATCTTTGTTCTTCTCTGCACTCTTTCCAGAGTCTTAACATCTTTTTTTATATCAGTGACCAAAACTGGATGCAGTATTGGTCTTATCAAGGCCTTATAAAGCAATACTAACACTTCACACATCTTGATTCTCTCTTAAATTAATGCATCTTAGGATTGCAGTGGGGTTTTTTTTGGCAACTGCAGCACCCTCTTGCATTTACTGCTATTGAGCCAAGTTTCACCTAATCTGTACCTGATTTTGATTTGATTTTTCTTGCCTAAGTGTAAAACCTTGTTTTTCTCTACACTGAATTTCATTTTGTTAGATATGGCCCAATGTTCAACTCTGTCAAGATCCATCTGGATCTTGAGCCTCTTCTGGGGTGTTGGCTGTTCTGCCAGCTTGATGTCATCTCCAAATTTGATGAGTTCCCCTTCTATTCCTTCATCTAATACTGGCCCTAAGACAGAACCTTGGTATACCCCACTGCTTACTTATTTCCGTATAGATGTAGTTCCATTAGAGTTACAGCCAGTTACAAATCCATCTGGTGGTGAAGCTCTCTCACACACATTTTTCTAGGTTACCAAGAAGTAGGTTGTGGTCTACTTTGTCTAATTTCTTACTGAAATCCAACTATACTATGTCCTCAGCATTTCACTGATCCACCAATTTTGTCACTTTGTCAAAGAATGAAATAAGATTGGTTTGGCATGATCTGTTTTTGACAAACCCATGTTTGCTTCTAGTTATAGCTTTGCTTGCTTCTAGGTGTTTGCAGATCTGTTGCTTGAATATCTTTCCCAGGATCTTCCCAGATATTGATGTCAGGCTGATTGGTCTATAGCTTTCAGGATCTGTCCCCCCCCCTCTTTTTTGAAGATGGGAACCACATCAGCTCTTTTCCAGTCCCCTGATAGTTCCCCGATGCTCCAGGATCTTTGAAAGATATGGTTCAATGATTCAGAGATCATGTCTACCCACTTCTTCAGAATTCTGGGATGTAATCCATCAGGACCTGGTGATTTTAACTTATCTAGAGTGGACAGGTGTTCTCTTACCATTTCCTTGCCTATTTTAATTCATATTCACCCATCTCCTCCCACTTATGACTGCATGACTGTAACTTTGTTGCTTGTATCCTTATTATTTATATTGTTTCCCAGTATGATTTGATTGCTTATTTGTACCCTATGACTATCATTAAGTGTTGTACCTTATGATTCTTGACAAATGTATCTTGTCTTTTTATGTACACTGAGAGCATATGCACCAAAGACAAATTCCTTGTGTGTCCAATCACACTTGGCCAATAAAGAATTCTATTCTATTCTATTCTATTCTATTCTATTCTATTCTATTCTATTCTATTCTATTCTATTCTATTCCTATTCTATTCCTATTCTATTCCTATTCTGATTCTAATTACTACTGTGGTGTGTTTCATACATACATTTGTTAACTGACTAGGAAAAAGTTTATCTGTTTTCTCTGCTTGGTTGGATGGCCTGTAGTATACACCTATGGCAATGTCATTCTTTTTTCCTTTTATATTAACCCATATGCATTCTAGGAGGCTTTCATCCTTGTTTTTATGCATTTCTGTAGAGATATAGTGATCTCTTACATATAACGCAGCTCCATCTCCACTTTTGTTAGGTCTGTTTCTTTTGAACAGTTTATATCAATTTTTCTTCATTCAGCCTTTTTAATGGTCCAATTTTCACAGACATATCAAACTGGAAAAACCATGACCTTGATAATACACACTTATGGTGGCAGATTGATGTCTGTGCATTTTAATACGCTGTGATCTACCCTGTTTCCCCCAAAATAAGATATTCCCTGATAGTAAGCCCAATCGAGCTTTTGAGTGCATGACAATAAGACCAAGCGTTTATTTCAGGGTTCAAAAAAAATATAAGACAGGGTCTTGTTTTTGGGGAAACATGGTATGACAGTATTTCTCCCAAATAACAGAGGTCATTTTATTTTATAGCTACAGTTACCACCTCTAGGTATTTTTGTGCTTATGGATAAAGCCTGTAACTTCTTACATGGTTGTCAATATTAGGTTTGCTTTGCTTGTTGTCATAGTCTTAGTTTTCTCAATGTTGAGCAGTACTTTTGCACGCTAAGAGACGTAGGTGCGTGCCCCGAGGAAGGGAAGGAAAGGAAAGGAAAAGAAAGGGAAGGGAAGGAAAGGAAAGGAGGGGAAAGGAAAGGAGGGGAAAGGAAGGGAAGGGAAGGGAGGGAAGGGGAGGGGAGGGAAGGGGGAAGAAAGAAAGAGAGAGAGAGAGAGAGAAAGAAAGAGAAAGAAAGAAAGAAAGAAAGAAAGAAAGAAAGAAAGAAAGAAAGAAGGAAAGAAAGAAAGAAAGAAAGAAAGAAAGGAAAGAGAAGAGAAGGAAAGGAAAGAAGGAAAGGAAAGGAAAGAGGAGGAAAGGAAAGAAGGAAAGGAAAGGAAAGGAAAGAAGGAAAGGAAAGGAAGAATAGGAAAGGAAAGAAGGAAAGGAAAGCGGGAAGGGAGAGGAGGAGAGAGGAGGGAAGGGACTACAGCTACAGCTCTGGAATATGGGACTGACTTTCCCAACAACATCAACAAGCCACCATCAAATAAGCTTCAATTATTTTGTAATAATTACACTAACTTTAATAATTTTGTTACAATTAAAACAACTTATAAAGATTTTGTTATGATTAAATAAGCATTTACGATTTTGTTATAATTAAATAAGCATTTATAATTTTGTTTTATTAAATAGGTGCATTTCATATTAATAAAATGGAAGTTCTCTGATCATTATTTTACAAATGTATTTATTTTTTTAAAAAAATCATATTAGTGGTCTGCGGGACTTAAAATTATGAATTAGGATCCATGGATTTAAAATTATGAATTTGATGGTCCACGGGATTTAAAATTATGACCTCGGTGGTCACTGAGGTCTAAAAAGTTGGGGACCCCTGATTTAACTGATCCCGTTTCCCAGATTAGCCAGGAAATCAGATGCCTAGGACTTTCCGCCCTGTAACCTTTCCTTCTATACATAAAAATTATTTTTCTATTGTTTGGGTCCTTCTTTCTTGTAAAGCAGGCACCCAAAAATTGTTACAATAAAACTTCTTCTCACTGATGTGCTCCTTCTTCCGACTTAATCCACAAATAATGAAGTAATGAGTTTGTGAAGTTAAATCAGTAAAATGGTAATGTAATTAAATGAAACTAAGATGATGCTTGCAAGGAGATCTTGTGCAACTATTTAATACAATGTGATTATTTCATCATTAATTTATATACCTGGTATGTTTATATACCATTTTAATATACCATTCGGTATCAATCTCAATATTTAAAAAGTGCATTAGGACATTGTCAGATAGCAGGAAGACAAAACACAGAACTGTGAGGATCTAAAGTAAGGACTTTGATTAAAAGTAAATGAAAATGCTACACAATCTGACTGCAATATTTTAACGTAGGAGACTTAACAAGGAGTAACAAAAAAATGACAGTCTGGGGTGTTTATATTTATTAACATTTCCTTTTTATCTATTAACTAACTGAACTGACTTCTCAGGGCATCATATTTCCCCACTCCATAAATATACAATTTCCCAAAAGATTATGTTAACATTTAAAAAAAAAATCTATTTGACTTTTTTTCAGACTATGTTTCTTGTATGACTTACTAAATTTATACTTTTTGTTTCAGATGGTCTGCCATTGTCATTCCTATATATAACTGATCCAGTATAAATAGTGATTTATTTACATGATCAGCATAAATAGTGATTTCTGTAGACACACTATATTTATTTCTAGTATTTGATTTCCATTATTCATCAAAAATTCTAGCTTTATATGAAAACATCCCCAAAATGAAGTACCAAAAGGATTTAGACCTGATACTGGAGATAGCATGTGAATTCCAAATACTTCCTTTTTAATCTTTTTTAGTTCTATGTAAGTTTCATAATGGCAAAAATGTTGCAGATCCCGGTGCCCACATTTCTAATTCTTAAAAGTACTGTAATTATACACTTTATTATTTGAGGTGGTGTTATTATAGTACTCTGTAGTTACCAACAAACTGAAAATGTTGTTATGATTCTATCCTCTGCGTAATACATTTATTGAATCACACCATCTGCTTTTATAAGGATTTGTGATTAATTGCATCACACTTGTTATTTTTTTGGAATCTGACCCAGGATACAGGAAGACAGACTGCTAACATGTACTTTCTCAGATATTTCTGTGGACATATTTTTCTCGAGACTTAACACACAGAACTAAGAGGATATTAGGGTTCTAAAGCAAACTAGGGGAGAATCCATAGTTAAATCCCACAATTAACAAGCATGGGAGAATCCAAGATTCAAAGTAGCAATGTTCAGCAAAGTATCTTTTATGCTTCCCTTTCTCCCATGATATCATATACTGTATGATATCATACATAGTCCATGATGTATGGACACTTACTTGGGCTAATCCCTCCTATTTTCTTACTTCTCCAGCCATCGTAACTGCAACAAAACAGTCATGAACTTTTTGCCTTTAAAGATTCTAAGCCATATGAAACAAGCTGCCACTCTACAGGTAGTCCTTGACTTACAACAGTTCATTTAGTGATCGTTCAAAGTTACAACAGCACTGAAAAAAGTGACTTATGACCATTTTCACATATGACCTTTGTAGCATCCCCATGATCATGTGGTCAAAATTAAAATAGCAATAGCACTTAGACCAGGGATGGCGAACCTATGGCACGCGTGCCACAGGTGGCACGCGGAGCCATATTTGCCGGCACGCGAGCTGTTGCCTAGCTCAGCTCCAGCGTGCATGTGTGTGCCGGCCAGCTGATTTTTGGCTCGCATGGAGGCTCTGGGAGGGCGTTTTTGGCTTCCTGAGGGCCTCCGGGGGGACGGGGGAGGGCATTTTTGCCCTCCCTAGCCTCCAGGGAAGCCTCTGGAGCCTGGGGAGGGCAAAAAATGGGTCTACTGGGCCAACCAGAAGTTGGGAAACGGGCCATTTCCGGCCTCCAGAGGGCCTCCGGGGGAGTGGGGGAGGCTGTTTTTGCCCTCCCCAGGCAGTGAATTATGGGTGTCGGCACTCGTGCATGTGCGATAGCATGTGCCCATGCACTTTTGGCACCCGAGGAAAAAAAGGTTCGCCATCACTGACTTAGACACATATACTGCTTCATAGTGCTTTTACAGCCCTCTCTAAGTGGTTTACAGAGTCAGCCTATTGCCCCCAACAATCTGGGTCCTCATTTTACCGACCTCAGAAGGATGGAAGGCTGAGTCAACCTTGAGCCGGTGAGATTTGAACTGCCAAACTGCAGCTAGCAGTCAGCTGAAGTAGCCTACAGTGCTGCATTCTAACCACTGCGCCACCTCGGCTCCTATGTTTGGCAACTGGTTCATACTTATGACCGTTGCTGTGTCCCAAGGTCACGTGATCCCCTTTTGCAACCTTTTGACAAGCAAACTAAATGGGGAAGCCAGATTCACACAACAACCATGTTGCTAACTTATCAACTGCAGTGATTCACTTAACAACTCTGGCAAGAAATGCCGTAAAATGGGGCAAAACTCACTTAACAAATGCCTCACTTAACAACAAAAAATTTGGGCTCAATTGTGGTCTTAAGTCGAGGATTACCTGTATAAAAATTTCCAGTGCAATTCTCTGGGGAGAAGGAAATATATGGTCCCAGTCTTTATGATCTTCAACAGAGAAAATGCAAGCTGAAGAGCATACACTTATCAAAAACTCTATGTCACTCATTCACAGGCTGCAATTATTAAAGAAAAAAGAATGCAAACTCACTGAATCATCCATGTTGTCAAGGATGCTAGGCAATGTGACGTAAGAGTGCTAGGTTTTCATGATTTATAATTTTCTAATTTCCTCTTCATGCCAAGGATTCATAGGAATGAAAAAACTGCATGGATTTAAAAGTCAGCCTAAACTGTCTTCTGGCACAGTAGAAATGTAAGGCTGCCTCGGCCTTTATCCTCCACAAGACAAAAATCATATACCATTTTAGTCAGCCCTTAATGGAAAAAATAATTAATTAATTAATTAATTAACTATCTTCCTTAGAGATAATCTGACTCAGTGGTCTTTTTTTTAAATCATAGAGAGGGAATCTGGTCTTCCAGATTCAATCACAGAAAGAAAAAGAAAACTTATCTTCTTGAGATCAATTCTTCAAGCAGGTGCTTCAGTTGTCTGAGGAATTTGTTTTTGATGGCCCTTTCTAATGTTTCCTGGGTGGTCGTCTTCCTTTTCATCTCTTCTACGTGTCATTTAAAATTTAATAACCAAATGCAGGACTCGTTAAGCCCAACGCCTTATTCCTGTGCAAAAGAATTCCATTATGATTTTTTACGAGTCATGAATGTCACCCACGTGTTTACAATTCAATAGGTGGAATGTTCATCATGGAATATTTCCCTATCTTGCCATGAAAATCTCTACATGTAGTCATTGGTCCTCACAGGAAATTCGAAAAAACAACAACTGTATATTATGCATGCACTATAGCATTCAACTACAATCCTAACTGTGTCAAAGTGCAGAATAAATGGGCATGAGCATCGTCTTTCTATTTTTACAGCTGGAGCTGATTATATGCAATATCAATATGCTCCTTTTAACCGTAAGGAATAAGAAGTTGAACAAATATAAATAGATGCAGCTATGCAGTGTGTTTTCTTCTGTCGCAAACGCTGTTAAATATTCTACACCCTTTGGGCTAATGTGTTTATACAACTCTACTTTTAAAACAAAAACGGTTCTTCTTGTTGAAGTACCCCCACGAAGTAGGTATCCAGCACATTGCAACAAATTATTTCAAGCCCTTGCTTGGAATGACTCTCAACACATTCCAGGAACCCCATAAACAAAGCCAACATGTGCAGCATTAACTTTCCCTTTTATGCTGACAGCTTCCCCCCGCCCCATTCGGCATAATGACCTTCCTGCACAGTGTGTGTTGCCATAAAAAGAAACAGAGCTTTGTAAAATTAGAGGAACTGTTTAATATCAAATTGTTTTATCTAAGGAAGACAGTGACTCCAGGGTAAACACCAAAGAAAAAGCAGAAGAATTAGAAATATTTGTTTTTGCTGCTGATTCTTGGACTTTACATTGTTCAAATAAACTTGCACAGGATTTTTTTAAAAAAACCTAAGTATCAGCTATAGCTCCATAGACTAAAAAAACTGATCCAGAATGCAGCCGCGCGGGTGGTTTCGGGGGCTAATTGGCGCTCCCATATAACACCCCTCCTGCGTGAGCTGCACTGGCTTCCGGTGGTCTACCGGGTGCGCTTCAAGGTGCTTGTTACTACCTTTAAAGCGCTCCATGGCATTGGACCTAGGTATCTCCGAGACCGCCTGCTGCCACAAACTGCCTCCCATCGACCAGTGCGCTCCCACAGAGAGGGCCTCCTCGGGGTGCCATCAGCCAAGCAGTGTAGGCTGGTGATGCCCAGGGGGAGGGCCTTCTCTGTGGGAGCACCCACCCTCTGGAATCAGCTCCCTCCAGACTTAAGAATCATTCACGACCTGTCCACCTTCCGCCGTGCCCTCAAGACGTATTATTTTTATCAAGCCGGGCTGGCGTGAAAAAGTTTTTGGGGTTTTTTAAAATTTTAAGATTTTACTAAATTTTAATTGTATTAAATTAGGGCCACATAGAATATTTTCTTTTAAATGTATTTTAATGTTTATATTGTATTTTTTACTTGGCTGTTCACCGCCCTGAGTCCCCTGGAGAAGGGCGGTATATAAATTTAATTAATTAAAAAAAATTAAAATTAAATTTAAAAAAAAGGTTAGTACAGAAAATGTTTGAAAGTTGGGCCGGAAATGCAGGATGCTCCTAATATTCTTTCCTGTTACAAAAACAAAAAGGGAGAAAAAAACGAGGGAGGGAAGGGAGTATTTCAGATACTTTTGCCTGGTAACTATGAGAATTAAGACAAAGCCAGAGGAGTTTTAGAAATCAAAACAGAAAATGATCGAACCCAATTTATTACTAAACAGATGGCAAAAGTAATTGTGCCAAAAAGAGAGTACATTTTGCAGATATTAAAAGTTAGGCTGGAAACATAATTGAGCTTTTCATTGTACTGTCACAAATGTATAATAAATAGGAAATCCTCTTCGCTTACTGACAGTACTGAAAAGAAAGCCTTCGATGCCTAGTTTATATGGTTTTGTCAACACTTACTAATGGCTGAATTTACATGTTCTGTAATCAAACCAGAAGCTTCCCCTGTAAAATATACAATGTAGGGTTCAGAATATGGCTAGCTATATTCAATATAATACACTAGAATTCTAGTAGTATTTGGCCTTCAACATCTAACTTAATTCCACATTAAAAGATTCAGGTACTGATAAACTGGTACTTAATCCATTATACCAGAGCTGTCAAACTCCCGGCCCGCGGGTCGGATGTGTCACGTGCTGGCCACGCTCCCGCCCAATTTAGCGAAGGGGGGGAAGTCCCAATACGTCACGTGACACCGCCGTGACGTGAGTTTGACACCCCTGCATTATACTAAGTAGGAACATTGGTGATACTTATGCATCCGTGTGTGCTTGAGTAGGAAAAAGAGAATTCCCAGACATGAATGCAGATTCATCTGACCAATTTTTCCCCTAAGTTTATGATCATACTGGTAATGAACCATTCACACATTCTTATGATCATGGGAGCTGTAATCTTTTTAATCTGGAGAACACCTATTAATTTAAGTAACCCAACAAATCATCAGATGATTCCTGATGGCCTTTTATTTTTGAATGCTTTTAAAGCAGCCGCAAAATTAATGACCTATTTTAAGTCTAGTAATACAGTTTTTGGTTCTAGCATACATGGGCACTAAACAACATCTTTGTAATTTCACTAGGATCAGTATACCTATGAACAAGCACAGTGTTAAGAAAATTACCTCTTGATGCATTGCTCATTGTTGGTATTCTGTAGTAAAATGTTCACCATCTATATCAGCTAAGCTGGTAGGGACCATTTAAAACACTATTAAATAAGTAGAAGATGGAAGAAAAGGAAGCATTTCCAAAAGAAAAGAATCTGAAATTATATGTTTTAAATAATATAAGAAATTTAACCAAAAGGAACCTGTATTTTAAGGTTTAATTTCTCATAAATATTACCAAAGTTTGCACATGAATAGTAGGTCAACAGATGGGGCACTTTTCACCCCACATATGTGTATTAACATATTTAATTAACCAAAGGCCATTGAAGATCAATAGATGCTTCTTTGTTGGTGATGTGAGGTGTATTTCTTACTCAGCATGTAATATATGTTACATATTCTACTGAATTATATTTAATTTCTTTATTTAATTTGTTTGCTGCCCATCTCACTGCAAGGTGACTCTGGGTGGGTTACAACATCAAAATAAAACCATAAATATATATACAAGTGTATAAAATCACAATAAAATCATAAGAAAATGCAAATTATAACTAAAAGATGAGGAGGAAAGGAGCAGAATGTTTGAGGGGGAGGTGGGAGTTGCCATTAGTCAATCACCCACCTCCACTGTGAAATTCCCCCATTGGGGCCCCACACCAACTGGCAGCGCCAGGTCTTCAGGCTCTTGTGGAAAGTCAGGAGGGCAAGATTCAATCTCACTTCGGGGCAAGATATTCCAAAGGGCTGAGGCCTCGGCAGAGAAGGCTCTTCTCCTGGATCCCGCCAACCGAAATTCCTTGACTAATGGGATCCACAGCATGCCTCCTCTGCCTATCCCATTGGGATGAGAGAGTTCCTCAAGTAACCTGGATCCATGCCATGCAGGGCTTTTTAGGTAATAAACAACACCTTGAATTGACCTGTAAGCAAACTGGCAACCAGTGCAACTTATGGAAGAGTGGTATAACATGGGCCACTCTAGGGACCCAAAGACTGCCCACACCACCTCACTCTGCATCAGTTGAAGCTTCTGAATGATCTTCAAGGGTAGCTTGATGCAGAGCACATTGCAGTAGCCCAAGCGTGAGATGACCCAGGCTTCAATGACTGAGGGCAGGGACCTATAATCAGTATTCTTACAAAATTCTAAGTTAAGGCAAGACACGGGGGGGGGGGACTTATACTAATTTGTGACATCAGAAAACTAACCAGGAACGATGCCATCCAGCTTTTCTGTGTTTTCCTGATCACATGCCAAGGTAGGACAAATAATGCATTGGCTTTTCCATTGCCTGTTTCCTCAATTAACAAGGCTGCCAGGTTTGAGAAAGGAAACAGCAGCAAATCCATTAAGCTTAAATGTAGAAAATCATACCATACTGTATTGAAATAAGGTACATCTATAGGATGTTTTACAGAAGAACGTGGACAAATATGTAAAATGTTTCTCCAAGCTAAGTTTTTGTCCGATCACTGCCAAAGGGCCAAAGAAATCAACTGGTGATCACTGCACTACGGAGACACTGGTGCTCTTATCAGTTCACATTCTAGAATGGATTAAGAAAGTGGTTTCCTCTCTTTTGTACACATTTTAAATTACTATTCCTAGTTTACTGCATACAAATCAGGGGCGGGTTCCTAATTTTTTACTACCACTCTGTGGGCGTGGCTTATTTTGTGGGTGTGGCTTGCCAGCCATGTGACTGGGTGGGCGTGGCTTGCCAGCCATGTGACTGGGTGGGTGTGGCTTCTCGGACTGCTGAAGGGAGGGGAACTGAGATAGGTCCTGCTGCCAATTCCCCCTCCCCTCAGCAGCTCGAGAAGCCTCGAACATGCAAAAATGCCTAGGATCATCACCGCGTGTTCGTGGCTTCTCGGACTGCTGAAGGGAGGGGAATGGAGATAGCTCCTGCCGCCCGTTCTTTCAGCATCTCACACACTCCCTCAGCCATCCTCCCCTGCTTGGACTCACTGTGGGGTAGGAAGGCAGCACATGAGAAGTGCCGGAAACTCAGCTTCTGGGCATGCGCAGAAGAAAATTTAAAAAATAAATTAATTTTTTTTTAAAAATGGGGGCGCCCAGGCACTGGCAACCGACCGCACTGGTACTGTGACGTCATCAGCGGGCCACTACCGGTGCTATAGAGTGGACCGCACTGGTAGGAATCCACCACTGCTGTTATGGCATGCCTCAGTGAATAAAAAAAACAGTTTATCACAGATTAAGGCTACAAATATTTTCAGAACTGTATTTACATAATTTTATTTCTCTTCTGAAGTATTTCTTATTTATTTATATGATTTATATAGCTGCCTATCTCAACAAGTGGCAGTTACAAGGATTAAAACAGAGAAAACTTGCCACATACAACTCACAAGCATCCAAGGATAACCAATAACCCAATTCACTATTCTTTTTCTCATCCTCTCACTAGATCTCATTTAAAGGTAATTGCTAGAAAGTTATTGTCCTGCTAAAAGTTTGAATATTTATTTCTTTATGCACTAACTTACCAATTGTACTAAATCACACTTTTGTTCACCATCTTTATTATTGAATTTCTTTGCTGCATTTTCATTAGTTCCTTAGTTAGCCCCCTTCCACTCAAATAATCAAGCAGAGTAAGAGAAACAAGAAGGACACTGTACAAATCTATTACTCATACTGCAATCTGTTGTGTTAATCTTTGCTAAATTAGGAGAGGGACTACATGCATATGATATCCTACGCTAATCAAGACCTAACACAATTTTCGCCTTTTAAATTTTCTTTTGGAAATCTCTAAGTAACCCAATATTTTTTATAAGCATTTATTTTCAGACATAACTTGGAAGCAGAAATTGTAATCTATTATTTTAAGTATTTTGGTCCAGCTTTGCCCAAGAGTAAGTACAACTTTTGCTAAAGACTTTTTTTTTTGGATCATAAAAGATATTAGGATATAAAGTATCATAAAGACAGCTTTTCATGTAGTTGCAGAAAAGATCTCACATGGATTCCCTTAAAATTTAGCAATTCATGGAGTAAATATAAGTACCAGTCCAAACTAAAAGAGCTTATGTAAGGGTGTTGAAGAACAGTGGAAATTTGGCTTCTAATCCATGCTCTAATCCATGCTTCTAATCCAAACAAAACACTTTTATAAATATAAAGTCACACCTTAGGTTTGGATGGTGTTGAAATTTGCAGCATGATAAAGTTAAAATTTATGTGGATTTAAAATTTTTTTTTATTAAATGTGCCATATTGAGAATATGGAATAGATATAAACCCAAGTTGTGTCTCAAAACACCTCTGTGGATCTCTGCACAAGGATTCCATAGAAGAGAAACAGAAAGCAAGGACAAATGGTTGATATATCAGGAATTATTGGAAAATCACCAAGGTGAATATAACATTAAACCACGAGAGCAGCTAATAGCAGATGGATATACTGTATTTTTCGGAGTATAAGACGCTCCAGAGTATAAGATGCACATTAGTTTTTGGGGAGGAAAACAAGAAAAAAAAATCTGCCTCTGCCTACCAGCATTCATCGGTATTCATCTGGTTAGCGCCCTTGCAGCAAACAGCAAGCAGCCTGGTCAGCTTCAGCACGTTATCGCAGCCTGATTCAGCACGAGCAGCTGATTGGCGGTTGGATCATCCACCCGGAATACCACCAATCAGCTGTGGGAATCACCACAGCCCATCGGCACCTCTGTGCATCACACTTTTGGCCTCCGTGCATCGCACTTTCGGCATCCGCGTGTCCCGCGCATCGTGTTTTTGGCCCGTTCCAGGTGGTGGGGATCGCCGCCACCACTGATGCCCGCTACCTAGAACCAGCCGAAAATGCGACACATGGAGGCCGAAAATGGGGTGTGCGGAGGCCGAAAATGCAACGCACAGAGGCACCGATGGGCTGTGGCAATCCTCGCAGCCTGAAATGGGACTAAAATGGAGCATGCAGAGGCCGAAAACGCGACGTGCGGAGGCCGAAAACGGCCAAAGGGTGGGGATTGGTGCATGGACGAGGCTTCGGCAATATTTGCTGTATAAGACACACAGACATTTCCACCCACTTTGGGGAGGGAAGTGTATCTTATACTCCGAAAAATACGGTAGTTGTCAATGGTTTTCCCATTCACAATTATCAGGAAAATTCAAAATAGATAAAAAGACTTATGATATAGAGCAAAATCAGAATTTGAAGTACAATTGTATACTGATAATGAACATGCAATTGCAGAAATGTACAAATGTTGAAATTTGAAACAGAGGAAGAACAAGTTAAACAGTGTAATGATAAAAAGGACTAAGATTTTTTGTTATAACATACTGATTGATCAATGAGAAAATTTGTGGTTAAAAAAATAGCACTATGTTATGATCTTACAGAGATTTTTAATAAGATGTATTGTTGGCACAGGATGCAATATAAACGCAATGTATAAAAGCGTTTAAAATTAATGTTGGAAATGTGAACAACATAAAGGGACATTTTATCATGTTAGTGGACATGTTAGAAAATTTAAAAAATGGATTCAAGTACATACGTTGATATAGTGAATTTTAAAGATTAATATTCAGAATGTATCCTTTTAGGTTTTACGACTAAGGGGTTAGAAAAAAAATCCATGGAGGATTATTTCAATATATGAGTATTGCAGTAAGATTACTACATGCCCTAATATGGAAATATTTGGCACTAACCTCTATGGAGAAATGGTTGAAGAAATTCACAGAACTTGTTGAAATGGACAAACTGACTTCTCTGATTACATAAAGGATAATATCTACATGTATTGGTGATTGGAAACCCCTTATGGGGTTTAGCATAAAAATGAATTTATGATTTATGATTTTGATGATTATACTGGTTGGATTACAGAAAGAAGAGTCATGATGTAATTTTAGAGAGGGAGCTTAAAATATAATTATATTTATAACTGCTGTGACAAATATAGCAAACTACCTTTTTATACTTTTATATGTTTCTTTTTCTCCTTTTTTCTCCTTCTATTGCCTTGTCTTATTTCACTTTTAGCTCTTCTGTTATTTCTATTTTTTTCATTTTCTCTATTCTAAGTTAACTTGTATTAGTTCTTATTATTGCTCTTAAACTTTTAATAAAAATTACACAGCTAGTCCTCAAAATACGACCGTTAATGGGGGCTGCCCATTACGATTGTATGACATAGCAGTCATGTGACCAATCTGATTTTGCAACCTTTTTGCTATGGTTGTAAAGCAAAAATAACACGTGTTAAGCAAACTACTTGGTTTCACGATTCTCTCTTTGTCTAAGAAGAGGGTCAAAGACAATTGCAATTGGTGTGAAGCCTATTACCCTAATTCACCTTTTGGAACTAAGGTTTCCTGTTCATGCAAACATCAAATTTGAAAAAGAGAAGTGTCATGTTTATTTATTTATATATTTTGTGAGATTTATATACCGCCTCACAGTGTAAGCACTCTCTAAGCGGTTTACACCAGTAAGCAATGTATATTTATATTGCCCCCAACAATCTGGGTCCTCATTTTACCTACCTCGGAAGGATGGAAGGCTGAGTCAACCTTGAGCTGGTGAGATTTGAACCTCTGACCTGCGGATCACAGTCAGCTAAAGTGGCCTGCAGTACTGCCTCTAACCACTGCGCCACCTCGGCTTCTCCATAGCAAGGAGAATCAGGAAAACCACTTGGTTTCATGATTCTCTTTGCCCCAAAGTGGCATAAAATAAGTGAAATAAAGCAAAAAAAACATTGAAAATAGCAAATTAATAATCTAGGCTGTATAGTGGCTTTCTGTTAAATAAGGAATTCACTAGTACCATAAATAGGTTATACGAAATTACCTGAATTAGAATTTAAGATATAAACGTTCAGTGTGATAAAGGTTGCTAAAACATAAATGTGTAACTAGTACTATATGAATAGTACTTAGTAGTAAAATTAAAGAGTATAAAGGCCACAAAGAGACCAGAAGAATTATCCACAAACCCTGTAATAGAAATATCAAACAAATCAATAATCGTAATTGGCTTCTAACAATTTATCTACACTGAAAACCAATGAAACTTTTAAGTATTCTAACATATACCTTAAAACATCTGCTTTGCAGGGCTAGTTACTTTCATTCCCCATGCTTAATAAAAATAAGAAAATGTGTGGTACAAACAGAGACTTTGTGTATAATTTCCCATGATCTCAGATGACAAAACGTAGCACAGGCTTCATCTCTTGCTAATTAAACGAATCAATTAAGGGACTATTGTTGCAACTGTGTAACTGCTGTTCTATAGTGCCAATAACAACCCCAGAGGGAGGTCTTTCACTACATTAAAATGCTGTCCTTCACAACTCCATCTGATATTATTAGAAACAGTTATTTGCGTCTTGCTGTCATATTAGTAGCAGCAGCAAATTATGGAAATATGCAGACCAGAATGGTCCCAGTATGAGTTCAGGTTTGGTTTTCAGCCTCCAAGGGAACAAATGCTGAAAATTCCAAAGTTCCCCAAAGTTCATTAATGGAACTGATAAATTTACCAGCACAGCAGCTATTTACATGCTAGGTAAGGGTCACATATTTGCATATTTTCCTGCTAAGCTGATACAATTCAACTAGATAAATTATCATATTAAGTTTGCCCTCCTGAGTTAAAACTGATGGAGTTCAAAATTGTTTCCAATGGTTGTCATTAATCGCTGTTACATCTGAAATGCTTCCTTTGAAATCTAATTGTGATGTGGTGTCAAGGGTCATATTAATAGCATTCAAGATGTTAAAATATTGTTAAAACCTGCTTATTTTACTTGTATATTGAAGCGCTATAGAGTAATGAGAAATAAAATCTCATCTTTTTATTTTTTTAAAAAATCTTGTCAATAAAAAGAAAATTTAATTTAAAATATGAGATTTAAATTACGTTTAACCTCATTTGATTTTTGTATCACTGAGATTCATAGTAGAACCACATAAAAATAAAAGGGAATCCACCAGTTACATTCCAAATACCCCATTTATTTCACCATCCCCAACAACAGAAGTTGAAATTCAAATATACTCTTAAACATATTACATATATATTATGTAATAATATACATAATAGAATCATGTATATCTTCAACATGCACACAACCAGCCAATCTGCCTTATTATTTATATGACATACAAGTAAATGTGACAAAGCCTGATTATCACTTCTAGAGTAACTGGATGCAGAATACAGGAGCAAAAAGCAATCAGTTGTTTCCCCATTTTCTTCCTGAAATTCTTCTAAACTATTTATTCCCAGCCTGCTTTCAGTGGCACCCTATAAAAAGCCTTCTACCTCATTTGAAGAGAACTGCAGGGAAAAAGTGGTAAATGAGAACATCAGGAATTCACAACTGAAGGTTGTGGCTCCCTAGCTAAAACCAGAATTTTGAGTATTGCTAAGCTGATGAATTCATTTTCCATCTGCTTCTTGTTCCTGGCAAAGACATAACAGTTCTATGAACAAGCAACTATCTCATATTCCTTAAATTATTATATATGTTACAGACTGTTGTTTTGAAACATATTAGCTAAGTTCACTAAATTTATCTGCTATTTTAATAATGCTTAACATTTGATATATATGTGCCCAAGGCTGAGCCAGTGATTTGCAGGTACATGTTATTACCAATGATGAACGGCTTTAGGTCTATGTTTGTGGGGTATGTTGGGATTTAGTGCTTTCAATATCCATAATGGATAAAATGTTAGGGATATTTCTTAGGAGGTCTGTGATGTATCTGATGTAAGTGATATAAGTTTTGAGGACAGTCCATGAAAACCGATACTCCAATAGTTACAATGATTAAGACAAAGAAACAGCCAGTTTAGGAGTTTCTGAGAAAGTATATAATATCATCTTAGCCTAGCCTTAGGACTAGCACTGATGGTGTTACCTAGTTTGGACATGTGCAAGAAAACAACCAAGTCATAGAGCACCAAGGACCCCTCATTTCAACCCTGAGCTACAAATATTCTCCTTTATTGGCAACATCATATTTGGCTGTAGTCAGTACAATAGGTAAATTGTAGAGGATTCTTCATTCTCTGTCCTTTAGAAATGATGTCATAGTTTTTCATTTAATTTAGAATGGGGCGTTGGTCTTACCTGATACGCCTCTTCTAGGAGTGGTGGATATAGCATCCAGGAATGGGTTAAATCCGTCTGCTCTCTGAGTGGACTGAGTCTATCAAAGCTGTTCAGGTGCCGCCTTTGTTGCTATGTTTGACAGCTTGAAATAAAGAAGTGAAGCGACAGACTCTGTTGTGCCATAGTAAATAAACATATATATGTTTATTTTTTTATGTATAGAAGTGCATTCCAAAAACAGTGGGTCCGTTAAGTCCTGCACTGACGGCTGCTCTGGTTCAGAGTTTGGTGGTGCGAGGCCAGCTGCAATCTTCGCCTTGTGCAACAAAGGCTTAAACAGGTGGATGGGAAACTGGCCAATAACAGATGGCTGTTCTAGTTGGAGCCCTTCATCCTCAGACAGCTCCAACTCCGAGTCCCCATCTCCAGCAGATGCGTGAGACTGCTCATCTCCGTAAGAGTGGTCAGACCCCTGATCCAATGAAGGGTCATAATCCGCTGTCTGCACATGCTCTCGATAGTCTCTGTGTTTACAGAATCTTCCCGTGTCAGACTGGCACTGCTGTCTGGATTGTTGAAGGCCTTCAGCAATGCCCTGGTGAATTGCCTCAGCAACAATCGCTTTCATATTGTCTGGTACGACCCGCCTGGGGTCATCCAGGGGCCTGAGGCCAGTGGCCGTAGGAGTGAAGGTGGCCTCTGGAGCTGTGACACTCTGGCTAGTAACTGCCAGTGCAGCCATCGTAAGAGGAAGGAAATTCGCCCCTGGGCCCCAGAGCTGACAATTGGAGCTGGGAATAATCAAGCCTAGAGTCGAGATGCCGATTCCTGAAGGGCCAGCTATCGATGTCAGCAATTGCTCTTCCCTCTCAGAAGATGTGGTCGTAGAAGAGTGACCCCTGGCCGCTGCTTTGTCACAGATCTTGTCTAGCGCCCTATGACGACGCTGTTCATCAGCACTGGTCGACCTAGAGGTCTTTGACAAAGAAACAGCCGTATTGGAGCCTTGGAGGTGCACTCGGGATCATCTGCCCTGTGCCGGCCTTTACAACCCTTTGTAGAGCCAGAGGTGGCTGATGATGATGCCCTGGAGGCCATGACGAATGGCGACACCTACGGGCTGCTGCCAAATGCCAAAAGGCAATGTCACGTGCACTGGGATCAGATTATGAATGTTGCAGTTGGGCCACTGCCAGAGGCAAGATCAAATGAGCCAATTGTCTGGCGTATCCCAGGTGTTGGAATGAGCCGTGCCCTAGTGGGGGTGGCTGCACGTGCAATCAATGGAGCTATTTGCCCGGCCGTGCCCTGGTGGAACTTGGTCTTGTCTGGCCATGCCCTTGTGGGGTGTGGCCCTGCCATGCACGAGTGGCAGGCTTATGACCCAGGGGTGCAAACACTCCACTGTAGAATAGTCAGCAGCTGGCAGATCGCCAAAATATGTAGCGGTTTAGGATCCCGCTCTGAACGGCAATCGCTCCTCCGAAGTAGCGAGGGTGGAATCAGCCCTAATGAGGCAGTTGGGAGCGTTCATCAAAGATAGTTGATGGGTTTAAGGCAGCAATGTGTGGTCTCGAGCACCCAAAATGGCCACCGCTTGCCCAAAATGGCAGCTGCAACCTCCGAGACGCGCGGCTCCACAGTTCCCGGCACAATCAGAGTTTCTGCCAGAGGAGTCGGGCCATAGTTGTCTTTCCACCACGCTGCAACCACAGCAACGGTCTCTACAGCTATTTAAACCAAACGACTGTCCCTTCGGGTGCCATGTTGGGCGGATTGCCGCCTTTGCCGCCAAAATGGCTACCGCAACCTCCAACTACCAGCTGGAAGACTCAAAAGCCGATTGTCCGGGCGACTAACTGGTCAGATCAGAGCCCCGATCCAAGCAATGAGCAAGTCCTCAAGTCAATTTGAGAAGAAGTAAATTCCCCCCTCAGATAAGCAGAGAACAAGCGGCTAGCCGCACTCTCAAAAGGTCTCTTACTGACAGGCAGAAATGACAGCTGCCTGAGGCAGCACAAGCTGCAGCTCGGCTGCTAGCTAAGTCCTGGTCTTCAATTTAGTCTCAGATGTTATTAGAAAAAACACATTCACAGTAATCGAAGGATCAATAAAACCTCACAATGGATATAGCAACCAAATTTTCACCAGTTTACAGGAGGAATGGAATGGCACAACCATCCTCGCTGAGCGACTGAGTGAAAAAGCTGTCAAGCATAGCAACAAGGGCAGCACCTGAACAGCTTTGACAGACTCAGTCCAATCAGAGAGCAGACGGATTTAACCCAGTCCTGGATGCTATATCCACCATGAGAGAGAATGTCTGTTTGTATGTGGGCCAGTTCTTTAGTGGGTTGTATGGGTATCCACTCCATCCAGTGCTAGAGGAGGAGGAGGAGGAGGACGACGACGACGACAACGACGACTGTATTATTATGCATGACAATCTGTTCTTGTAGATATTAGCAAAATTGTATGTTATTGAACTTAAAAGTCTTGAAATTTGTTCTGTCTCATCTTTGATCCTTGTTTCTGGCAGAGAGCCACTTCGCAAGCTGACATGGCCAGACAGCATACATTTGTCTGAATTTCTCATAGTAGTGAGTCACCAATTATCATGACTCTTTTCTTTCTCTTCTTGGAGGGCAAAGATGCATCCTGTCTTCTCTTGAAGGATCTACTACTGCTATGTTTCTGTTCTGCAGTGTCTCCTTTCTTTCCTTGAATGATCACAGCCCATTTTATCTGCAAGGCCTCAAATCTATTTATTATTTCTAGCAGAATCTTCTATGTCTCTTGTTTTTGATTGTTGATCTTATTCCTGTATTTGTTTTCCTTATAAAAAGTTGCTTCCACTGCTAGTTTCTGTTGTTTCTATCCTGTCTTTGAGCTGATAAAATGTCTTTTCTTGTCATCGGAAATGTGGCCATGCACTACTCCAATCCTTTCACTTTTTCTTTAAGGACAGTTATGCGGTTTGCATTTGGTATAAGTATATGCTGTTCTTTTCAATCACAAAGACAAACTTACCACATAGTTATGTACTGATGGTAGAGATGCATATCTGTCCTTCACTTTTTCTTCTCAGAGACTACCAGTAGAAAAGGGTTTTATTTCTTCTTGTTCCTTTCTCAGTTCTCAGGTCTCTTTAAACTCTCTAACTCTTTAAAACCTGCCTTCCTTATATAAGCCTAACAACTCTGAATACGCAGCAGAAAGCAGTTAGACAACCACCCAAAACTATTACAATCTGGAGCTATTCAGGAGATTATCCTTTCATCCCATGCACTTTGATAAATAATTCCTCAAAATACACAGCTTGTCATTTTTTTCCTTCCTGTTTACTCTTTCAATTGATCGTATGTTTTTGTTCTTAGTATCATTTGCTTTCTGAGTTTCAATTTTTCCTGATAACAAATTGGTACTACCTAGAAATGTTTGTGATGGTTCTTTTTATCATCTGCTGTGATCCATTTTGGAGTTTTCACTATTAGTTTGTTGTATCAAAAAATCCTATTTATCACTCTTCTGGGTTAAAAGGTTTATTATAATCCAAGATGAGCATCTGACTAAACTCAGATTTAATCTTTGTTATTATTTAGATTCTAGCTTTATGTGGCAACTTTTTTTCTAGATTTCCCACTTTTACTTTTCCCATGATAATGGTAGATAGAAATTCATTTCATATATACCATACACAGAGAGAGAGAGGGAGGGAGGGAGAGGGAGAGGGAGAGGGAGAGGGAGAGGGAGAGGGAGGGAGGGAGGGGAGAGAGAGAGAGAGAGAGAGAGAGAGAGAGAGAGAGAGAGAGAGAGAGAGAGAGAGAGAGAGAGAGAGAGAGAGAGAGAGAGAGAGAGAGAGAGAGAGAGAGAGAGAGAGAGAGAGAGAGAGAAGGCATGGAGAAAAAAGTATATTGTTTGATTGTGATTCTGTTGGAAAATAGGAATGTGCTTCCTCTCAGCTGAGAATTCAAGTCAGACAAAGGCCAGTTGAAATTCAGAATAACAGAAGGGACATTGGAGGTTCTAATCCAACCTTTTGCTCAAGCAGGAGAACCTATACCATTTCAGATAATTAGCTTTCCAATCTCTTCTTCAAAACCTCCAGTGATGGAGCACCCATAACTTCGGGAGGCCAGGCGTTTCCACTGATTAATTGTCCTAGCTGTCAGGAAATTTCTCCTTATTTCTAAACAATAAATACTCAAAATATGGGGGGGGGGAGTTTTTTCCTCCTTTTAATCAAAATACAAGTATTCATACATAACTAAATAATACAGAAATGGGAAATGAACACCGTATGTTAAATGTGTATAAAGTGTGAAATGAAAACTATGTTAATTTTTTATAAAATGTCTATATAAAGTATATAAAATAGCTGGTAAAGTTTAGCATTACTCACCACCGTTCCAAGAAACTGAATGCTAAGATTTCCACCAGCATCTCGAGAAAGGCACTGGAAGGAACAGAATAATAATTAGAGTATAGTCTTATCAACAAGAAATTTTCTTCCTAAGAATTCTGACAAATTGCTTATGAAACCGGAGACATTATACACATGTCACTTTCAATGAAACTCATGGTTAAAGCAACAATGCATGTGATACAAGAAAATAAGAGTTATATTAATGTTTGATAGTATTTCGTTTTCACAGCTGAATGGAATGGGCGCTGGATTCAGTACCTTTCAAAAATGGACTATAATCAGTCAAACAATCAGAATTGACTATAATCAATTCTCTTTCCATCATTCACTGATCAAATAAGATAGAAATCTAAAATGTCCACATATGTTGTCAGAGACTCCTACTAATTTTGTCTAGCATTTTTGTAAATCTTATCTATTTGTCTTGTTTCCACTTACACAGAGCTCTGCAACAAATTTATTTGAGTTCAATATAGTGGGTTAATTTTTGGCCTATGCAATAGATCTTAATCTCAATTCAACCATAAAATGTACTTAATTATTTGGGACATTGGATGAGAAGAGCCATGTTATTCTATGGTGATAAAAAAAATCAGAAGGCATCTGGTAGCATCTTTTCCAACTCCCGAATTTAATTAAAAGGCATATGCTTTGGAGAGCTGCAGCTTGCCTCAGCAGATGCACAGATTTGGGGTAAGTGACTGTTAGGCCACTTCTACCATTTTCATCCCCAAGACTCTCACAAGCCCTTTGATAGTGATTCAATACTGTCTTTGCTTATGTTTGTGTGAAATGCTACAACTCTTACAGGATCAAATACTGCTGCAAATCCAATAGAAGAGAATACATGTAGCTCAGGGTTGAACTGCAGCGTCCTTGGCGCTCTCTGAGCGTGCATTTTTGTTTGCAGACATTTCATTACTCAACTAAGTAACATCATCAGTACAAGTGTGGGGTTTGCTCTACATCTATATATGATAACTTCTCCTGCCAATATTAATTTGAGTGTGGTTTTCTCCTCAGTAGTTCCTTGATTAGGATATTGTTTTCTGCTTGAATAATTTCCTGCTAATCTAGGTGTTGGCTGCTGGGCATTGTTCTGGTATTACTTTCGTTCTTAGTTTTTTTATTGTCTCATTTGAGTAGCATCTAAATGTGGTTTATCTCTATGTGTCTTGATTGCTGATTTGTCTGAATGCCAAGCTTCTAAGAACTCCTTAGCATTTTTTATTTGATGTTAGCAGTTATGAGGTTTTGTTATGTTATAGATCAGTGAGGGTGAACCTTTTAGACACCAAGTGCCCAAACTGCATGCACACGCATGCCCAAACTGAAAGGTGTGCGTGTGCATGCGAATGCACGATGTGCATGCGCATGAGCAGACATGCACATGTGCAGACATGCACGAATGTGCACATGCAGACATGCACGCGTGTATGCACAGACATGCACACGTGCATGCACAGACATGCATGGACATGTGGACATGCGCAGCAGAGACCCAAAGACAAGGTGGCCAGTGGGAGGTGGGGCATCCCAACACCGGCAGTGCGGCAAGAGGTAAGATATTTTTCTTTCGTGAGCTTCTGTTTCAGCGTTTGCAGGGAAACAGAATCTCACAAAAGAAATGCCACAGAGATCTGGCCTGGGGCGATGGCGCGTGTACCAGCAGAGAGGGCTCTGCATGCCACCTCTGGCACGCGTGCCACAGGTTTGCCATCGCAGTTATAGATGATTCCTGTTTGTTTCTTCTTGGACTAAGGAGTCTTATAGATCATGGGTCTCCAACCTTGACAACTTTACGACTTGTGGACTTAAACTCCCAGAATTCCTCAGCCAGTGGCTGAGGAATTCTGGGAGTTGAAGTCCACAAGTCATAAAGTTGCCAAGGTTGGAGACCCCTGTTATAGATGAATCCTTAGTCTTGGGCTAAGTAGCCTTGTAAATGACTTCCGTTTTTCTTCTCATGCTTAAGAAATGTACAACAGACAATGACAAAGAATCAGGTAGAAAACAATACCCTAATGAAAAAACTACCAAGGAGAAGATTAAAATTGGGAAACCAAATTAAAATCAGGAAACCATGAGTTCTAGTTCTGCCTCAGGCACAAAAGACAGGTGGGCACTTTGGGCCACCATCTTTTCTCAGCCCTAGGAAGAAGGCAAAGGCAAACCATTTCCACAAATCTTGCTAAGAAAACTACAAGGTCTTGTTCAAGCACTTGCCAAGAATCAACTGCCACTAACCTGAAGGCACAACAAATAAACAAACAATCAAACAAAATAGGTTTACCCTTCGTCTTTGCTTAGTTTGGTCAAAATGTCTATTTTACATTCAGTGGAATAAGGGATACAGAAGGAATAGCAAGAGGTATTTAATAAGAACACACACACACATAGAAATACATATACTATGTACTTTAAGATAACTTTGTCATATTACCTAATTTTTAAAAGCTTCATGAAAGGAATAATTATTGGAAGCATTTCCCTTCTAAACAATTATGGCTGCATTTTAAATAAAAACAACAATATTGCCTTTTCTTTTCTTTTTTCTTTCCCTTCAATTAATACATCATGTTTTAGCCGTCCTGTCTGTTCGTAGGAAAAACAAAGCAGAATGAAACAAGTCTGGATATATTTCAACAAAAATGATTAACAAAATGGAAAATATGGGAAAAATCATACAAAAAAACCTGACATTTACATTTGTAAAGGAAACAGGAATATACAGTTTTCCCAACTGCTGGAGGAAACACAATCACACTTCGGAAACTGTAAAGAAGAACAAAGTACCAGGTCCTACAATGAAGAATTTATGTGCCAAAACAAACAGATACAAATTAATCAGGAGGTTGTCAAAACTAGTTAAGTGAAGAATATTCTTTAATCTTTTTTAAAAAATTGAGCGCTCTTCATATATTGGAGAACAACAAATTTCACTATCTGGAAAAAAATTCCACTACATGAATAGTTGATATGGGAAAAAAGCTGAAAGGGATATCAAGATCATGCAGGTGTTTTATTTATCAGTACGTAAGAAAAAAGGACAGAACCTGAATATTGTAAGTAAGTACCATAGTGTGATATTTTCTGACTCAGATTCCATCAGGGTGAAATATTGTGTGTATGAGGGTCCAGATTCCAAACATTTTAATCTAAAAGGATGAATCTTACATATTTTTAATTAAGACCAATCTTTATTATTTTTATCCAGAAGAAATATGGTAGTATACATGATATAGTAGGACATAGTTTGCAAAATGCATCTGAATATAAATGTTTTTTTTTCTTTTAAAAGATAATGCATCTAGTCCTTTTATGTTAAAGGTAGAGAAATTATAAAAATTATTTATTTATTAAATATACTTTATGCCATCACAATAGTAAACTTTCATAGGAAAAAGTACAATATAAAACATACCCAATACAAAACCTAAAAACTCACAGCAATACAAACTATATGCTACTAAACTTTTATGACTGCAACCGTTAACCGGCTGAAACACTGCATTATTTTGGAAAAAAGGTACCTCAAACTGGCTAATTTATAGAATTATAGAATACCTCAAAAATCTGGGATCCATGACTCCCAATGGAATAGAAATTTGGCAAATTTTAAGAGATAAAAATTATCATAAAGCATTTTATGATATAATGCAAAATGTCATAAAACATTTCCTGTGGTCAACTGCTGATCTTTGCCTGTGATATACACTTCAACACAGGCTACTTTCAAAGCAGAATATCTCTCTGGATTTTTAAAAGTGTGTTAGAAGCTCTGCAATTGTTGAAGGCATTGAGGAATTTGGCAAGGAAGTATCTCTGAAACAATGAGCCAACGTATCATGGGTTGTCCAGTGATACCGCCCAATAAAAAATAAATGATGGGAATATCAAATCAAATTGGGGAAAAAGCTCTTTGAAATAGGTCAGTCTACTAGGGCTTTTGGAAGGAGATACTCTCTCTCCACAAGAAGGTTATTCCACAGTGTTGGTGTAACCATGGAACACAGCACCTTCTTCCCTCAGCCCCCTCAGTTTTAGCTAACTGAAAGGTGCCACACCCTGAAGGACTTCATAGATCAAAACCGACACCTTAAATTGGAACCAGAAACCAATTGGTAATAAATACAGGGACAGCAAAATCATACTTCTGTGCTCCCAAAGGCAGGAGAACCAAAATCAGGCCACTGATTTTGGAACACATATTCTTTAAGGGCAGCCCCAAGTATAGCTCATTACAGTCAGTCTAGCCAGGTGGTGATAAGGGCATGAGTTACTGTTACCAAGTGCTCCTGGCTCAGGTAAAGCTTCAACTGGCACACCAGTTAAGAGTTTGGCCACGGTTTCCATCCGCTGCTCCTGCAGAAGCCATTAATTCCAGAAGGACCCCTAAATTACAAACCTGCTCCCTGACAGTTAATGCTTGCCCATCAAGAAGTTAAGAACAATCCAAACTACGAAAAGCAGTTCCAACTTCCAAGGGTTCTAACTTCGGTCGCCTCCCATCCAGACTCCGACAGCTTACCTGCACAACCTCTGAGAAAGGGTGTCAATGTCACATCCCCCCATGGCTCAAAGTAATGATGTATATAAGTGGGTATCATCAACAGATTTATGATACCACTCCCCAAACCATCCCATGATCCCTCCCTGTGGCTTCACAAGATGTTAAAAAGCAGGGAGATAAGACCTAGCTCTCCCACACTCCCCCATGTATGTATGGTTTGTATGTTTTTAAATCTTTTTAAACTGTTATTAATTTATTAAATATTGTTTTATAGTTGTTCTTTACATGTTGTACGCCGCCCTGAGTCCTCAGGGAGTAGGGCGGCATATAAGAACACTAAATAAATAAATAAGTCAGGGGCCACTGAGACAACCTCTCCTCCGTCAGCAAACCAGATAGACAATGTTATTTATTATTTATTAAATGTTATTTGCCAACCCATCTCGCTGTGACACAATATGCTACACAGTTTTTCAGTAAGAAGCAAATTTGGGTTTAATTTCCAATATAGAATGTATGAAATCAATAAGTTCAGTAGTCTTACAGTAAATATAAAAATGTAAATGTTTAGATTTAAAGAAATGTAAATGTTTAGATTTAAATAATTTTTCCAGTCAGCCTCCATTTATGCGAAGTTACTCAATATTTTTGGGAAGAATATTCTGAAAGTGTCTTACACCCTCTCAATGGATTTTTGAAAGTGCATCTTACACCAAACGTTTTAAAAAGTGTCAGCACTCATTGGGTTGTAACTGTTATCTGTACATTGTGCAGGTTGTTGTAAGTAAGAACAACTAAACATTAAGACAAAAATGAGGTAAGGCAGTTTACTTTGGACACTGACGCAGAGAGAGAGAGAGAGAGAGAAACAGAGATTGTGAATTGTCATATTCAATGCTGCAGCTACACCATCTTAGAACTTTTATCCAAGTGGGCGGTATTTGCCGAACAGTTAAAAGGCATATTTGGATGTTAAATAATTATTCCATTGAGCAGGTTAAATCATTTAAATCCCCAGGTATAGTCTTTTCAAGTGAAATGCCCAGGGAATATGTAGCACAAAAGCCCAGAGAGCTGCTGCAGCACTGCAATCATCCTAAACTAAAGGGGCCTTATTTATCTCTGCTGCACGCCAACCGTACTTAGCCAAAGTTAGAGCAGAGCTGTTATTCAGAGTCCAGTTTGCCCATACAGTTTTTTCTTTCCTTTAGAACATGTTCAGACAAAATCTCTTAGGTAAGTACTCCAAGCTCCTTGCTGAATCTCAAACATGATACTTCACTCTGAAGTAGAATTCTGACCAACATTTGGTTCAGGGGTGAAATGCTACCGATTCGGCCTGGTTCGGCCGTACCGGTAGCGACAGCCACCAGTAGTTTGGAGAACCGGTAGTGGCGGCAGCTCGAGGTTCCACTCACCCACCAGGACGCTGCCATTTTCTTTTTTTAAACCTCTGCGCATGCGCAAAGCCTTCTGCGCATGCGCAGAGGGTGACAAATCGCACGCTTCCGAACCGGTAGGGAAGGTAAGTAAATTTCACCGCTGATTTGGTTGCACATTTTTATATGGGGAGCCACAATATATCTTCACCCTGAACGTCTGACATCTCAGATCCTTAACAATAATGTTGTTTCATTCTGGTCTAAATTAAAAATTGGAGATTCTTTGATATTCTTTAACTCAGCTCTGTGCAGTTGAACATGAGCACTCAAGCAGCTTTAAGACAATGGCTTAAAGATATTCAATTGGATTTGATATCTCTTCTCAAGAACACATTTCCAACTAGCTCCTTCACTCTCTATGGACCTGCCATATGCCTAGGCAATCTCAATCCCTAAATATACAGTTGGGAGGACATTCTCCTTGGCCCGACTCAAAGTGAGAAGAACTATGGTGCTTGGGTAAAACTACCCATACTCTACAGATTAACTAATTGCTCACAAAAGAAAAAAAACAGCATTAAAATGGAGGTGATTAAAACTAAAAAATAAATAAAATGTTATTTTTATGCTTTCATTTAGGAAGAAAGAGCTCTTCTCATTTTTCCTTGCTTTATTCATGGCCATTTGATGAAGTAAACTGCAGCTCACAAAACAAGCTTTAAAAAAAAAAAGTTGTTAGAAGCACCTCCTGATTCTCTGTCACAGTAGACCAATGTAGCTTTCCTCCTACAATGCCTAATCACATATGTACATTGTTTTAAATCTTTCCTGTTGTTAAGTACTTACACCTCAAAAAATCTTGTGAATCATTGCATTGTCTCTGATTGCCTTGACTAGCAAAATCTCATCAGAATGTTTCTTTTGTCATTGTTTCTTAGATTTCCTAAAGTTTATCTTTGTACAAGAAATATATAAAAAGCTCTATCAGTGTACAGGAGAGGGGGTAAAGGTAACAAGGTAGAGAGAGAGATACTTATGCTACACTTTCTCCAATTCTGAAATTTAAAATAAATATTTATTTTGTGAGATTTATTTTATATAATAATAATAAATAAATAAATAATAAATAAATAAATAATTTCATCTTGTCTGCAGGTTTCATTACTGGACATTGTATTGAGACAGCCTTGATCACGTTTGTTGATGACCTATGAGTTATCCAGGATGGGAACATTCATCTATCATTGAACTACTTGATTTCTTGGTAACCTTCAATACCATTGATTGTGACAGCATGTTGGATATCCTCCTGAACCATGTGAGGGAATTAGGAGCCGGGTTTACAGTAGTTTTCTCCGTTCCTTCAAGGACATTTTCAGCTGGTGTTCATGAAAGTAATGTTCTAGATCTAAATCTAAGCTTTGAAGGGGACCTCAGGATTTGACTCTCTCCTCATTCTTATTTAATATCTACATGAAGCCGTTTGCATGAAGTCATCCATCAGAATGTGGTTAAGTATTATCATACATTGATGATACCAGTTACATATCTAAATTTTAGACCAACTAAGCAATGTCACCAAAGTTTAATCTCTAGATACTAAGAGAGTCTGGAGCAGTGTTTCCCAACCTTGGCAAGTTGAAGATGTCTGGACTTCAAACTCCCAGAATTCCCCAGCCAGCGAATGCCCCATTCATGGTTACTCATGCATTAGCGATTTCAACTATTACAATGTTCTCTACATCGAGTTGCTCTTTAAGATGACTCAATTGTTATAACTACAAGTAGTCCTTGATTGGTCATTTAACGGCCATTTGAAGGTATGAAGGCCTTGGAAAGGATGCTTTACAGCTTTGCATTCCTTCATTGCCAGGTACAAATTAAGCATGTGCAGTTATAATCTAACTTCCCAGATTTATAACACTAACTTCCCAGATTTAAAATGGTGTAGAAATTTTAAAAAGCAATAGCAACAAAATATTTTTACCTGGACAGTTCTATGAACATCATCCACTTGAAGAGATAACACAGCTGACGCCAAATTCCATTCACCGGTCACACAAAGTTTTCTCCCATCGATTTCCACCTGTTGTGACATAAGGATATTATTACCATAAACCCATACAAGAAGCAAAACTCAGGTTCATCACTGCATACAAAAGAGGAAGCACCAGAGTTTCTGCCGCAAAAGATAGGGTTTGTCAACAAGAGTTTTTAGCATTGCTGAGGAAAAGTGAAACACATTTACAGAAGCTACCTGTGGGAAGTGTTAAATAATTTGTACAAAATGTTATGGACTTGGACTCCTCAGAGTCAGAGGCTGAACCTGAGACACCTAATTCAGCTGGCCGCCAGCCTCATGAGTTAGCAGAAAATTGCCACTTGGGATGGACTCAACAGGTACAGGAGGAATCAGGCAATTAAGGGCCTGAAGCTGCCAGAGCACCTAGTTCCAGGATGCGTCGACAGCTTCAGAGAGCCAAACAAAAGCACTCTGCTCCTGTCCTCTTCCTCAATCATCGCCACGATGCAAAAAGGATGTTGAGACTCTAGAAAGAGTGCAGAGAAGAGCAACAAAAATGATTAGGGGACTGGAGGCTAAAACATATGAAGAATGGTTGCAGGAATTGGGTATGTCTAGTTTAATGAAAAGAAGGACTAGGGGAGACATGATAGCAGTGTTCCAATATCTCAGGGGTTGCCACAAAGAAGAGGGAGTCAAGCTATTCTCCAAAGCACCTGAGGGTAGAACAAGAAGTAATGGATGGAAACTAATCAAGGTGAGAAGCAACTTAGAACTAAGGAGAAATTTCCTGACAGTTAGAACAATTAATCCGTGGAACAGCTTGCCTCCAGAAGTTGTGAATGCTCCAATACTAAACATTTTTAAGAAGATGTTGGATAACCATTTGTCTGAAGTAGTGTAGGATTTCCTGCCTAAGCAGGGGGTTGGACTAGAAGACCTCCAAGGTCCCTTCCAACTCTGTTGTTGTTGTTGTTGTTGTTGTTTAATATTTACATAAAGCCGTTTGTATCAAGTCATCCATCAGAATGTGGTTAGGTATTATACCTAACAAAGGTTCCAACACCCAAAACTAAGCCATATCTGTACCTGTTCTACTTAAAAGCCGCTGGCAGTCAATGTTCCCTGTAATATCAGAAAACGGCGCGTGGCAGTTAGAAACTGCCACGTGATGTTCTCTTTTCATCTGTGCGACCGCGCAGGCGCGCAGCCTCTGCCATTAGAAAATGCCGCGCGGAAGTTAGAAACTTCCACATGGCGTTCTCTCGTTACGTGCGTGGCTGTGCACCTTAGAGGGAACAGTGCTGACAGTGGTCTATCCTTCATTGAAAGCCACATGCCAACCTAAAATCTCCATTTCTATGTGTTTTCTTCCTGCTGTTCCTTGACTCTTGGTGTTTAAATTTGGACCAGCTGAGTAACCCAGGTATTCAACTCTTGGATTGTTCTGGATTACTCTTTTTTTTTAATGCATGGTCCATTTGATTCTGGGCTAAAATCTCTAACCATTCAGTTCCCAGGAAAGGTTTCATGGTTAAGAGCATTTTCCCTATTATTTAGAAAAATTATGCATTTTTCTAATTGTTCAAATGTTTGTATTAAAATATTAATTAACCAGAGCAAAATCTATAGCACTTAAAAAGCTGCAAAAGCGAGTAAATCCTACAATGTAGTTTAAAAACAAAATGACAAAAATCTGTAGAATTTGCAAAAATAAGCAAAGGAAGCCACTGGCGAACTACTGAATTGTAGTTCTTGGAAACTGTCTGCTACTGAGGTGGGTACATGTTGTAGAATATTTATTAACCAACCATGATACAAGACCAGCTACTGGGATGGCAAGGGAACCAATTTGTGAGAAGAAATTGCCGAGTGAGAAAATAGAAAGCCAATCAGATGAAGACAGAATCAGTAGCCTGAAAGCATCCATTGAAAACACTCCATAACAAATGAACAGGGTATGTATTAGGTCATTCCAGAAGTTAGATTGAGCAAATAAGAATGTAAGTACTGGAAACCTATTTGTGGCCTTAATATAGTTGATATAGTTTGATTAAATAGAAATAATAAACAAACAAACTGCATTCAACTACTTTAGAACAATATATTATGAACACCTACTTTTGTACATTTCTGAATGGCACTCGGATAATATCAACTTACAGAATTCAAATTCTTCCCATAGCATACTCTCTGAGGTTTAACTTTGAGAAATCTATCTTTGCCTCGCCTTCTTGAATAGACATTTGTTGCTAAAATGCAACAAATATCTTTGCAACAAAATGCAAAGAAATAATACCAAGAACTCTGATTTTTTTTAAGTTGTAATGCTGCAAAGGCTCACAATTTCTAGATTAAGGGCATCTGACTGGTAGTGACTTATCAGGCAATCTTGTTATTTACATTTAAATGCAGTTAAAATTAAAAACCATTAATAATTCTCTGAAATGATTATTTTTCTGTTACATTCTGAGGCCTGTTAAAATGGCCTTGGGAAGGCACTTGACACTGAATAACAGTCCTTGTTCTTTCCCTAGCATATGCCGCCCATCCTTGCTATTTAGCATAAATTAGCTTCAATTTTGTTCTCCTGGTTCTCTCGGCAGTGCCATAGGCGCCCCCATCTTGTTTTTTGCTTCTGCGCATGTGCAGAAGCTTTTAGTAGGTGGCGCAGTGGTTAAAGGAGCCAAGGTGGTGCAGTGGTTAAAGTGCAGCACTGCAACCTACTTCAGCTGACTGCTAGTTCAGCAGTTCAGCTGTTCAAATCTCACCGGCTCAAGGTTGACTCAGCCTTCCATCCTTCTGAGGTCGGTAAAATGAGGACCCAGATTGTTGCGGCCAATATGCTGAACTCTGTAAACCGCTTAGAGAGGGCTGTAAAGCACTATGGAGCGGTATGTAAGTCTAAGTGCATTGCATTTAGTACTGCGCATGCGTGCGTGCATGCCTGCGCGGTGCGTCCCTGAGCGAACCGGCAGTAAAGAAATCCAAAACCCACCCCTGAATCAGAGGTCTTCAAACTTGGCAACTTTAAGACTTGTAGACTTCAATTCCCAGAATTCTCCAGCCAGCATAGCTCCAGCTGGCTGGAGAATTCTGCGAATTGAAGTCCACAAGTCTTAAAGTTGCCAAGTTTGGGGACCCCTGATATAAATGTTGGAGTTGAATCTCTGAAAGGAAGAACACTTCAGTGAAACAACACTAAAAACATTACTTTTTATGGAAAAATCCATTATTCAATTAAATGTTCCCATTCATACACAGGATACAAAGCTTAATAAGTATTCTCATCAGAAAAAAAAAGTTATGAATATTCTTGATAGGCTAAAATATGTTTTAAAAGGACTTTATGTCAAGGGCAACCTTGTAAAAAATAAAACCACAGTCATATCAAGGTTAACCCAATTAGTAATTTTTTAAAGGTAAAGGAAGTAGGTAATCCTAATCTGGTGCCAAATTCTTCCAGGGTGTGTGCACACCTTTTCCTCTGTACTTACGTAAGTTGGAAAACTGAATGTTCCAAATAGTTTATGGAAATGTTTTCACACTAACTTTTTATCAATTCAATACACGAAGAGTAAAACACATCAAAGTACCTACCATGAAACAATGAGGGAACAATACTTTATAAAATTAAGAGTTGCTGACTTGTTTTATCTGATACGAAAAGGAAAAATACTTATGGCAAATGACTTAAATCTGGTTAACCTTCCATTGTCAAAAACATGAAAGTAGAGGGCTGAAGGTTATTTACTCATTCAAAACACTCCCATTGTTCACACTACATTATTCTGAGAAATAGAAAGAAAATTGTTATTACATACAGAGAACAGATTCTATCCTGAACTACTAAAACGAACTAGCAATTGGTGATGTTACTGGTACGAATTTTAAGTGTTCTATAGGAAATGCTTCTTTCTGCTCCTACAAATTATATTCTGGGGCAACCAGGAGAACCTTCCAAACAGAAACTTCAACTAGTGGCAAAAGCCACATGCTGGTGCCTTAAAGTTGCCACAGCAGTGCCCTACCAGGCTGCATTTGTTAGGCACTAGCTCTGTTCTGATCACAGCAAAGTTATCGATAAATTATCAGAAAACTAATATTTTAATTTCTGCCCAGCGTTGTTGTAAAATTCACAAATGGGAAATAAATTGGACTCATATTGAGCAGGTGTGCACCTACAAACATCGTTTCCTTATCACTCCATGTTTCCTTATCATGGAATGCTCATACAGCGTACATCTAAAGCTATCACAAGATTTTACCACCCAAAAGGAACACATTATTTCCCAGTAAAAGAAGCTAGACACAGAAGTTTTACTTCCTAAAAAATTATACTGAAAACAAAATATACATTAGTATTTTGTTATCACACTAAAGTATGCTATTGTAGAAGTAGTAGCATCAATAAAAATTAATGCCAAATATTTAATATGGCCCTTAAATAGGCATTGTTTTAATTATGAAGTCACAGCCTGCACTTTGTGTAATTTATATTCCCAACTGTATTCAAATGACCATAAAACTATTACATTTATGTTTATCACCCACTTAGTATTTACTCTATAATTTGACCCTTTTGCTTTCATCACATATGCTAATTACTTACTTCTTCTGAACTAGCCTATTTGTTATTTTTCTTTTTTCGATTCTCTTGATACAGAACTACCAGCTCCATACTTATTGCTAACATTTCAGGACAGTATCTTATGAAGTCTCTTTCTCCTTGTTACTACAGTACAGGTAGTTCCCGATGTACGACCACAATTGAGCCCAAAATTTCTGTTGCTAAGTGAGACATTTGTTAAGAGAGTTTTACTCCATTTTATGACTTTTCTTGCCACTGTTAAGTGAATCGCTGCAGATCTTCAGTTAGTAACACTGTTGTTAAATGAATCTCACTTCCCCATTGACTCTGCTTGTCAGAAAGTTGTAAAGGGGGATTACATGACCCTGGGACATTGTAACTGCCATAAATATGAATCAGTTGCCAGGTGTCTGAATTTGGATCACAGGACCATTGGGATGCTGACATGCTTGTGTGAAAAAATGGTCATAAATCACTTTTTTTCAGTGCTGTTTTAACTTTGAACATCACTAAATGAACTGTTGTAAATTGAGGACTACCTGTAATTATGGTCATTAAAGATACCTTACAGAGTGATGTTTCTTTAAGGCTTGTTGTGTTTATTACAACTGTGTAACTGAATCTTCTTTAAAATGCTTTATACACGTTTCCTAGTTAATATTTGACCAAAATTGAATACAGGTACAGGTAGTCCTTGCTTACTAACTGCCTCATTCAACAACTGATCAAAGCATTAAGAAAAGCAGAGTTATGACCAGTCCTCAGAGTTGCAGAGGTTGCAGCATTCCTACAGTCATGTGAGTGCAATTTGGGCGTTTGGAAAGCCGGGTACATTTTTGATGGTCATACCATCCCAGGGTCATATGATCACCATTTATAATCTTCCTACCCAGCTTTCAACCAACAAAATCACTGGAGAAGCTGGCAGGAAGTCACAAGTCATGGTCACATGATGTTACACTTAATGACAGAGTTGACAGTCCCAATTGCAGTCGGTAAGTGAGGACTACCTAGATGCAATATGGCTTGTTGCTGACATTACATTATTTTCCTTTATAAAAGCAAAGCTCTCCAGTAAGTAAAGAGTATGTTATTTTCACTGAATAAAAATAATTGGAAAATCTAAGACAATACAGTGTGTTGGTGATTTGTATTGTACTGTATTGGTAATTTGTAAAAGGAAAGGAAAAGGAAGAAATTAAGCATTTAACATAAAAAGATTATTTTGCTACTTGCTAAATGTCATAGTAAAACAGATGAAAGACCTGAATTTTATTCTGCCATACAAGTTAAACTCTTTTATGCATGGTCAGACATTATAATAAATAAACTGTGATAAATTTTGTGCACTTGCACAAAATGCAGTCAAATATAACTACATTTAATGAATGATGCCAGCAACCTGACAATGGTTTGGTTTTCAATCTTTCAAACTTTATTTCCTGAAGAGAGAGAGAGAAGAAGGGACACACTGAGCAAAAAGTTACAGACATCATTTTAAAAGAAGCTGCTAAGCTGCAACTAATCTTGGTATGATTACTTTCTACTGCAAACAGTACTCATACCTTGGATGCTGTATTTAACTGTTTTGGTCTATGAGTATACCTAAATTATTTTAAGGATACATGCAATACTAATTTGGTTAAGTATGTTGTTAAAAATTAGGCAGTAGCTCTGTTTTAGAGAGGCCATTTAAATTAAGCATATCAACAGTTTTTTTGTTTTTCTTCTTTGAATAAATTTGAAAAGATTGAAAAGAATCAATTTGAAAATTATCTAATAAAGTAGGTCACAGATTTAGGGAAAAACAAAAGTTCTTCATCATATAAAACGTAACAGTTGATACTGTTCATGATCCAAAGATGACCACTTTCTTAAATGGCTTGGCTGTAAGAAGGAAAGTTAATTAAAATAATATAAAATTAATTTATGCATCATTATCACAATGCACTCTTGTGGTCCCAGATCATTAAAAAAAGCACTGCATGTAAAAGATCTATTGATGACAATTAGTCATAGTAGTTAAGTATACTTTTAACTTCAAACGTAATATTCTGAATACTGATATCTGGTGATGAATCAGAGAACAAGGTATTACTATAAGCCTATCATTTATTTCTATTAAAAAAAACTTTCTGTCAGGCCAATTTGGAAGACTAGATGCAAAATTAGATGATCTAATCTGATCAGTATGGCTTTTGTGACATCACTTTACAAAATGCTTTATTTACAGAATGAAGAAAATATAAGAATGCTTCTACTAAATGAAACCATTGAGTACTAAAAACCATTTTTTTAAAAGTGATATCTGACCTTTTTGTAATTTCATAGATCTTTGTTAAAAAGAAAAATTTACACTCATAAAATAGATACTGTTCTAAGAGAATGAGCTTTGATGACTAAGAAAAGTGAGATTTCTGGCTTTGAAACTGCTAAGAATGAATTTCAATCACCACAGTGTCCTCTTTTTTTAAAATAATGTGATAATAAATCACAAAAAGGATGTTTTATGAAAATTGTCTCATAAATGTCAGATTTATCATGGTCAGCACACACTATGCTCTATTTTTTTTAGAAAAATCAAGTACAAACTCCTTTCATCTTCTTGTGTCTTTTTGCAAGCGTTAGGTTCAAGATGCTCAGATGTTTCTGAGAAATCAAGGCAACCTTGGGTAACGGTCTACCCGGGATATGAGCCTTGATATTTTGATTTAGATTACAAGATGAAAACCAATCAGAAATTTAAATATTGATCATTCCCACATAAATTAATGTGCATGGATCAATTGGAAGAGCCTAAGATGAAGAGCTGACCTTTTTCCTCCTTCAGTATTTACTTTTATTTATATGGCCACCCCTCTTGCCAAATCAACTCTACAGCAGCAATTTCCCGCTCTCACCAAAGCAATTGCTACAGCAGTAATTCCTCCTACTCCTAACTAGGTTCAATCTGATATATTTTTTAAAAAATGGAGTAAAAAACTTGAGAAGAATCTTCAAGCTAGATTCTGCTTCAATTTTTTTATTCATGAGGCGGCATATTCTTAAGACTTCAAGTCAAAGTTACATTACAAGCACACACATTCATTAAAAAGATCCCAAAAGCAAACTCCAATATCTTTAGTTCAAATGTTACCAGAGTGGGAAAGACCATTGTGAGAGATTAGAGCAGTATTTCTCAATCTTGGCAACTTTTAAGATATGTGGACTTCAATTCCCGGAATTCCCCCAGCCAGCCATGAGAAAGAATGGATTAGAGGCTGGAAACAGTCATAACAGAGATAAATGACTGACTAGATGTGTGTTATTTGCATTCCGCTACTTATAAGACTGTCTTCATTTCTAATAAATGAGCCTACTGTGTGAGAAACATGTAACTGATCTTCCCTACCTAGTATATCAACATCTTCTACTTTTACCAACAGTCAGATACTGATGAGTTCTTCAACAAAGCTAGGCTTTCTTAATAACAACAGTTGTACAAACATAAGGTTCTCTTTGTTAAAGAGAAACAGACATCAAAAAGCAGTAAAACATGGAGCCTTAAAACCCTTTTTGTTTGAAAAAAAAATGTGTTTGAACCGAGGTGTTTCTAGTTATGGGTGAACGCAATGAGAATTCAGCTGCAACAAATAGGCAGGCATTCCCTAGGAAGGACTAATTAGATCCATCTGAGAAACTATGTCTATGCTGCTTTACACGTTTCAAAAAAGAAAGCTCTGCTCGGGTCTTTTGAAAAGGCTACATCAAAACAGTTAGTCACAGCTGATGCACATCTAGTCAGTACAGTAGTGTTATTTTCTTTTCATGCTATAAAGCCTTAAGAGCCACATTAAAGTCATGGTAATAAGCCTGCCTTGCCCTGAGAAAGGCAATGAAATTTAGAGCAAAGAAAGCAAGCTTTGGCAGCATCATTCTGAGAAATCTCCCCACTGGGCATGAATTTCGGAGGTCCTGTAACAAGATGAAATAGTTTGCACATCAGACCTGTTCCATCAATGAAACAGTTAAAAATGAAGAGCTAATATTCAGGATACAGAGAGTTAACTATTTCTTTGGCAGATTTATATCTGGTACTTCAACTTTATCGTGAAAATGCTAATAGATATAATTGAGTATGGGCAAACCAGCAGCAGGAGTTCACGGTTATAAGCTATGACATCAAAGCAGATGGTCACAGTCTACCTACTGTGCAATTATGTGTGTCTCTTTTATTTCAGTGATGCCAACATTAGGATTGGCATAGCCAGTGTGGGCTTACAGCAGGGTTCAGATGTTTGCTAACACTGGGACCCAAAATGAAGGACCTAGGAATAAAAACAGTGACTACCAAATAACTTGTTGAAAGATTCAAAATACATTAGGAATAACCATTAGAAGCTATTTGCTTCTACTGTTAAAGCTTTTCCTAAAAAATGGATCTATGGCCATAAGCCAGGAATGGCATGGAGTGGAACTCATTCTGGTTCCTCTAATGAGAAAAATAAACATTACTACCCCCAAAAGACAAAACAGAAAGAGTAACAAAAGAACTTTAAAATTAAATTCTGCAACAGATTATTTTCATTGTATGAACTCTGGTTAATTAGGAGGTCTACCCTTCATGATAAACCTGCAGCAGAAGTAAAGGAAAGAGCTAGAGCCATGTCCCCTGGCCATATGAACTAGAAAAGAAGGAACCAAACACTCGTTAGTTCTAGAATGTTCTAACTGAAGCTCCACAATAGAATCCAGAAATGTACAGAAGTTAAAAAAAAAGAAGCATTTCCTTTTAAAAGTTGAATGCTATAGCCCGCCCATCACTTTCATTGAATGACCCAGAATTCCAGTATTTTTAAACCATATTTTAGAAGTAATACCAAATCATCTAAAATTATGCCAATATATGTCCATAAGAACAATTGATAAGAAAAATAAACAAAAAAAATCTTGGGGCAACAATTAAAAAAAGATATAATTGATATAGAAAATAGAGCTGGTTAGGATAAATGAAATAAAGAAAAATAATTCCCCTTAATTGCCTTTCCAGGGGGGGGGGGGGAGAGAGAGAGAGAGAGAGAGAGAGAGAGAGAGAGAGAGAGAGAGAGAGAGAGAGAGAGAGAGAGAGAGAGAGAGAGAGAGAGAGAGAGAGAGAGAGAGAGAGAGAGAGAGAATATTATAGATATAATATAATATTCTGTCCATTAGATGGAAGCAAATAACAGATTTGACTCGATTTCGCTGTGTTGACTTGGACCTGATATCAATCTTGCCCAACTAAAACTATAATCTTCTAACCATACCATATATATATCCTGATAGATTCAGGATAATGATGCTGAATATATAATGTCCGTGTGTTAGTAAGATTGGCTGTATGTACAGTGGTACTTTTAATATTTATTTCCTCATACTCATTTACTCCTCTAATGTGAACAAGAGGCCCTGTACAAGGTTGGACTAACATCCATATTTAAAGAGAGCACTTGAGAAAGATGAGGGGGGAAAACCAATTATGATTAGAAGGTGTATTTACCGGTAATCAACAAGGTCACTAAAGCAATGGACATAAGATTTCAAAATAAAAGTGAGGGTGAAAAATTAGAAACAAAATGTGCTTCAAAAGAAAATATTTCAACATAGTATACATATTTATATGGAAGAAACATGCTAAATATTGCTGGAGAAAATACGAGTTTGCCAACTAATCAAAATGCATTATCTGAACCAAAACATCACAATAAAACTATTTCAAGCTAAAACTAACAACTTTAATTTTTAAATTTTTTTCCATGCTGGTGCTTTCATAAAAGCAGTGAAATATTTCCTGATGTGAGAAGATGGCAGATGAAACTTTTCCCTAGAAAATCTGCAAATATAACTCTTCCTTATTTTGGTTTCCAGCCACAAAGCAAGATACAGCCTGTTGGAAGTAAACTCACTGAAGAAATGGTTCGTCTGAATTCCATATCAGAACATACCAGGTGTGATTGTAGGGACAGTAAAAAGACAAAAGCACAAAGTAAAAACTACTCTGAATTCTAAAGTAAAATATTTGCTATTTAAACAGTTGGAAGTATGATACTTCCAGAGCTAAAAATCTCAATTTATTCCCAAGATATTTAATATCAGGCGGGAATAAAAAATGAGCATGTTTACTGTTTTCCAATTGAGAGACATACACAGCAGAGAGGAAAATAAACCAAATATTGATGGAGCAGGACTAAGTTGGGAGGGGGGTCACTCCACAATTATTTGCATTTATTCTTTTGTTCCTCACCAAACAGTCTCTGTGGAGCAGAATATAGGACAGTATAATTCTAAGAACTAAATATTTTATATATTGTTTATTATATGTATATACATTTAGTTGTTGTACTCAACATGTAAAATCAAGTATGTAATAACAATAGACAACAACTATGTGTATCTATGTTTTTAACTTTTACTATTAGTTTTGCTCCAAATTTAAAGTATATGTGTCCTGTAAATAATCTCAAGAAGGAAGTATGTTGACATCATTTCAAAGCCAAATTACTCTCTACAAATTAGCTTCTTGAAAGATCAGGGTAGCTCATAGATCTCACAATGACTGGAATAATTGCAAAGTAAGGACCTGATTTTGAGGAAGGGCATACATTATACAGGTAGTCCTTGACTTAAGACAGCAATTGGGGACTGCAATTACTGTTGCTAAATAATACCTGGTTGCCTCTGCCACCTCCCCACAACCAAGTCAGTGGGGAAGACAGCAGGAAGTTGCAAGTCCCAGATGCTCGCAAGCAAGCAAATAGGTTCTGCCAGATGGGGAAGGGCAAAAGTGGGCATACAAGGATGCAAGGGAGATGTGGCAAGGATTGGGGAGGGTCCACGAGATTATGAGTTACTACATGTGAACCCATGTGCATTCTGAAACACCTTTTTCTATTTGAAGCTGAAGTCCTGTACTGTTAAGAGAGCATATGTTCCAGTTGCGAGGAGGGCTCAAATAGGGAAGTAGCATGGACTTGTTGTGTAAACACAAGAGGGCAAGGTCTGACTGTCCTCCCCCTTGAATGCCTTTGAGCCTTATCTAGTCTTTCCCAGACAAATCTGCTAGTCTGGGAAGTAGGTATAGAACAGGGGTCAGTAACCTGCGGCTCTGGAGCCGCATATGGCTTTTTCATCCCTCTGCTGTGGCTCCCTGTCGCTGGTCAGCTCCACAATTGATAGGGCTTTCGGTTAGGACAAGTAGAGGAAAAAGGATGCTGCGCTAGGAGAAGACTCTATGGTGGTGGAACTGGACTTCCGGTCGGCTCCAGAATTGAACGGGGGGCTTCCAGTTAGGACTCCTGTGGCTTTTGAATGATTAAGGTTGCCGACCCCTGGTATAGAACAATAAAGTAGCTAGTTTGAATTCTATACAGATAGTCCTTGACTTACGACAATAATTGAGCCCAAAATTTCTGTTGCTAAGCAAGACATTTGTTAAGTGAGTTTTGCCCCCATTTTACAAGCTTTCTTGCTACAGTTAATATAATTACTGCAGTTATTCGAAACAATGCTGTTTAGTGAATCTGGCTTCCTCATTGACTCAGGTGATAAAGGTGATTATATGACTCTGGAACACTGCAACCATCATAAATATGAGTCTGTTGTCAAGCATCTGAATTTTGATCATGTGATCATGGGGATGATGGAACAGTTGTAAGTGTGAAAAATGGTAAGTTGCTTTTTTCAATGCCGTTGTAAGTTTGAATGGTCATTAAATGAAGGGCTGTAAGTCAAGGACTACCTGTACATTTGGGTCTGGTTGTTCATGCCTAACATGTGCATTTATTCTGACATACATTTTTGATGATTATATTACATAAGATGCTTTGGATGAAATCAATCTAGTCCCCAAAATATTAAATCAAAATACACTTGAGAGACTTTAAGGTACAAGAAGATTTGTAGTTGATTTCCTAGAACAGCGGTTCTCAACCTGGGGGTCGCGACCCCTTTGGGGGTCGAACGACCCTTTCACAGGGGTCGGGAGACTTTGCCCAGAAGCCGCCATTTGGATTCCTTTACCCTCTGCGCATGCACAGAACGCTTTGCACATGCGCAGAGGGTAAAAGAACAAAAAATGGCGGCGGCGGGGCAGGTGTCACGGCGGGGTCGCGGGGGCGGGTCGCGGCATTAGGAAGGTTGAGAACCACTGTCCTAGAAGCAGATCAACAGAAATATCCCTCTCTGGAAACTATTCAAGTGCTTTATTCAGTCTAAGTCTTGGAACCTTAATCAAATATACCACACAATTACAAAGTGTTATTTATTACAACAGCGAGAATACTTACGAAGTAAGTGGATCCTTGATGAGAAGCTACAACTGAATGAGTTGCATCTCCAAGCTGGACATATAATTCCCAGTTTTTTGTATCAGGTTGAGCAAGGGAAATCCTAAAACAAAACAAGGCAACGTATTATAAATAGCTTCAGTTAAGTTAATTAAGCTGGTTAAGAGAGGCTTTTAATTGTAAAGAAAAAAGTGATGAATCTGCTTCTTCAAACTCCACTCAACTCATGCTAGTTTGGGGGGAGGGGTCAATTATGTTACAGTCTTTGGTCTTACAGGTTTGTGAGGGAGGCTTACACTCAGTCTTGAAACAAGAACCTAAACACTTTAGTCTGACATGACATAATGGTAGCTTGGAGGCAGATGTATCTACATTCTAATTCTCCTCTGAGAGTTAGGGTTGCTCTGTAAATAAGCAATGTCAGAAATATTGTGCTCCTACTTTATCTTAAAACATAAACAAGCTAAACTATTTTCTTATCAATAAGAATGGCAACAAAGCTGCAGTATGGGATCCCAGTGTTAAAGCAGAGAAATATACAGTACATAATACAGTATTTCCAATAGTCCTTATTGTAAATCAGTAGTGGGTTCCTACCGGTGCGCTCTTGGCTATCCGTCGCTGCCGAGCCGAAGAAGCTGGCGACGTTCGCGGCGCGGGGCTTCCCCCGCCCGCTTTCCCGGGATGCTGGGACGCCGCCATTTGCGTTCTTCTGCCCTCTGCACAAGCGCTGCTTGCGCAGAGGGCAGAAGAACGCAAATGGCGGCATCCCGGCGTCCCGGGAAAGCGGGCGGGGGAAGCCCCGCGCCACGAACGCCGCCAGCTTCTTCGGCTCGGCAGCGACGGATAGCCAAGAGCGCACCGGTAGGAACCCACTACTGCTGTAAATTCATCGAGTCTTTGAAAACAGATCAAATTACAAATTTTAAGAGAAAGAAGCAATATTTGAATATATTTCTGGAAAGAAACACTTCAAAGAACAAGAAGCATATAAATGGGTTTAGACCAGTATACCAATCGGTAATATACAAGATTTCTAAAATGAAAATTTCAGGGAATTACTAGTCTCCCAGAGCAAACTTTATATCTTTCAATAACTGCCTTTACAATCATACCGAGGAGTTTGTCCTTTCATACTGTCCTTAAACTGCATTCAGCTGTGATGTTCTAGACATCTGACAATGTTTAGGCTATGCCAGCTGCTTACCATGCTAATCATAATTTCACATTGTTACCCTATGCTCTCGTCCATCCTTTTCATTTGGCTACCTGTTCATTATCATAATTGGCCCACTTTTCTCCTTGAGTTCCTCTCCTGTGGTTGTATGCCCTTGTTATAACTCAACATATGTTTAGTGATTTCATTACACCAGAAGCCTATCCCTTTTCAGTTCTCTATAAATACTACAAATAATCCTATACCAGGCTATTTTTCTTAATTACATCTATAGAAAAGGAAGCCTAGTGAACTTAATCCCATTTAGGAAGATATGTTATATCATCAAGAAACTTCCTGACAACCAGAAACTTAGACGACAAACAAGTATTAATAATGGAACTGAATTCTTGATGTACACTACAGTATGTAAATTAAAACTATAATCTGTATATAAAGCAATCAATCTTATACTATAATAGCAAATTCATAGATTTAAAAGATTCAGTATCCTAGACAAATCAAGTTTTATTGAATTTATTATATAAGGTTAATTGTTCCATACAGTAATTTATGACATATCTGAGGTACAGTTTCTTATATCTTCAGTTTAAAACACATACAGGTAGTCCTCAACTTACAATAGTTTGTTTAGTGGCATTTCGAAGTTACAATAGCACTGAAAAAAGTGACTTACAAGCATTTTTCACACAACCATTGCAGCATCCCTATGGTCACATGATCAAAATTCAGCTGCTTAGCAAGTGGTTCGTATTTATGACACTTGAAGTGTCCTGGGGTCATGTGATCAGCTTTTGCGACCTTCTGACAAGCAAAGTCAATGGGTATTCCAGATTCACTTAACAACCACATTACTAACTTAACAAATACAATCATTCACTTAACAACTGCAGCAAGAAAAGTCATAAAATGGGGCAAACTCACTTAATCAATGTTTCACTTAGCAACATAAATTTTGGGCTCAATTGTAGTCGTAACATAGAATAGAATAGAATAGAATAGAATAGAATAGAATAGAATAGAATAGAATAGAATAGAATAGAATAGAATAGAATTCTTTATTGGCCAAGTGTGATTCGACACACAAGGAATTTGTCTTTGGTGTATATGCTCTCAGTGTACATAAAAGAAAAGATACATTTGTCAAGAATCATGAGGTACAACACTTAATGATTGTCATAGGGTACAATAAGCAATCAGGAAACAATCAATATTGATATAAATCGTAAGGATACAAGCAACAAATTATAAGTGGGAGGAGATGGGTGATAGGAACAATGAGAAGACTTATAGTAATAGTAATGCAGCCTTAGTGAATAGACAGTGGTGAGGGAATTATTTGTTTAGCAGAGTGATGGCGTTTGGGGAAAAACTGTTCTTGTGTCTAGTTGTCTTGGTGTGCAGTGCTCTATAGCGTCGTTTTGAGGGTAGGAGTTGAAACAGTTTATGTCCAGGATGTGAGGAAAATATTCAGTAAATATTTTCACGGCCCTCTTTTTGACTCGTGCAGTGTACAGGTCCTCAATGGAAGGCAGGTTGGCAGTAGGTAGTCCTCAACTTACTATAACGGAGCTTGTTATTATGATCACAAATCATGACAGCTGTAAAGTGGGTTATCCATGTGAGCAACCCGATTTGTGATAGCCGTTTAAGCAAACTTGGTGCCTCAAGCCAATGGTTCACTATGGACCAGTTTTGCTGAAAACTGGAAGCAAATTCCATTTTTTGGCAAATCTATCATAAAACACAGTCACATGATTGCAGGATGCTGCAAATGGCCATAAATGCAAGTGTCCAACATGCAATCACTGTGGGAGGGCGGGGGTTGGAAGTTCAGAACAGTTAAAACTGTTTAACTGTCATTTCAAACTGGAGAACCCTGAGCTAGATAGCTCTATGTTTTGCTTGAGGAAACTTAGGGACGAGGTTTCCTCAATAAAATAAAGTCACAGAGGATTTTTTAAAAAAGCAGCAATGGTAATGACGGTATGTTACTAGAAGAAATCAAAAACATTTTCTGCAAGCCAAAATACTCCTCTTAGATCTGTTTGGTTTTATCACAAGTATTAAGGTAATTGTTACTGCTACACTGGAATAAATGGAAGCAAAGAATGTTCTTTTTATTTAAATGGTATTTCAGAAATATAGCCGGACCAATGTTTGTGCAACTTCGTTTCCTGAAGTTTTGTTACCATTCAGTAATACAGGTAGTCCTCGACTTACAACAATTCATTTAGTGACCGTTCAAAGTTACAATGGCACTGAAAAACTTATGACTGTTTTTCATAGTTACGACCTTTCCAGCATCCCCATGGTCATGTGATCAAAATTCAGATGCTTGGCAACTGATTTGTATTTATGACTGTTGCTGTGTCCCAAGGTCATGTGATCCCCTTTTGCGACCTTCTGACAAGCAAAGTCAATGGGGAAGCCAGATTCACTTAACAACTGGGTTACTAACTTATCAACTGCAGTGATTCACTTAACAACTGTGGCAAGAAAGGTCGTAGGATGATGCAAAATTCATTTACTCTGGGACAGGGGTGGGTTCCAACTTACCTCGCTGCCGGTTTGCTCCCTCCCGCGCCATGTGGGCGCGCCTCATGAGTACGTGCACGCTTTGCACATGCACGCATGCGCAGTAACAAAAAGTCTGGGGGCAAAAGCCAAAAAAAGATGGCAACCGCATGCACAGTGCTGGACCCCGGCTTCTGCGCATGGTCAGAAGGAAAAAATATATTTAAAAAATACAAAAAAAAAGATTGCGGTGACCACGGACCGGCACCAACCAATCCGGTTCGGTGATGTCATCGTGACATCACCAGCGGGTCACTACCGGTTCGGGCAAACCGGTTCGAACCCAGAGGAATCCACCCCTGCTCTGGGACGTGTTTTATAAAATTCATATGGTTGTTATTTAGTTTCAGAGGTTCATAATTTAACAATTACCTGAGTGCTGTGATTATCACTGCTGTTTGTGCCTCCTCCCCACTTTTTTTATCTTTTGAATATTAGGAAAGGTAGATCTTTTTGAAGATTAGACAGTTGTTGTTCTGGTTTCAGCTAGGATTTTCTCTCAGAGGTGCAAATTACCTTGAGATTTTTGGTTTCTACTCTTATGGCAAGAGGATGGAAAGGGAGAAGGAATATAATTGGGCTATGTTCCCCTATCCCTGAGCTTCCTGTTTGATAAAAATAAGAGAGTTTTTCTTCTGCAAAAGAATTAGAGCTAGCATCAATAAAAGACAGCTCAATAGTAAGAAAAACTCATCTTCATTTTATCAGATACCTGCATATCAAGATAAAAGGGGAACAAGAAACAATTCCAAAAGAATAAAGCTATCGGCAGGAGAAATAAACATTTAAACAGTTAGCAATGTGCAGTTTATTTAAACAACCAACAAATTATGAAAGACCTGAATTTAAAAAAAAAAACATCCCAGTTGGAGTCCCTTTTGTCCAGATTGAAAAATGCCATGTTCTTGTATTGGAAGTTGGGTCCACTTTAGTTGCAAGAGTCTGCTGAGTAATAGATGAATGAGTGCAAGAGAAAATGCAAGCAATGAATGTTCTGTTTCAATAGGCTTAGTATCTGAGAATTTGTTTAGTATCAACTGTACATCACTGTCTTTGTGTTCCAGGTGCATACAGTTATCAGCAAGAAGGGTTTCTTGAATGACTGCATGGAGGCACTTCATGTGTTCAAGTGGTGAAGGTCAAAGAGAGAGCTGTCCAATTGGTACTTGATTTTACACTCCCTCTTTCAGACAGCACCTGACAACATGCAAGTGAAGAAAAGATTGAAGAGGCCTGAAAGCTGGCACACAACTCTGCTTCAGCTCAGTAGAAGCGGCAAATGTAGGTGATTTATCACAACTGTGAAGAACCTATCCTTCATTTCATCACAGAGCAACTGAATCAACTTCACAAATTTCTTCCAGTATCCATAACACGACAATCCTGAATACAGTGACAAATGTCTTTGTCATGTCAATGAAGACAGAGTAAAGAGGTTTGTTCTGCTTGCTACATTTCTCCTGGACTTGCCTCATGGATACTGTAGTCCATTCTGGCCGAAAGCCACACTCTGAGAGGTTCTTTTCTGGCAAGTCTGACCAGGAGAATGTGGGGAAAAACCTTGTCTGCATGGACAGCAGTGAAATATTCCTGTAATATCTTCAGTCTGATGTGCTTCCCTTATTTTTATAGAGAGACACATCTATTCCAGGAGGACATCTTGGAATCAGGTATTTATTTATTATTTTTATTTATTATTTGGTTCTTCTATGCCGCCCTACTCCCGAGGGACTCAGGGCGGCGTACAACATTGTGCAAGAACACTGAACAATAAACAATGATTAAAAACAATATTAAAAGATTTTAAAAGTTAAAAGAAATATTCACCAACATACATACCGGGGGAGAGCTCAGATGGAACTAGACTTAACCCCCTGCCTGCAGGAAGAGCCATGTTTTGACGGCTTTTCGGAAGGCCAGAAGAGTGGGGATAGTTCGGATCTCTGGGGGAAGTTGGTTCAAGAGAGCAGGGGCCCCTACAGAGAAGGCCCTCCCCCTAGGCCCCGCCAGCCGGCATTGTTTGGCTGACAGGATCCGGAGGAGACCCACTCTGTGGGCCCTAACCGGTCGGAGGGAAGTGTGAGGCAGAATGCGGTCCCGAAGGTAACCTGGTCCTAAGCCATGTAGGGCTTTAAAGATGATAATCAACACCTTGAATTGTATCCGGAGACCGATGGGCAACCAATGCAGCTGGCGGAGTATAGGTGTAACGTGGGTGTATCTTGACACACCCACCACAGCACGCGCAGCCGCATTTTGCACCAACTGAAGTCTCCAAATATTCTTCGAGGGTAGCCCCATGTAGAGCGGGGTATCTCCTCTGTGAACCAAATCACACTTGGCCAATAAAGAATTCAATTCCATTCTTTATTCCATTCCATTCCATTCCTTCACACTCCCCAAGGACACAAGACTTAATTAATTATGTTTGAACTTAGCTGAATTGCACAATAGAAACTTGTGTGTGATGGACTTTTAAGTGGAAAGCCATGGCACAGGAGCAATCCCACTTTCTTGCCACTTTAATGCAGTGGCATGGATACCAGTGGTGGGTTCCTACCGCTGCAGTCCACTCTGTTGTTCCGGTAGCAGCCAGCAGATGGCGCTGTTTGCAGGCGACCACTCCGGTGCCGAATTTTTGGGCTTTTTGCTTCTGCGCATGCGCAGAACCAATTTTGCCGAAATCTTGCGAGGGGACACGCGTGCGTGCGCAATTTCGATGAGATTTTGCTTCCGCGCATGCGCAGAAGCAAAATCTTGGCAAAATCGCACATGTGCGTATCCCCTCATGAGATTTCAGTGAGATTTTGTTTCCGTGCATGCGCAGAAGCAAAATCACGCAAGGGGGCACGTGCGCATAGCGAGCGCGCACGCACACCAAACATGGTGATGCGTGTGCAGCACTCCGGTAGCGAGGTAAGAGAGCAACCTGCCCCTGATGGATACCCATTACAGCTGGGGACCTCAGCTGCTGCAGTGCATGACCAGGATGTCTAAGTGTCTTCTTGTGCTCTTAGCATTCCATAACACATGCTGGGCCTGCATTCTTGACCACTAGACTATTGATTGGTCTCCTCTGCTCAATCTGCCAGGGCCAGATTTCTTATGCTAGGATAGACAAATCCCCTACCCCACAAAGGGTTGGAGATCCATCAGCAAATCTCACCTGGTTTGACCTATTTGCCAAAACAGTTTACCAGGGTATGGCCAGTCTCTGTTTTACAGCTATGTGGAGCCACAGGTGAGAACTGAGTGGCAGGTGGGGATCAAGGTGAACAAGCAACTCTAAAAAGGACTTGCCAGGCCCCTTCACTCCACTCTCCCACCCTGGACACTCCAGACATTTTTATCTCCTCATCAAATGGTTTAGGGTACAAACATCAGTGTTCTACATGAGAAATGTGAGTTTTATTTATCTGCTGTCTCAATCTAACATATTTATATGTTACTTATATACTAAAAAAACACATTACCAAACAATATATATAATACAATACAAAACCCAACATTATTGCTAAACTGTACAACAGTCCAAACAATGCAAACTCCATTCATTATTGTGGTAAGTATCTATTCTATTTAAGCTTTGATAGTGACCAATCTACCTCCATATATGAAGTGAATTATTTGGTTTGCAGAAAAAAAACTGGATATTCCCATCTACATTTGCAACCGCTTTAGAGTATACTTAAAAGATGATAAGAGAGAATATGTCTCATTAAATTTTGAAGTATTGGTTGACAAAGAAAGTAAAACTACATTAATATGTCTTTTTTACATTCACAGGGAAGATCAAATCAATCCCAGCATTGAAAAACAATTTTGCGTGACACTCACCCAAACTAAGAAGCTATTTTTTTCCCTGCTGCACAATTACCTATTTCAGCCGCTAAATAAAAATGATACATTGACTTTAGACAATATCAATGGTCAAATAATAATTAAAGAAATCCTTCATCATAACTTTCACAGTTGGAGGCCTGTAAATGATCAAGAATAAATATGTTATATTTCTTAGCCACTGAGGACTATTTCTAAATACAAATCTTTACAACTGAAAGGGGGGGTGGGGGGAACTTCAGAAAGTGGGCCATTTATCTGAATCAAGTTCAGAGAATTTCCAGGACTGTGAAAAGAAATGTTATGCAAGCACATCAATGTATTCTGTGGGGGTAGACTGAACCAGCTACATGGAGACTACAAAGGAGCCCTCCCATGGCTCATGAATAAGTTGAGGAAATGATCAGAAAAAAAAATAGAGAGATGTTTAGACAGATGGCCCACTTAAAATGCCTGGGACAGGGCATAAGCAATTTTAATGAAACTTTAGATCTAGCGTAAAAATTGTGGTTTTCTTTTAAAGGGAAGGGCAAGGGGAATAAAGGCAAATACATTTTTAACAGTTCACATACCAACCATTTTATGGCAGAAAAGACAAAACAATTTCAGCGTTATTTGTTTAAAAGTTCAAATTCAGAAACATCTTTAACAGTGTCTTTAGCTATGCAGAATACAGAATTTTTGATATAAAGATGAAAAGAATTTTAAACAGAAGCTGATTGCCAAACAAAGGAAAAAATGCTCTCCTATTTAAATGTTATCAGTGTTTTCACACAAAACAGTTTAAAACATTGTAGAAAGATTAAAAGCAGAACATTTTGTTTCTATTTTTCTAGCATTTTGCCTTCTCTACAAAACTGACTCTCATTTTCCTATTCTCTCAAGCTCAAAGACAAAAAGAACATTACAGAGTGCAGAAAAGAAGCACATAACCAAACTGTGCTGTAGAGTTTAGCTTTTTAAATATATATATTTTCTTTAAAATATGCAACTCTATGAACATGTTTTTTGTTGACACAGCAATTTTCTTTACAACATTCACAGATCTCTGAAGTTGTATCAAAATAAGATGTAATTTTTAATGCCAATGCTGCATAAACTCACATATCTTCTGTAAAAAGATTACCAAATTAGGATATCAAGCAATAGTTTGAAACTAGTTCAGTAACAATGATTTGGCTTTGATATCTGAATTGAAAACCACCTCACACGAATATTATACAAAGTATTCAGGGCCAAGAAAACAAATGCAGAACTGTGGTGACCATCAAAAGAAATCATTCTAAAAACAAATGCAAGGTGAGTTAAAAACTAATGGAGGTGGAGAAGAAGGTGACATTGGCTGGAGAATTTTAAATTTTAGCTTTTTTATTTATCAGCTAATAACTGCCACGTTCAAGTTCAGAAATTGAAGCATGCGGTTGTAAGAACAATAGAAAGAGAACATGAGGGTTTCTGTAATGATAACAATGGTCTGCTATCAAATACATATTGTGGTTGAATGCCTGCATTCTAAGGATTGCCTGTATAGCTAAGTCTAGTTCATATGGAGAATCAACAATGATTCAATTCACAAAATGCAAGTTGCAATTAGATTCTTTCAAACATTTTAAAATCACCTGCTATCTATCTTCAAAGTCTTTTTCAGAGTTATCTCCAGCAGTCTGCCACTCAAGTCAGTTCTTCACCTGGTCTTGCACAGGACTTGTGGGATTGACTTTATTTCTTGTCTAGACTGCAACCCATCCCAAAGTAATCTACTTCAAGATGTCCTTGGGGCCAGAATTACAACTAAGTATCTAAGAACTGGATTTTGATTCCTGTCAGAAGAGAAATTTATCTCATTTGGAGTTGTTTAATGAAAACATTAGCAACAATGGAATCATTTAAAGTCTATCAATTCAAAATAAGGAAGGGTTAGGTTTGTTAGGGAACATTCTGATTTTGTTTATAAAGCTGTGTCACTGTGCCTACTTATGCCCCAGAGTTTTCTGTAATATATTTTATGGCAGTATTTATTATACAAATTATGTGCATTCCTCATAGACATGATGTACTGCTGCTAAAGACAAAGGGCAATTAAAACTTCTATAAAGCAAATACCGATGAAGGATGTGAGAGAACATTAATACAAAATAAAAAGAAAGAGGAAAACGTCACTCCTGCTTTTTTTTCAGAGAAAGCGAAGATTCATAAATGAGTAATTGCTGGAATCACTGGAATTTGGTATCTGTAAGTGTACTTTATATTTTTCAGATGGAGAGGAGTTAAACGTTTTTAAATGATTTTTCAACATGAGACTGATACGATTTGATTCATTCAAACTGATATAAATAACTCCCATTCAAAAGCTGATTTTAACTGCTTTTAAAATTGCTACCTTTTTTGTAACTTTGAGACCTATTCAGTTTTCATGATTGGACAAGAAATATAAAAAGAAAGGCATAGCTGACAGGAAAAAAAAAAGATTAATTTGAAAAAAAAAAGGTAATCAACAAAGATCAAAAGAAAGTGTCAAAAATGGATTCATACTGAGATATTAATGTTGAGGACATTATAAATAAACTTTCTATCTATACCAACAATCTTAATGAAGAGGAACTGGGTAATTTGCTGCTATCTACACTGTCTCTTTAAATGATTTTCTAAATACCAGTAGCTACACATTCATTAAAAAAAGTGGGGGTTGAAATGGCTTTGGAGATACACGAGGACTGAACAACAGCAAGGAAGAGCTGGCTCCAATCAGTGCAAATATTTGTTAGCAACTCATCATTTTGTCACACTGCTCTCCATCTCTCCACTTGTCTTGTGCTTCTTGGCACAATATACGTAATGTATCTTTTTCTAATATACGTAAGTGCTTGTTACTAACAAAATTCTAACCAAGCTGAAAAGCAGCATGAGTGCAAACCACATGTGCATCATATGAGCATGCGTGGGTACGGTATAAAAGAGGGAGAGAGAAAAATGCAAACAATCACTAATGAAATGGAAACAGATCGAAGAGCTCACGTTTAATAAAGATGTGGACCTACGTTTAATAAAGATGTGGACCTAGGTTTGTGTCCATTTATGCAGAGCGCCCACACATACACAAACACAGATATACAGAGTGGTGTGATTTACAGCTTCCCATAAGATTGTGTGCTTAAAGCTGTACCGGTAGTAATAATTAAATAATAATAATTTGAATTTATGGAGGCTCCCAGTCATCTGATAACAGATTGGGATTGTTTGAGTTCAATCATATTATTTCTTTGATTAATATGCTTGACTGTGATGGACATAAGCTTCATTTAAAAGCCTACTTCTATCTTAAATATCATATTGCAAATCAATTCTTTTTTGGTAAGAACAGCTCTGTCATGAGGGTAAAGCTACCAGTAAATTAACTGCTACATATGTTAGTTTTTTTGGCTAAATTCTGTCACAAACCTTGCCAAACCACTTTTTGGCAGACATGATAACAAAGTAGTTTTCCCTCTAATTTAAACAAGGAACTAGAATAAAAGCTTATAAAATTAGCCCAAGAAATTGTTTTTATAAGCTAACTGAAAAGACCAGAGGGGAAAAAATAACACTGGGGTGTGAGTAACTACAGCAAACAAATATAACAATATCAGCTATATTATTTTTAAGTTACTTTCTAAAAGATATAGCATAAAAACTTTAGAAAATAACAGTATCAATTGTATTGTCTAACATCACCAAAAATCACTTTGTCTCTAGTGTTTTCATTTCATGCACTTCTATCTAAGCATAATAAAAGATCTACTTGTTTATACTTGAAGTTAGAGACAGAGAAAACAATGGAGATTGCAACTTTTGTCTATGAGACATAAAAACTGATTTAATGTTACTCTTAGAAGTATCCAAAGAGTGTTTCATAAATTCATGTAAGAAATGCAAAATAGGATGAGAGCAAATGTGGAGAAGAGAAAAAAGTCAATCATTTCATACCAGGATCACAAAAATGTACTTTTCGTAAATATAATAAATACAAAGTAAGTCTTTTCAACATTCACCCTTAATGTGGTGATGTGTAAACATTTTTATTTCCAATTATAAATGCTAGAAAGGTAATGTGCATTACAGGCTATATGAATAATTATGTTGTGTAACATTACATTTCTGTCTATCTGTTGGGGGAGATCATTACTTATGTAGAGAAGATCGTCTTTATATTCTATTTCACTCTTTCAGATTTTTACCAATCATCTCTGACATTTTAAGAGTGTTTTGGAGGAGACATCACATTAGTTCTTCATGAGATTGAGCTTAGATTATTTAAGAAGGTTAAACAAAAATGCAAGCACTTAATGCAACATTAAGCATGCAAAATATAAAGCTGATTGCCTAGAGGAAGCATGCTCTACTGTTACCCTAGTGACAAGTTAAAAAGACAAAAAGGAAACGGGTGAAAGCTGAATGGCTTTATGATATGAAATTAAAATGTTTCACACTGAACAATCCAAAATGAATTGGGAAAGGTTAGAGCAGAGGAGGGAGAAATCAATTCTCCAACAGCAGTAGTGAATAGAAAAGAAGTATGAATAGGATTTGCCAGTGGGGTGCAACAGCTGCCAAGTATCCTGCAGCCAAAGAACTACAATAATACCAGTGAACTGTGCAAGAGCTTTTGGAATCATCACAGGGAACAGAGGAGTATACTAACAATAATTATGCCATTTGGTCTTACCTATCTTTTGCAGCAGGAGAATCAAAGGGATGATTCATCTTCGAATCAAAAATCCCGACTCACAAATACAGTATGTGTATGAACATGCATTCACTTTCCTATCAGGAATCAAAATACCACCAAACTAGTTCCACAAGCAGTGGAGTCCTTTGGATGTCTTTTTCTTCCAACTCGTTTCCTTTTTCTCTCATGGCCAACTGCTTTGGAAAGTTCCAAATACACTTAAAATCACATCGGATCAACTGTTCTGACCGAGAGTTCGTTACATATGGTTTGCATTCTTGACTAAACCAAATATCTCTGGAAAATCGTGGGGAGTGGATCCACTGTGTGTCTGAAATTATATATACGTGCATAATGCATATGCATGCATTATGTGATATGGTGTGTATGCGTAGCCACAGATTTTACATGCAGACAACCGCGTGTTGTAGGAATTCTACATGTATAGTTATAGCTACAAGAAAATGGCTCATTTAGGTGATAGATTATTCCCAGATAACTAGTTCCTCCATTAAGCAAGATAATCAAGATAATCAGTTTTATATTCAATAACTCAATATTGTCAGCAACTAGCCCTGCCATATTTAGTGCCATATTTCTATTATTAATTTCACATGTATCTGAGATAAATTATCAGAATTCTAGGTGCTTCTTGTAAACAAATACTTGACACCTTGTTTATTCACAACTTTTAGCAAGCAACAGTAGAAGCTGTTCAAAATTAACCTCTTTGATTACAAAAAGCCAGAGACATGGAAAAGTAAGATAGGAACCATAATTAAGTGTTTTTAATAATTATATTAAGCTTATAAAAATATAAAATACCTAATGAAAATAGTGGGAAAATAGGGGAAGGGGGAGAGAGAAGCAAAGGGAACAAAGAAAGAAAAGCATCACTTCCACTCTTTTTAGTACAATCAAATAAAATAATAATATTATATCAAAAACATTTTACTTTTACATACTTAATATGTACTAACCATTTCTATAACAGCAAACAAGCACAAAATCCAGAAGTGGTTTCCAAGTAGAAGTGAAGTTGGATGCATTCTTTTCTTTGATTAGACTTAATTTAGCCACCTCTTTTAGCAATAGCACATAGACTTATATACTGCTTCATAGTGCTTTACAGCACTTTCTAAGCAGTTTACAGAGTTGGCATATTGCTCCCAACAATCTGCATCCTCATTTTACCAACCTCGGAAGGATGGAAGGTTGAATCAACCATGAGCAGGTCAGGATCAAGCTCCGGGCAGCAGGCAGAGTCAGCCTGCGATACTGCATTCTAACCAATACACTACCACTGCTCTTCCTAGTTCCATCCATTTTCCAGCCATTCATCCATTGTGAGTATTAAACATGTTTGTGCCTAAAGCGTTCTTGCTACTATCAACATATATAACAGCAAGGTTCCAGGGTTTTTTTTTTTCAAGTTTTTGGTCCATGAAGCCTAAAGAAACATCTCTGGTTTAATTTTTATATTCTTAAACATATTTAAGAGTCTTCTGAATTAAAATATGAATCTTACCTCGGTATTTCTTTGCTTTATCAGAACAGGCATGAAGATTAATACCTCCACACAGAAGGATGGTCAATTATAGAAAATCTGAGCAGAAATATACCAATGAAATCTGTACAGGATTCTTTGTTTCATGGGTTGGTGGAATGAAGGTTACAGTCCAGATCTGCTTGTAGTTGTGTATAACTAAACAGCAATGTAAACTTAAAAGTAATTCAGCACTCCTAGTAATGCTGTTCAAATTCACCTGATAACTAAACCAGGGTGGTTTTTTTTTTTACATCATTTCCATTTCGAAAAATCAAGAGGCAGAGCTTCATGTCTCATCTTGATATAACAGCAGCTAGTGAACATACAAGCTAATCCAGAAACTATTAATATATTGTTAAAGCCTATGCTGCAAAGGCACATATCAAGATGCTGTAGGACAACATATGTCCCTGGTCTTCTGTATCATTCATCCATTATAGTGAATAACTACATCTAAATGAACATTATTTTGTACAAAACATTGTTTTAGAGAGCTTTCAAGAATCCGTTGCATTACTGTTATAACATTTCCAGAAACTCAAGTGGTGCTTGTTTTCTGAGCTTGCTGTCTCAGAGAGCTTGACATTATTTTTATCAATATTGTAGTAGACAACTATGGATAGTTTCTCTATGCTACTAAAATAGATAACATGGTTTTTTAAAAATCCTTTCCAATTTTTTTACTACATATAAACAAATTATCGTTCTCTAAAAGTTTATTTGAAACTATTAGTTTAGAATGTAAGCAATCCTTACCAATCTAAGGTTCTTATATTAGCTAGTATGAATGCTTGCTCAAAGGTGAACCAAAAAACCTTACTCATCTCTCAAGTATATTGCTATCACCTCAAGTCATTTACAGGGCTCCTTCGCTATCTTACACCACCAAGTAGAGCCGAAGTGGCGCAGTGGTTAGAGTGGGGGTACTGCACTTTAGCTGACTGTGATCCGCAGGTCAGGGGTTCAAATCTCACCGGTTCAAGGTTGACTCAGCCTTCCAGCCTTCCGAGGTAGGTAAAATGAGGACCCAGATTGTTGGGGGCAATATAAATATACATTGCTTACTGGTGTAAACCACTTAGAGAGTGCTTGCACTGTGATATATTAGTGATATAAATATCACTAATAAATAAAATAAAATAAATAAATAAAGTACCTGGTGGCCAAAGGTATTCCAGAGAACCACAGCAGGTTCCTTCTTGAAATAAAAAATGATGCACAATTCACAGGAGGATTTTGACTCCAAATAGCTTTACTTCTTTGAAATAACAATGTGAATATAGCTTCTTTCAAGTACAGTATGTACTTTTATTTCTTTTCATTTCTAACGTCTCTCAATTAAGCCCTGAAATTTTACAATCCTTACATCTTCCAACAATCCGTTGCCTCCATTTCATTATCCAAAAAAGGAAAGTCTGATTTGAATGAAACATAACAATAGCCCAACAAAAGGAAAGAAAAATGGGACCAGTCTACCAAGACAAGATCTTCAAATGGCTGCTTCTGTTGTCATCTGATATCCTCCAGTTGTATTGATTTCAACTTCTATAATTTCCAGCCACCATAATCAAATCAAGTGCATCCAGAGGACACTAAGTTGCAAGAAAGGTATCCTACTATCTTCGATTTTAAACAAATAATCTGTTGAGGTTTTTTTAAGTATTTGTTACATTTTAAGTACAATGTGCCATTGTTGCTAATGCAGTGGGTTTTTCCATGTTATGGGGCGCCAAAACTAACAGTGATAATAGGAAAATATTAATAGCCAATACAAGCAACACATAGGAAGCGCAGCAGGTTTTTGAGTTTAGAAATACAAACATTACACTGATAGACCCATGAAATGTCCCATCTGGAGCATTTATTCTCCTAATCTCCTATATAAATTAGAATTCCAACCAAATATAGGAGATGAACAACATTTTAAGTTGGGGGGAAGGGTATCCAAACAATCTACTTTCATTTAAGTTAAAGGTTTTCCACTTGGAACCGTATTCTTAACATGACAATTGCAAGATTTTTGTTTCACTGCATAATATAAACTTGATCTTTACCAAAAAGTGGTAACCGCTATATAATAAATCAGGGTATTAAGTAAACCGAGTAAAACCTATGCAAAGTATACAAAGCACTTAAACACATTTACTGTTCGTAACTACTTTGCATGATAATGGCTAGCTCTATTATCTGAATATCATCTGCCAACTAGATTTCTATAATACCGAACATTTTGATAACTCGTTTGAAGAAATCACTCTGTGACACTGCCCTTAGGGGAAAAATAATTGAATGAACAGTAAGTTTTTAAATTCCAAGCTAAAAAGTGGAAAATACAAACTTCTGCTAGGAATATATCTAGTTATTTGGGGATGGGATGGGGAGGTACACTGTCAGAAATAACACATCTCATTTCATCACATCTCATACCTACGAAGGGAATCTGGGAATCCGGGGTGAAATTCGACCGGCTCGGGCGCGGCTTGATGGGCGTGGCTTGGTGGGGTGGTGTCGGCCCACCTTGCTGTGAGTGATGTCAAGTTGGACACGCCCACGCAGTCACATGACCCCCACCACCAAGCCATGCCCACAGAACCGGTAGAGAAAAATTTTGAATGTCACGCCTGCTGGGAATCCTTGTAAGCCACAAGCTGAATATGAGATAGACTAAAATGCTAACTTGCAGTACTTTAATAGGAGAATGCACCCAATCATGGGTGGTTATTGTTGCAGTCTATGCTGTCTTGCTCACACCCATTTGGAGTTCCCCTTCTGCAGGACACCATTCAGAAACAGCACTGAGAAACACATTCAGAGGAGGCTCACCAAGATAATGAGGGATATGGAACGCAACCACAGTACCAAGGATTACAAACACAAACACACTGTAGCCATTTGCTGTCAGAATTATCATTTAGAGGTCATCCACTGAATATAATAATATCACCCCAAAAGATAATATCATGAGAGCACCCCTGATGATCTTAGAGAAATCTGAGTTTCCACATATGCTAATAGTTTGTGCTACTTTTTCATCACAAAAATTATCCTAACACAGTGATATGTCTTAGATCAGCAATAATCAAGATGTAACCTTCCAAATATTGTACAGGTAGTCCTCAACCTATGACCACTATTGAGCCCAAAATTTCTGTTGTTAAGTGAGACATTTGTTAAGTGAGTTTTGCCCCATTTTATGATCTTTCGTGCCTCAGTTAAGTGAATCACTGCAGTTCATAAGATAGTAAACCGGTTGTTAAGTGAATTGCCTTCCCCATTGACTCTGCTTGTCAGAAGGTCGCAAATGAACCAGTTGCCAAGCATCTGAATTTTGATCACATAATCATGGGATGCTGTAACGGTCTTTAACTGTGAAAAATGGTCATAAGTCACTTTTTTCAGTGCCGTTATAACTTTGAAGAGTCACTAAATGAACTGTTGTAAGTTGAGGACTACCTGTGCTATTCTAATTCCCATAAATGCCTAGCTAATATGGCCAACTGTGAAGGTTTAAGAGAATTTCTTTGCCAGCAGGACATTCAATAGATGCATTTAAGACAACAATTAATATAGATTTGGAATATGAACTAGCACAATAAATGCATGACATTTTGAGAATTTAGGTGTCAAATGGTTGCATTTTTAAAAACAATGCTGCATCTATAACTTTACATTTTAGAGTCTTTATTCCTTTAAAAAGAACTAAGAAATCACTATGTTATTTCAATTAGAGCAAATTCGGCAAGCACAGAGGATGCAGAGAGGAAGAGCAGAAGGGAACTTCCCATTGTGTGAGCAGATGTCTACTTAAAAAGGGCTACCCTTTGTATAAAAAGTAGCTCAATGAAAACAATTTTAATGATCAAATATGATTTAAAGCACCCAAAAATGAAATGTCCAGCCATAACTGGCATACATATGCCTAAGCTATAAAAATAGGTTTACAATGATACTACTGAACCAGGAGACAGAAAATTCAGGCAACATATTGAGTATTAACTATTAATTTCATGCAGATTTCTATCACATAATTATAACTTAAATATATTGAATGTATATTCCTAAATATATGGATGAAAACAAATGGAACAGATATTTCTATTTAGAGGAAAATGGCATATGACTGAATGCTTTTATTTGTAAAATTTAAAATCAGTAACCTAACCTGTACTGCTATGGTGATTTATATAAAACTTAGTATTTCTCGCAAAAATTAGACATTCTATGTTCATACTGGAGGTGGTTGATTAACTAAAACTTAATCTCACCCCCACACCCACACCCAGTATGTCTGACTCCCTTCTTTCCCATCTGGTGTTAATGGTTTGTATTTATTAATGATTTTATCCACTGTGTTCTATGAGTGTTGATTTTAATGTTTTAATCAGTAGTGGGTTCTACTTACCTTTGCTACCGGTTCGGGAATGGGAGCACGTGGGCGTGCGGGCGCGCTTCACGCGCAATGCTTCTGCGCATGCACAGAGCATTTTTGATGATGTACGGGCAGGTGGGTGGAGCCTCCCACCGTTGCCGCTACCGGTTCTCCGTACTGGGTCGAACCGGTAGCAACCCACCACTGGTTTTATTGCTTTAAAGCAGGGGTGAAATCCTCCTGGTTCGGACCGGTTCAAGAGGACCTGTAGCAAACATGTGGCCTGGTTTGCCGAACCGCCAGCCATGGTTGGCTGCCCACGCCCCCGAACCAGTTCCCAGGTCGCCTCTTGCTCGCCCTGCCCCACCCAGTCTCTGCTCTGCAGCTTGCCTGCCTGAAGCGCTGCACCCCTGATTTGCCTGCCAGGTAAGCCTGCGAAGTCGCGGGCTACCTAGCTGCCCCTGCCCCCCCCCCACCATCCCACCCTGCCTTCCCTACTCCATTCCCCCCCGACATGCTTGCCTGCCTTCTACGCGGCCTTCCCGGTGTCCCCGTGGCCAGCTTGCAAAGGCTGCTTCAGGCAGGCAAGTTGCAAAGCAGAGACTGGGTGGGGAAGGGCGAGCAAGCGGCGATTTCTTTTCACTCCAAGCAGCCTGGACTGGAAAACGCATGGCTGCAAGCCTTCCCTGCACGAGCGGTGGAAGTCCGGTACTCTGGTGCACTCATCTGTTTCCCTCTATGACTGGCCTTGGAAAAGCCTGCCCTCAAAATCGCCTGCCTGCGGTCAGAGTTTGGAGCTTGTTAAGAAGGAACGCTCCTCCACCCCAGCAGCATTTTTCAGTTCCGGGCTGTGTGGAGTGAAAAACATGCAATATGCTGTTTGGGATCTCCAAAAGGCACCACCTTTTATATTCTCTCTGCTGCTTCTGCCTCGTTTCATCAGAACAGCCTTTCTTTACTCACGTTCTCTTTAAATAAGGCTTGCTTCGCCTTATTTAAAGCAAAAAAAAACACAGTTATTTACTCAATTGAAGGAAGAAGGCAGGCAGAAACAGTTGCTCACCAATGAGATGGATTGCATTGCAGCCTGCAATCCATCTCATTGGTGAGGAACTGATTCTGCCTGCCTTCCTGCAATTGGGTAAGTAACTGGGGTTTGTTGTTTTTTTTGCTTTTAAAAAAATAGTACATTGGGGGGTTTATTTTCTTGGGGGTTTTTAGGATTTTTTTTTAGACATAGCCATTTAAAATTTAGGAAGTTTTAAATTTAGCTGCTTTTATCTAAAAATATAAATAAAATAAAATATAGAATGGGAGTTGGACTACATGACCTCCAAGGTCCCTTTTTCCAACTCTGTAAATCTGTTAAAATTGTTAAATGTGTTAAATCTGTTGCTGGTGCCGTTTTGTGTACTTTTGCATTGTGTGTGAGTCAGTAGAGCTGCTTTTGCATGGTGTGTGAGCCAGCTGTGTTGTTGTGTGCTGTGTAAAGTGCAAAAGTTTTTTTTCCAGCTCTTTGTTGCTCTGTGAGGCTTATGCTTGTGGCAGGGGCCATTATGTGTGCTTTTGCAATGCTGCTTAGGCAGGGGGTTGGACTAGATGACCTTGCAAGGTCCCTTCTTCCAACTCTGTTAAATCTGTTAAATGTGTTAAATCTGTTGCAGGTGCCATGTGTGTCCTTTTGCATGGTGTGTGAGTCAGTACAGCTGCTTTTGCATGGTGTGTGAGCCAGTTGTGTTGTTGTGTGTTGTGTGTGTAAAGTGTAAAAGGTTTTTTTCCCAGTTCTTTGTGACGTCAACTTGGCCATGCCCACCTGGTCACCTGACCACCAAGCCACGCCCATCCGGTCACATGAGCACCAAGCCATACCCATCTGAAGCCACACCCACCAGACCTCAAGCCACGCCCACAAAATAAGCCATGCCCACAGAACCGGTAGGGGAAATTTTCACATTTCAGCCCTGCTTTAAAGTTTTCATGCTCATTGGATACGAGATTGGCAGCAAATAAATGTCATAACTACATACATACATACATACATACATACATATCAACATACATACAGTTATCACAGCTTCCATATTTCTAAATTTCTGCATGTTATTTGGAACAGAAGATTGCACCTGAGCAGCACAGTCTGTTTGACAAACAGAATTTCTTTTTCTTTCTTTCTTTCTTTCTTTCTTTCTTTCTTTCTTTCTTTCTTTCTTTCTTTCTTTCTTTCTTTCTTTCTTTCTTTCTTTCTTTCTTTCTTCCTTCCTTCCTTCCTTCCTTCCTCCCTCCCTTCCTTCCTTTCTTCTTTCTTTTCTTTCTCATTCATTCATTCATTCATTCATTCATTCATTTATACATAGTATACTGTGACTCACCTGGTCACAATCCAAAAATTAGATAGCAGCCAGCACAAAAATAAATTCATTTTATTTCAAATGAAATTAAATTATTATAGTTAATAAGATATTGATTAATTTTCTCCTGGATTTTTAAAGAGTTTCACCCAAAAGTCTGAGGCAGTTTGAAGCTTTAGATTGTTCATCTACAATCTATGTTGACTTATTGTCCAGATAACCTTTAATAGGTAATGTGCAAAAGAACCTACATTCATATTCAAAATGTTTAAAGGGAACAAATAATAATCTTGTCAGTTCTCAACAGCTCTCTACGTCACCAATAATTAACAAAATGTTCTAGAATCAAACTTACCTTGGAGTTCCCAGAAATCTCTGTGATCTAAGTCGTTCAGCCATATATAGAGACACTGCTATTACTAGTAGCTCCATTTTTTCAGAGTCTTTCAATCTGTGCCCTAGATTTCAAAATCAAATTTCAAATGTATTATATGTATCACCATCTTATTTATATTCCATCGTATTATTAATTCATTTTAGTTAGAACAGGAATTGCTATGTGTTTGCGGTCAATGGGCACATAAGAAATTTTAAAGCACTTCGCAACTTTTATCATAATTTCTTGCCAGAAGATTGGCCAATTGCAAAACAAGGCTTCTTCAAATAAGGTACACACTGAATAGAAGACACAAGAAAGATGATCCCTCATCCAACTTTAGTCTCACAACATGATGACTACCATTCCAGGTTATCTTGTCTCTTCTTTGGGCAGGGTGCACAATTCTAAATATCTCACTTGTAACCATTTACTGTTTTGTTTTCAAGGAGTGCCTAGGACAGTGGTGGTGAACCTATGGCACGCATGCCAGAGGGGGCACTCAGAGCCCTCTCTATGGGCACGCACGCACGCCATCACCCAAGCAGAGTTTGCCGATTGGGGCAGCCCTGGTGGGATCAGGGATCTCGCGGGGCAGCCTAGAGGGCGGGGTCCTCACTCTGGCAGAAAGTGAGGGGGGGGAAGAGAAGAGTCTGACGGAGCTGGAGCTGCAGAAGCGGAGAACGATGTTAAACTAGATGGGACAGTTAATATCTTAAGAAATAAAACAAAATTCATAGGCTGGAATATCAACTGAAAGTAACAAAATAAAATTTAATGGAGACGTGTAATGTTCTTCACTCGGAGAAGAAAAGATCAAATTATTTATAAAGTGGGGAACTTATTGTATGAAAATAGAACCGGAAATAGATCTTAGAACAGCAGTTGATTGAAAATGGAATAGAAGTTAGCAGTGTGATATGGCTGCAAAGAAGGCTCGTACAATTTTGGCCTACATCAACGGATTTAATTTCCAAGTCACTGGGGAAAAAATATTCCATTCTTTTCTGCTTTGATCAGATCCCACTTAAAATAGTCTCTCTTTTTCTGAGCATCACAATTTAAAGAGTTAGGATTAGGTTCAAGAAGAATTCAAAGAAATTAAAACAGGTTCAAAAATGGGCACTCCGATAAAGAAAATGGGTATCTTTAGATTGAGGACAGGTAACTGAGAGGTTAGGGTTAAGTTTAGGGTATGCATTAGGGTATATGGAAGACTATCACATAGAAATAAAGCCAACACACGTGTTCTTTCCTTCCAAAGTAGAGATTGTGGACTAATAAATTTGTTAGTGGAGAGATGGGAGGATGGGAATAACTTCCTAACAGTAATACCGGTATCAGATCAAGAGTAATTAACCAGAGAGGTTAAGGGCTCTATTCTGCTGGTTTCATTTCATTTCATTTATTTGTTTGTTTGTTTATTGAATTTGTTTTTAGCAGCACGTGTTTCAATTTTTATTTCCTGATTCAGAGTGATATGTCTGATATTAACCCTGAAACAATGTACAACAATTAGGTTCTATGCAGGTGCATATAAAATAAGGCATGTGGTAACTAATCTGGTCAAGCACGATCAGCTGGATATGGTTTATTCCCAGTATTCTGCATAAAACTGATTTTTTTTTCTATTCGTCTCATATTTTTGCTGGTTTGTCAGGTGTTTAAATTCTTTTCAGCTGGTTTTGCTGTTTTTATTTGGTGGCCTCCATTTCAACGTTACTTGAAATGTTACTTGACATGTTACATTTGAAATGTTACATTTTTTACAATCTTAATCTTAATAATTTTTTAATTACTTTCTTTTAGCTAAAATTTTCTTGAACATAATTTTTATTTATTTTAATACTACCAGTCTAGCCTATAGCTCTATGATTAAATAAGCTTCCTGATTTTCTCTGTAGAGGAGGAGGAGGAGGAGGAGGAGGAGGAGGAGGAGGAGGAGGAGGAGGAGGAGGAGGAGGAGGAGGAGGAGGAGGAGGAGGAGGAGGAGGATACAAAATGTTCTCTTGATTATGCATACATGCTTTGTTGCTCATGGGCTTTGACTTCATGTGCATAGATATTCCAAGTCATAAATAGTATCCAAGACTCTTTTGTGCAGCATAATCTCTGTGAAAAGTCATTTTTCAAAAGTCATTGCTCAACTAATACATTTGAGAGCTTTATTAATTAATCCCAGTAACCTATGTCCATATTCAGTATAGAGGATTTATTTTATTATTTTATTTATTCAATTTATATGCTGCCCATCTCACTATCCATAGATAGTAAGAATGACAAAGGAATGATGTTGCCTTTATGCTACCACTTGATCATATTAGTCCCATTCAGATCTTCATTTCCTATAATAATAATAATGTACCAATCTAGATGTCAAGGGTTGGCCATTGTAATGTCAAAACGATGGCACCTGTGTCACAGTGTATTTGTGCAAATGAGATTATTATGTAATGTTTCATGGCATCTGATGCAAGAACACAGTTGCATTATTAGGATGATGACAAGACTAATTTCCTTCTCCCTGTAGAGAGTTGCCTATCAGCTCTGGTACAAATAGTTTATCTATCTTCTTGGCAGCATTCAAGTGATGTTAAATACTTTTTTTTAAACTATTATTAGTTAATACAAATTTAATACAAATTTTTTAAACTATTATTAGTTTTGACACATTCTGACAATGCTTATTACAAACCAGGGCAATTCTAAGAATCAGAACATCTATTAGTCATATAGCAAGGTAAGATAAAGGTAAAGGTTTCCCCTGTCGAGTCATGTCCGACTCTAGGGTGCGGTGATCAATTCAGTTTCTTAGCCAAGGGTGACAGTGCTGTCCGAAGACATTTTCCATGGTCATGTCGCTAGCATGACTATACGCTGTTGCCTTCCCACCAAAGTGGTACCTATTTACTTGCATTTGTGTGTTTTTGAACTGCTAGGTAGGCAGGAGTTGGAGCAGGTAACGGGAGTTCACTCCGTTGAGTGGCATTTGGTTCTCAAACCTGGGCTCAGCTTTCCAGCTGACAAGCTCAGCTTCTTTAACCACTGAGCCATCGCGCCCCCTTTATAACAATTATGAAAAATTTCAAAGGATTTCAGGAGTTTGATTTTATCCTCAAGATGTATTAATTTGCTCATCAAAGTTTATCCCATGCAATAATAGGGAAACAGAATTCTTGTGTGTTTCATCACATGCAAGTAGCCTCAATGGTTCAAATGCTTTGTTTTCACTGGACTGTTTTTCATTTATTTTACAAGTCAAAAAAAGTTGGAAAAGAGAGCAGTAGAGATATAGAATATTAAAAGATTTTTAAAAAGAGAATATGAAAAAAGAAATCTAATTAAGTGATTCTGAAAAAAATTACAGGAAGTCCTTGAATACCATGGTTATTGAATGATTAACTTTGTACCTACTGAAAATTTCAGTTTCTAATAAAATGAACTAATTGAAAAAATTCAAAATAATTTTCAAAGTTGGCATGCTGAGACATCCTTCATGTTTATGTTGTATAGTTCGTCTGATTAGAGGTTTTTTATAATTATAGAGAAGTGAAGAAAAAATGTTTCTCTATACAAAACCAAACAATAAGCAACTGAAATAAAGAGATTAAAACAAAAACAGCCTTTTTGGCAAAACAGGCATTTTAACTTCTGTTATTATGCCAAGCAATAATGAAAAATATTGGTTGCCATTGTTCCTTTTTCTTTTTATCATGAGTGGAAGAGAATCGTGATTTTATTTTGGTTCTGATTCTTTGTAATCATTAGTTCTTAATCTACATGGACTAATATAAAATCTAGTAACGTTTCTTTGACAATATTAATGAAAATAGCACATGATTTTCAAAGTTAATTTGTTAGCCTACCAATGCATAAAATATATTTAAATCAAATTACAGTTGAGCTATGTCTCTATATGGCTTGGTTTAAATAAATAAATAAACATATTGCTGCGAATAGATTAAAAAGAGAATATTATTTTTATATTGGAATCGTCAATATTCTTATATTCTCTTTATTATTATTTCAAGAATGAGATTTTTTAAAAAAATATGAATACGAGTATTTTTACCTGGTTCTCCTATTTCCTGAAAAGAATACATATTTAATCCACTTATGCTTTTGCCAGTGAAGATAACTGATTGTTTAATCAATCCTCTTTTGAAACTTATTAAATATTCTAAATGCAACAAGGTCCTCATGATCAGCACCACATAGAAGACTCCTTCTTAAATATTAAGTATAAAAAACTTCAGTTGATGTAAATTTGGTTGTAAGCCCTTTTATGTACTATTTATTACATACCGTATTTTTGGGAGTAGAAAACGCACCTTTTTCCTCCCTAAAAGTGGCTGAAAATTTGGGTGTGTCTTATACTCCAAATGTAGCTTTTTCTGAGCTTTTTTTCCAGCCCTAACTAGGTGCTAACGATCTTCCCAGCTCTTACTGGCTTGTAGGCTTTTTCATTGTTACTCTCTCCGAAGAATGTTTTTCCAGCCCTAAGTCTTTGCAGGGTTTTTTTCATTGCTCTACTTGCTCTGAAAAAAATTTTTCCTAGCCCTAACCAGATGCTAACGGTCTTCCCAGCTCTTACTGGCTTGCATGCTCTTTCATTGTTACTCTCTCTGAAGGTTTTTCCAGCCCTAAGTCTTTGCAGGGTTTTTTCATTGCTCTACTTGCTCCGAAAAAGTTTTTTTCTAGCCCTAACCAGGTGCTAACTATCTTCCCAGCTCTTACTGGCTTGCAGGCTCTTTCATTGTTACTCTCTCCGAAGAAGGTTTTTTTAAGTCCTAACCAGGGGATAAAATAATGTGCTGAAGCTGACCAGACTAAGGACGCTAGCCAGATGAATACCTGGTAGGCAGATTTTCCCCCCCTATTTTCCTCCCCCAAAACTAAGGTGCATCTTATACTCCAGTGCGTCTTATACTCCGAAAAATACAGTATGACATTAAGCGATACTGAATTTAAAAAATGGCAAAATGGTTTCATTCAGTGTTATGGCAGTTTAATCCAATTTCTAATTTACAAAGTATACATATAATATCTTATATGTATAATTTTTGGTTCCTTAAAAGCTGTCATGTCATGTCAAATGTTTATTACAGTCAAAGACCAGTAAAATTAAAAATATTCAATGGGTATCTAGTTTAAAATTCTAAAATAAAATAACAACAAATAACAAATAAAATCTATGTTGAAATCATAATTTAGCATCCTGTCTGTCAACTGTACATAAAGAACACAGCTTAAGCTATAATATAATATTAGTCCTTAAATTGTGATGGCCTGTAGTCATTATCATTAGACATTAAAATGCAACAAGGTGATAACACCAAAAGATTTGGTACATTGTGTAAAATGGCTACAATGGATTATTCATCAGGTTCCTTAGAATCTTTAGTGCTGCACAGCAGCATCTAGCTACCTGTGCTGTGACTACAATCCATCCGTCTTTAAACAGCCACTGAAGATAAATGGTGTCTGAACGGACAGGATACCTATTAATCAGGAAGACAAATTTTGTTTGAATGTCTCTATGAAAAGAACAGCAGAGAATGATATGCCCAGAGTTTTCCACCACTCCAGAATCACAGGGACAGACCCTTTCAACCAGGATGGCCAATAGAAGCGCAGGAAATCCTGCAAGTGAGGCAGCTTTCCAGTGATTCACTGTCTCTAACTGGCTATGATAACAGGCAGGGGTGACAGTATATCTGATAGAATCTGGAAGCAGAACTCAAAGTCTGCTTGCCTCTCTATATCCTCTACCTCTGGGTTTGTTTTGCCTAAAGATTTCGAGTATTGAGGATGGAGAAAAGCCTGATTTAACAAAGTTGGACTCAACAGCCTTGATCCATGAAGATAATTTTGTTTAAGCCAGCATATTTTGAAATAAATATACTGATAACATCATCATCATTTTAGTCTATCCACTGAAGGATGAAGGCCTCTTCCGCATATTAATTCCAAAACATGCTGGCTTACAAAAAAAAATCTCTCCTTATCAATACTAGTACAATATTTTGGATTAGTTGGACATTTCAGAAAAGAAAAAAGGAAGATCAAGTCTTCATTTGCTTCAAGTACATGGAATTTTATTGTTTATAGGTAAGAAATTCTATAGCTGTAGAAAACTGTCTCTCATTCTTAGATGGTTAACAAATAAATAATTCTTCTCTCTCTCTTTCTCTATGTAAGTGTTTTGTACTGATAAAAAGGAACATGTTTACTTGAAAATTAGCCTGAATATGTGTCAAGCATTTCACTCCAAGTAAAAAATTTAATTAAAAATTGCCAGCAGAGGTTAATAGGAAAGCTGTCAAGACATTTCATAGAATTAAAATACATTGTTAAAAAACAATATTTATTTCATTGAACCTTGAATTGCAAAAATCTCATTTCCCTCCCAACACATGTGCACTTTGTATTATCCAAGCTTATCAGCTTAACTACCATAAGCAGGAATTGTATTGTATAAAAACTTCACAGTTTTTAACTTGATAAAAAAGCAAGGATTATAAAATTATTTCTTAAATTGATAATTCAGTTTGTGTAAATGGGAAACTGGATCTCCCATGCTCAAAACTGAATGCAAGTACTTTATGGTTTCTCATATTCCTTTATTCCCATGGATAATGGAAGAATTAAATGGAATCACACTAAATGCTCGCTAGACATAAAAGGCTGTATTATTTGGAAATTCAATGATGTAAATTTTATTTTTCAGAATCAAGTTTTTGAACTCATAGAACATAGCATGAATCCATTTCAAGCAGTAGTACGCCACTTAAATAGTTTGTTAAAATGAGTAAAATAAACTAAGAATTTTCTTCCTCCCTCTGACTAAACAAACACGCACTTTGTTATGCAAAAATCAAGCCTTTCCCAAATGTGCTTTATTTTATGACACTGTCAAGTAATTAGACCCTTAATATCTATTTGAATCTCCTTGAATGTTAACGAAAGTTTAATTTAACCAGATTAAAACTCAAAAATTAGAATTTAAGAAAGAAGAATTTATAAAATTAGAAACTTTTTTGAGAAGAAAAAAGATGATAGATAGATAGATAGATAGATAGATAGATAGATAGATAGATAGATAGATAGATATAGACAGAAAAAGAAAGAAAGAAAGTAGGAAAGAAAGAAAGAAAGAAAGAAAGAAAGAAAGAAAGAAAGAAAGAAAGAAAGAAAGAAAGAAAGAAAGAAAGAAAGAAAGAAGAAAGCTATTTCACATATTTATTTATAATAGAGAGTTTTCCTTCACCTTTGAAGCCTTCGGTATACACCTCAGGAAGAAACTTCGTGGTGATGTCTCCCTGGATAAAGCGTGGATGCTTTATTACTTCACGTAGCAATGCTATATTATGAGTAACACCTGAAAATAAAGCATTTATTCCCATTAGATTAGCAGCTAGAGAACATATGCTTAATGATATTTGAATTGACAAGTCAAAGCATTCCCCCCCCCAAAAAAAAAGCTCTAGATGAGAAATCCCTGAATAAATGAGCTTTAATGTCAATAGTGTTTACTATTTAATAGAACACATTTGGTGTAGGAGGTAAGAAGACATCAGGCTAGAAACCAGGAAATGGTGAGCTTTACCCGCACCTTAGGTACATCCAAATTGGGTGATCTTGGGCCAGTCATTCTCACACCTAAATAGGCGACAATGGCAAACCGCTTCTGAAAAACTTTGACAAGAAAATTTCAGGAACTTCTTCAGGCAATTGCCAGGAGTCAAAAACTAACTTGAAAGCAGCCCCCACCCCCAAAATTGTGAAACGCAGAAATCATTCAGGAATAATCCAAATATTTGAACAAAGCAATTGGCTTCACATTTTTTTTTCAACAGAAACATTAATATTATAAAACATTAAAACTGATATTTTATTTTTTGTGGAAAAACAGCCCTGTACATGGATTTACTTCATGCACTAATAATCTTTATCATCCTTTGTTTGACCAGTAACAGAAGATCTACATTTTTTAAAAAAATCCAGGTGTCAAGATTTGGATGGAAATACAAGTTCCATGGAGCAAACCGGCAACAGAGTTGCAAATAATGAAAATTCAAAGCTGAAATGGAGGCAGGCAAGATGGAGAAGAAACTGTTACTGCTTCACTTTTTTTAAAAAAGGGATTCAATATGAAAAATGTGAATGCCTGCAATGGATACCTTCTCTATTCATGAAGGATTATCATCTAATTGAGGACTCTGGAGAATCAGAAGTGGACAGTCAGTCTCCATAGATATAGGAGGTTTATTGAAGAGATAATTCACACGTGAAGAGAAATAAGAAGATGGTGGGGCTAGGAAACTAGCTCCTTATTCCCAGATAAGTATATTTAGGACTTCTAATCCTGTTTGAAGTCCTAAATATGCTTGCCTGGGAATAAGAGCTAATTTACCTAATCAGAATTACTACAGATAATTCCAATAAGGTAAACTAGTGTTCCTTATTCTTACAGCCCATATTATTATTAGAAGGAGCCGAGGTGGTGCAGTGGTTAAAAGCAGCACTGCAACCTACTTCAGCTGACTGCTAGTTCAGCAGTTCAGCTGTTCAAATCTCACCGGCTCAAGGTTGACTCAGCCTTCCATCCATCTGAGGTGGGTAAAATGAGGACCCAGATTGTTGGGGGCAATATGCTGAACTCTGTAAACCGCTTAGAGAGGGCTGTAAAGCACTATGAAGCGGTATATAAGTCTAAGTGCTATTGCTATTGCTATTATTAGCTCATTTTCTTCTTGCACAAAAGAAGAAAAACCAAGCTTGGCACTCCAAGTTTCCATTTCATAATTCCCACTTCAATGTACTTGGAATAAACTAGGCTAAATGATTCCATCCTCAACATAGTAGGATGTATCGTTACCATGGAAGACTGTTGGGGAGATATGGGTGTGGACCCTTTTTTCTTTTTGCAAATGTAATAAATAACTGTGTGGGAAAGGTTTCTTCACCAGCTGAGCTACATGCTTGTAAAAAGTCACTCAGCAAACCTTACAGATTGTATGATTATCACTCTTTCCTGTGAGCCCCTCATCTATATTTGTACTTTTAAAAACTAAATGGAGTGCATGAGCTTCCTACTCAAACATCTGCTGAAGGCCAAGAGGCAATGGCTACACATTAGAAGCAGTGTTTCCAGTAATATTTGTTTCCCATAAAAGGACTTTCTAGCAAAGGGTCTCTTACTAATCAGATGTTAGCAGACTATGTATACCGCATTTTTCAGAGTATAAGACGCACCTTAGTTTTGGGGGAGGAAAATAGGGGGGGGGAATCTACCTACCAGGTATTCATCTGGCTAGCATCCTTAGTCTGTTCAGCTTCAGCACATTATTTTATCCTCTGGTTAGGGCTGAAAAAGCCTTTTTCAGAGGGAGTAGGAATGAAAGCAAGCCTGCAAAGACTTAGGGCAGGAAAAACTGCTTCGGAGGGAGTAGGGATAAAAATTAATACAGCAAGCCAGGAAGATCGTTAGCACCGCATTAGGGCTGAAATGCACCGCTTTTTCAGAGTGAGTAGGAATGAAAACAAGCCTGCAAAGACTTAGGGCTGGAAAAAACCTTCTTCGGAGGGAATAGGAAGCCGGGAAGATCGTTAGCACCTCATTAGGGCTGGGGAAAAAAGCTTCGAAAAAGCTATATTCGAAGTATAAGACGCACCCAAATTTTCAGCCTCGTTTGGGGAGGAAAAAGGTGCGTCTTATACTCCGAAAAATACGGTAATTGTTGCCTGCTAGAAGTGATATCTTATTTTTATCAGGTGGTCACTTATCTGAGTTCCCGCTCAAATTACACACTATTGTTTATTGGAGATGTGATGAGATATTCCCCAAGAAGTGTCTGCTAGAACTATAAAAATACCACTGGCACAGTGTCCACTGTTTGAGGTTTTGACCAAGTCACTGATAAGATATGGCATGAAGCCATGTCCCAATGTAATTATTTATACTCCTTGTCTCTTAAAAAAGTATTAAAAGGTGGCAAAATCCTTCAAAAAAAACCTTGAACCTCAGAGTAGACCTACAGCCTCCAGCAAGAAGAAGTGTTCTACAACTACTGATCAGCTCCAGAATCCAGAGGCATATCCGCTACTACTTTTGGAGTTTCTGGTATGCAGATAAAATGTAAATAGGTATATATTTCTCTCTAACACTCTTAATACTTATCAAAAACGTGTTTGAGGGAATTTCACCCTAGCCCAGCTTATTATCTTTAGAATTCCAAACAACCTGTTGTCTCCTGGCTGGCCTCCAGGTAGCAGTATGTAGTAGTCTTTATTAGAGTCACTAATCAAAATACTGATTTAATAAAATAATTAAACAGTTTAAACAAATAAATTAAAGCAATGTAACGTAAGAACTAAGTCATTGAGCTGATCAGGGCATTTCTAGTTTTAAAGAGAGTATAAGAAAATGTATCCATGCAAAATGGTAGTGATCTCATAAAAAGTAATTTCACATAAAATAAAACAGAATAGTCCATGAATTTTGCTAAGTAGAGCATTATAAATAGGCTCTTCTTTTAAAAGGCACAACATAACAGGGCATGAACTATGGCAGGAGTCCCCAACTTCTGGAGGAACTGGGCCTTGGAAGCAAGAGAAGCTGCAGCTGCGCATGCGCGGGATCTAGGTCGTGCGCAAAACCATCCCCCTCATCCCCATTTTACGACCTTTCTTGCCACAGTTAAGTGAGTCACTGCAGTTGATAAGTTAGTAACCCATTTATTCAAGTGAATCTGGCTTCCCCTTTGACTTTTGTTAGTCACAAGGTCGCAAAAGGTGATCACATGACCTTGGGATACAGCAATGGTTAGAAGCATGAACGAGTTGCCAAGCATCTGAAATTTGATCACGTGATCATGGGGAGGCTGCAAAAGTCATAACTGTGAAAAATGGTCACAAATCACTTTTTTCATTGCCCTTGTAACTTTGAACAGTCACTACCTGTATTATAAAAATGTTTCCATAAAATAAATTAATTCTCTGAGCATATTTTGCCCAAATTTGGATGCTTAACCAACTAAGAAAAGTTAGAGCTTCAGTTCCCTACCAGAGAGTTTTCATACCCAAGACTTCAGAAATTTCAGCGCATGATTTGCAGTTTAGCTTGACCCCAGTGAGAGTTCACAAGATGTCCCCCATCTGTGTGAATAACTATGAGGCTACAGAAACATGGACCCCTATTGGAGTTCATCCTTGGTTACCTGCTGTTTGAAAAACATCAGCCAGACATTATCCCTACATTCTCAAAGGATCAAGCAAAGGCCAGCCTATATGCACACTGAACTATACATTCATCCTTCAATGATATTTCCTCCTGTACTCAAAAAAAACCCCTTAATAATCCAAGCAACTGAGACTAAAATCACAAAACTAGATAGACCGACAGACACGAACACAGATAAACAGACATTGATGAAAAAAAAGAGTTACCAGTTTTGATTTTGCTCCAAAGTGAAAACATGGTTAGAATTAGCTTAACAAAGTACATCTTTCATTGCACTTTTAAAATTAAATTTCTATCTCTTTTTTTAATACATATTTTTTAATTCTAAAAAAGAATTTTTTAAAAAAACTCAGGACATTTTCATCCATTTTTAGACCAGGCAACATAGTGACCAAGAGTATTTTGGCACTACATTTCACTTTCTTTGCTCATATTCATTCCACAGCTAATTCCAGGCACAATTCCAGTGACATATCAACTGTCTAACAATAGCAAACTCCAAAGTTCTGCATAATTTTCCTCCAGTTATTTCGTATTAAACAGGAAAGCCAAGCAACCCTGTAGCACCTCGTAAATCAAAGAAAGAAAGGCTAGTAGTATCTCTAGCTGTTCCTCCTTTTGCAGTTCTGTTGACAACCCCGCAGCTTAAATTGATAATTGCAATTTGTAAGCAATGTTTCTCCTGAAAAATGCCTCATCACTTTAGGCTTTGTGGCATACAGTAAAATAAAAATGAAAAGCAGAAAAGTCAAAAGTATAAACTGCTTGTCTTCAGCTAAAGAAATATTACATTTTACTCTTCAAACAGAATTGGAACAGATCAATTGCAATTTTTAATAAATTAATTTTTAATAAATTAAAAATTGCAATTTATTATCAGCTTTAAATATTGGGAGTAAAAATAATTTGAATGGGCATCCCATATGCCATTTATCACCATAGTCTACATAATGACTTAAGTATATTGTACAAAAAGATACAGAAATTGCAAGAACATGGTGATCCGAGTCATAGAATTTAATTAGTAAAATTGAGAATAAACTGCCTGTGGCACCTCATCATTCATGGGAAACATTATTCAATATAAATATTTACTGACACTAAACATATTCTGCGTTGATTAGTCCTTTTTACATTATTAAGCTTCTGTCAACTTGACATTCGCAAAACACAAATTTGCATTTTTCCATGTAAACTTAATTGGTGTCCTATGTCTTGCCGTAGATAAACAATTCAATATATTTAACTTGCTGAGAATTTTAATTGAGTTAAGTGAAATCGAAAGAACTTAATTCACAGTTTTTAGTTGTAAAACATCCAGTTTTCAGAGCAACTTAAACAGTATAATGATAATTGAGGACTGCTACTTTGAAAGACTATCTTAAAAATGCACGTTTAATAGGTATTTAATTTTATTTAAATAGCACTAAAGGGAAAAGGCAGACAATTAAGATCTACTACATAACATTTCCTGAAAACTATTATGAAAAATACAAGGAAAATACTGTATTTATTCCAAACAATATTAAAATACAGTTCTTTCAAACACTACATGTGTCAACTTGGTCAGTCAAAAAAGGAAGATTATTGACTCCATTCCTAATGAAAGAATACTTTACTAAAGCCAAGTGGTTACAGCGTAGCAAAGCCGAATCTGATTTTTCATGCCCAAAGCATCTGTTTAATTCTTCCCTTTTCCCCACCTTTCCCCATGGATGTCTCCCCTTGTCCAATTACATTCAAACAAATTGTTTTGGTAACAGTCCCTGGCTTGATAAGCTGGAGGGTGTTGCATTTCATGGTGTGACCTTGGACCAGCCAGCAGCTACGGGCAATACTTACAGAAGCAATATACCTAATTGTCCTGTTGCATGCTATGTTATGCCACCTTGTTATGATTGATCACTACAACAATAAAACTTATTTATACTACTTTTTCTTCATTTTCATAGTCTTATATAGAGAGAAAAATAAAGATGCAAGAAACATGTACATTATCTTCAGCACCTTGGAATAAATGTGTATTATGTGCTATTGCTATTGCTAACAATATATTAAAGTACATAAATATTGTAGTATGCTAAATTCTTAAACCAGGCTGTTATTGAATTGTATCTAGACAGGCATCTACCATTTCACTTTATTTCATTTTTTTCACATTTTTCCCAGTTTTTCACATAAATACACACTTTTCAATTCTAATTATCCATCTCAACTGCAATACAGTATTTGCAGAACAGCATGCATGCCACTGAGCAGAAGATTTGACTTAATAACTTCAATGGCTTTTTAACTCTCTTCATCTTTGTAATCTGCTTGTAGATGCATATGGCATTAATAAGCCAGGTTGTGGTAGGATGGAACTGTGATCAATTACACCCCTAAATCACTTTAAGCAAATGTCACAAGCCAACTTTGGCCTAGCAGGAGATTCCCAACACATTTGGAGAACACAGGAAAGAAAAAGGCTGAAACATTCTGAACCTCTTTCATAAAGTGCTTGAAAAAGGAATGGAAGAGTGACAGATTTCAAAGAAATAGAATAGAATAGAATAGAATAGAATAGAATAGAATAGAATAGAATAGAATAGAATAGAATAGAATAGAATAGAATAGAATAGAATAGAATAGAATAGAATAGAATAGAATTTTATTGCACACACAAGGAATTTGTCTTGGTGCATATACTCTCAATGTACACAAAAGAAAAGATACGTTCGTCAAGAATCATAAGGTACAACACTTAATAGAATAGAATAGAATAACAGAGTTGGAAGGGACCTTGGAGGTCTTCTAGTCCAACCCCCTGCTTAGGCAGGAAACCCTACACCACTTCAGACAAATGGTTATCCAACATCTTCTTAAAAACTTCCAGTGTTGGAGCATTCACAACTTCTGGAGGCAAGCTGTTCCACAGATTAATTGTTCTGTCAGGAAATTTCTCCTTAGTTCAAAATTGCTTCTCTCCTTGATTAGTTTCCACCCATTGCTTCTTGTTCTACCCTCAGGTGCTTTGGAGAATAGCTTCACTCCCTCTTGTTTGTGGCAACCCCTGAGATATTGGGACACTGCTATCATGTCTCCTCTAGTCCTTTTCTTCATTAAACTAGACATACCCAGTTCCTGCAACTGTTCTTCATATGTTTTAGCCCCCAATCCCCTAATCATCTTTGTTGCTCTTCTCTGCACTCTTTCTAGAGTCTCAACATCCTTTTTGCATTGTGGCGACCAAAACTGAATGCAGTATTCCAAGTATGGCCTTACCAAGGCATTATAAAGTGGTATTAACACTTCGCGTGATCTTGATTCTATCTCTCTGTTAATGCAGCTTAGAACTGTGTTGGCTTTTTTGGCAGCCGCTGCACACTGCTGGCTCATATTTAAATGGTTGTCCACTAGGACTCCAAGGTCCCTCTCACAGTTACTACTGTTGAGCAAGGTACCACATATACTATACCTGTGCATTTTGTTTTTCTTGCCTAAATGTAGAACCTTACTTTTTTCACCATTGAATTTCATTTTGTTAGATAGCGCCCAATGTTCAAGTCTGCCAAGATACTTCTGTATCTTGAGCCTATCTTCTGGAGAGTTGGCTATTCCTGCCAGTTTGGTGTCATCTGCAAATTTGATGAGAATATTCCATACATCCAGCGCCCTGCCTGAAAAGGCCCATCTCCTCATGCTCACCAAATCTAACTTCCTAACAGCAAATCATATGGAGAAAGCATGAGCAAAAAATAAATATGCTCTTTCAAAAGAGTTAAGACTCTTTTGCCTTTTTATTCATTTGCCTTTTTATTCCAGGAGAATAAAAGTTCCTATCCATCTCAACTTCATGTACTTATGATAATGCTCAAGATACACAAAATTCAGGTCCATTATTTCTAATAGGTACTATGATGATGAAATGATTTATTATTCATTAATTTGCATGGATTACATGCAAACTCCCTACAAATTAAGTTGTATCAGGTTTAGGATAAAGCAGGAAGACTGATACTACAGCTAAGCATTATTACATATGTGTAATAATTCCTGTGCCATTTATTCTGATTAAGGATTAAGGATTTTCTCCAATTGGGGATTTTTCAGAATTAATGTTCAAGCTTGAGCCTTGTAAAAAACAGTCCTAACTAAAATAAAATTGCTACAACTTATATAGTTGATATTAACTGTTTTTGAAATTCAAAAAGATCAAAAATTAGCAGAAGTACCCAATATGATGATGATGATGATGATGATGATGATGATGATGATGATGATGATGATGATGATGATGATACCTATAAACGGCTCAGTCTTGGAAGCTGGTTAGTATGTAAACATATGTAAGTCCAGGTGGTCTTCAACTTATGACAACTGAGCTGAAAATTTCCATTGCTAAGCAATGGATACTACAATGGCCATAAGTGTGAAAAACGGTCATGTCACTTTTTTCAGTGCTGTTGTAACGTCAAACAATCACTAAACAAATGTTTGTAAGTTGAGGACTACCTGTATATACATTAAGATATTTCATTCCTAACAAGCCAATTTATATTATACACAAGATAATTTTAAGGCTAAAACTCTGAACCCAAATACTGAACATTTCCTAAAACAAGAATTCTGCAAGTAATAAACAGATATTCATATTAACATCAAGCACTAATAGGTTAATTCAATGGGTGGAGATATTAGAACGTGATATGAATATACAACTGTGGAGTTCTTTAAACATGCCAAAACTCTATAAGTATTATCTAAATGTGTAAAGGTAGCTGTATTTTACCGTATTTTTCGGAGTATAAGACGCACCTTTTTACCCCAAAAAAGAGGGTGAAAACTGGGTGCGTCTTATACACCGAATGTAGTCCCATCCACCCCCACCCTTTGGCCTCTGTCTTCCAGCAATTTACCTGTATGCAGCAAAGAGGGAAGAGCCTGTAAAGCCAAGCAAGTCACCAGCAGCTTCCCGATCTACAGCTGATTAGGTTTGCCACGTGGGAAAATGAAAGTAAAACTAACTGCAAAGAGGCAAATAGCTGAGAGAGACACGCAGATTTTTATTTTCTGCTGAACTGGATGCAACGGGGTAAGTGAATAACTATAAATGTCTGTAGAATGTTCAAATTATTAGACTTATTTTTTAAAGACTGCTTTATTATTGTTCTAGAGTTTAGACAACTTAACAAAATAAAGAAGCTTTTTAAAATAAATGCTTGCTCTGAAGAGGCCCAGTGCTATTGTATCTTCTTTTAAATAATAGAGAATAATGTATACTTCCAGAAATTTTAATTAATTTTAACAGCTCTGTACAAGTATAGTATGAAATGTAACAGTGTCCTGTTTAGTATTAGAGTTAAATCCTGACTTACCTTGGAGTAGATCTATTTAAATAATTGGGAGGAGTTAGTGTGACTACATTTAAGAAAACTTTCTGGCATAATGTACATTTCTCCAATTCTTTGCTATTTCTATGGGTCAGGCACACATGCATAGAAATACACAGCAAACAGTGTATATCATCTGTGCTGTTTGCTGTTTGTTGTTGGGCAGATTGCTTGGAGGCAGAGGCCTTTTTCCCTTGTTTTCCTCCCCCAAAACTAAAGTGCGTCTTATACTTCGGTGCGTCTTATACTCCGAAAAATACGGTATATTGTGCTCCATTATAGTTCAGCTTTTGTAACAATTTGCCAATGCTACATCTTTGTCAGATGTGGACCTGAACAGCTAGAAAGAAATGGTCAAATTAAAACTCTATATTACTGATGATTCTGATGAAAAATTAGCTATGTACAATTACCAAATAAGGACTACAAATAAAAGCACATCATTAAAAAAAGCACTATTTCATATACTTTCAAGATTTTTCAGCAGCTGGTTTTTTTTTTTTAAAGAAGGAAACATGTGCTAAAACTCTCAAGTTACTAGACTTCTCTTTCTTGGAAGTAAAGGTCACATAAGCAGGGGAAAAGTAGGAGGGAAAGCTTTCTACATTTCTTTCTTTTAATGCACTGATTTATCGGAGTTCAGCAATGGGGGTTAGGAAGAAAGATGTCAAAACCTTGAAATCCAGCAGTGTTGGAATTACAGAGTTATCTCTAATGGAAAAAAAAAGTAAAGTTAAAAGCAGACAACTTATTTGGGGAGATGAAAAAAAAATGAAACAGCTCCACTGGAATTCTGTTTCTAAATATTATCACATCAAATCTTTACCTACTGGTACTCGAATAATAATAATAACTGTCCATAAAAAGAATCAGGAGGAAGAAGAAAATGTGTCCTTTTATCATTCTTAATAACACTATCGTTATAGGCAAGAGTGAAATTATGTAGGCTTGATTAAGTACCTGCAGATATTACTATTGCTTCTGCGTGTAGTTAGATGCAGAAAGTAAACCATGCAATTTGCTATGTTACCTCTGCATTCTGTAAACCCGAAAAGACATGGCTTTTCCTGCAGGCAGGGGGTAGAGACTAATCCATCTGAGCTCTCCCCCGGGTATGTCTGGTTGATGGATATTTTTAAATATTAATTTTTTAATTTTTGTACTTGGTTTTAATTAATGTTTATTTGCTGGTGTTCTTGTATACTGCTGTACGCCGCCCTGAGTCCCTCGGGAGTAGGGCGGCATATAAGAACCAATCAATCAATCAATAAATAAATAAATAAACATTTTATTAAAAAGGACATCTCCCCAAACTTATAATTTTCATCCATGGTAGCAATCTAGAACCAAATCTTTTCCAAGAGTGACAAACTGAGGGTTTCCTCACAGCAATCTAACAGCTTCAATTTCAGAAAGGAAAGATGTTTTAAGAAAAAAATGGCCCAATAAAAATAGCAGTTGAAGGAAGACTTTATACAATGCTAACAAGATATAAAGATTCCATCCAGCTCAAACTAGATGAATGAGGAATATCACCTTTAGGACTCCTAGCCAAAATTCAGAGATGCTAGCATGCAGTGTAATTCCCATCCCCCATTTGAACCTTTCTCTCAAATATCTAAGCTCTAATTCAATTACTATATAAAGACATAATAATATATTTCTTTAGTAAGAAAATCTTGCATTTCATTTCTTGTTCTGAGTTTATAATATTGAAATGGAAAATAGTAAATCTCATTAAATAAACTAAATTAGAAGGACTGTAAACTGTTCTTCATCTTATACTTTAATTAAAAATATTGTTGTGAAATATTTGCAAAAATGTCATAGCTGGACTCTCTTGACATCAAAATAGCATCTTATTCACCATTTGATCAATTCAAACATTATGGTACGTTATCTCTGGAAAGTGATTATTTTGGTTGTTTTTCTCATGCTTTGATACTATGAAGTAATCATATGAAAATTTTGGTTGGAAACTGGGGTTTATACTTTAGATTAATTAATAGAAGAAAATGACAATTTTTAAATCATTTTTCACTTCAGTGCAAATGTTGTTTTCCTCATATGGATCAACAGCAGTATTTACAACACCTACTAACATCACAGCCTGGCTGGCAACATTTTGATTCTTAGAAATACCTAATCTACTACAGGTGGTTAATAAATCCTATGGAAACTTCCTCCCCATTATGCTTGATAAAATATTGTTAGTGATGAAACAATTTGATACAACTGAGTGGAAAAAGAATTAGATTTGAATTCTTGTAGACAATGGAAAGATATGTTTATCAATAAAAAGTATATTTTAAATAATGCTTTATTTGACAAAAAATATTTCAAGCTTACTAGACTCAATTATCCTTATACAGAAAATATCTGAATAACTAATTGTGTTACTGCAGATGCAATGAGATTAATGCTTCATTTAAACATGTTTGTATTCTGCTACTAAATTGTTCCATTTTGGAAGGAAGGAAGCCATTGACCAGAATGATAATAAATACCACATAATATTATAAAACATTAGAACCAATACAGGTAGCATATAACATAACTTTATAAAGTTAGCTTAAACTCTGTTAAAATAAATCTAAACTAAAACATTTAAGACAGTTAAACAAGCCATGATACCTAAAAAAATTGTATTTATAATTTACCTCTTATAACATAATTATCCAAGGCTTCTTCCATTCTTTGCAAAGCTTCATTTCTGTTGGATCCATAGGTGATCAGCTAAAACACACATTTTAAAAAATGAACTCTATAACAACCAAAATATTTTTGTCTCAAACATGCTGCCTATTTCACAATTCCTTTTTAATATTATTAAGTTTCAATACATAAGTTCACTCCTCAACCTTATGATTTCTGTTAAGTCAGAATTTTGTTTAGTATCTTTGCCAAACGAAGGCATGACAACATACAACCCTCACTGCATACTGTGTCCATAAATCTTATTCTAAATTAGGAATCTGATATCCAAAACCTAAGTTATACACATGTTTCCAGCTTTTTCTCTCAGCACTGGCAGGGTGCAATTCAAGCAGACTCCTACATCACACTCTACATCTGGTAATTTTATGAGACCATTTATTAACCTTTGACAAACTGGCATCTATAGAATCGATAGTTACATGATTTCTGACCACTCATATGATAAAATAGTAAAAAAAACAATCCCAACTTTTTTGAGGGATGCAGTTTGTAGTTGGACAGCAAAAAACAAAATGGACTGGCAGTGATACTGATGCTGTTAAGTTGAGACTGGAAGAGAAAGGTTTTTTTTAATTTGTGTGTGTGCTTAAAATAAAATTAGGGTGCACCCAATGATCCCATCCTACCAATAAACACTGGGAATATCATATCGAAAATTAAAACATTTTTTATTTTTTTTAAAAAAAAATGTGAACCACATTTGAAAAGGGACACGACGTACAGGTGCTTTCTGAGCTTGGTGGTTTTCTTGTAGACATTTCATTATCAAGCCAGGTAACATCATCAGTGCTAGAAGGGAGTAAGGTTTCCTCTTATTTTTATATACTATGATATATCTGCAAGAAAACCACCAAACTCAGAGAGCACCAAGAACCCCAAAAGTTCAACTCTGAGCTACAAATATTCTTTTCTATCGGTACTCATTTATCTGCTGCAGTGTCTAAAATATCAGTCCTAGAATGGTTATCATCAGATGCTTGTCTATTTTTTATAAATCCAAATCAAGGTGGGGAATTATCAATGGTATTACTTTCTGTGGCTTCCTGGATAGTATTGTAATTAAACATCCACTGTGAGCCAACATTCTAATCTGTAGCTTGCACACCCAGGAAGGTCTTCTCTATACTGTAATAAAGGTCACATAAAATGATAGAAGAAATATAGAAAGATTACATTATTTATTATATACCCCTAACAATATAGCTGTTAATATATCTATAAAATTTATGCTCCATTCAACTGGAAATCAATTGGGATTTTCCCCACTTTCATATATTATATTGTCTCCACTAATTTCTTGTCAGGTCAAAAGTTTTGCTAGTTCTATTTTCTTCTCCTGAGAGATTACTTCCTTTTCAATACTTCCAAAGAAATTGATAATTTGCTGCTCAATTGCAGATGTCTTCAATACATGTAACTTGAGTATAAAAATAATAAAATTAGCAAATAGCAAATTCTGTGCCTTAGGATAATTGATCTTGGAAACAGTCAAAGAAGATGCAATTCTAAATTAAATCTGAACTGGTGTTTGTGCACTGCTGCAAGTTATTGTAAAACCAATAAGGAATCCAGATCACAATGGTGTTATAGCTATCTTTAGTATGTAATGGAAGTTGTTAACTAGGTGCAAACACAATCATATTTGAATAAAAATGGTGAAACTTCTCAAAATAAGAGATGATTAAAATAAAAGAAACCAAAAACAAAAGAGAGAGAGGCTTTGAATTATAATGGCTAGAAGACAACTGAAAAATAAGGTAATGAGATTCAGCTGAAATGTATTCTACAATACAAAGAAGTATCAACCATACTAAAGAAAAGACCAGCATAACTCTCTGGAAAATCTTCTATTACAGTTTTGTGTTACAGAATAAACTTCTGTAAAGTTTTCTGCTGGAAAATAGAAAGTCTATTACAACAAGAAAAAAGAGGAAAATTAACTCTGGCAGTAAAAGGAATTTAAAGAGCAAATGGTAAGAAACATTAAGGGAAACCTGAATGAATTCTTTACATATGTCTTCACTACAAATTACACAAAGCATATACCTAAATGTGTACCAACCTTTTCAGGACGTGAATTGGAACAATTAAACCAAATTGCAGTAACAAGTGATAGTGTAGGATACCTTGAGGAACATGTTTAATGCCTCTTCCCTTAATATAAATTTTGGGGAAATAGCATAACAAAACAGATGAAGGCGAAGCAGCATGGATTTTGCAAAGGTAAATCTTGCCTTGTCACCTTTTATGTTCTTTTTTGAAAGGGTCAACAGGTGTGTGAATGTAAGTGTGCTGTCCATACAGTATTCTGGATTTTCAAAAGGACTTTCACAAAGTTTCTCAGGAAGAATTCAGAGAATTTACAATCAGTAGCATACAACAAAGGGTCTATTCTAGTTAGTGTGCATGAAATAATTAGAAACCAAAGAATACAGGTAAGTACCATATTTTTCGGAGTATAAGACGCACCGGAGTATAAGACGCACCTTAGTTTTTGGGGAGGAAAATAGGGGAAAACAATCTGCCTACCAGGTATTCATCTGGCTAGCATCCTTAGTCTGGTCAGCTTCAGCACATTATTTTATCTCCTGGTTAGGACTTAAAAAAACCTTCTTCTGAGAGAGCAACAATGAAAGAGCATGCAAGCCAGTAAGAGCTGGGAAGATCGTTAGCACCTGGTTAGGGCTAAAAAAAAACTTATTCGGAGCAGCTGCAGCACATTATTTTATCTCCTGGTTAGGACTTAAAAAAACCTTCTGAGAGAATAACAATGAAAGAGCCTGCAAGCCAGTAAGAGCTGGGAAGATCGTTAGCACCTGGTTAGGGCTAGAAAACAACTTCTTTGGAGCAAGTAGAGCAATGAAAAAAAAACCTGCAAAGACTTAGGGCTGGAAAAACATTCTTTGGAGAGAGTAACAATGAAAAAGCCTGCAAGGTAAGAGCTGGGAAGATCTGTTAGCACCTAGTTAGGGCTGGGGAAAAAAGCTACATTCGAAGTATAAGACGCACCTGAATTTTCAGCCACTTTTAGGGAGGAAAAAGGTGCGTCTTATACTCCGAAAAATACGGTAATCAATATTTTCAATGCAGGCAAGGACTTTAATGACCTACACTGGAACCAATATTTTTTAAGTTATTCATACAAGATATTGACTTAAGAGTGACCAGCAAGCTGGTCAGACTGGAAATAATACCAAGTAATTAAGGATATGAAATGAAAAGTGATTATGACAATATACCGAAGGCTCTTTTTAAGCTAGAAAAATGTTGAACATGCACTTAAATAAGTATAAGTGGATGCACACTGAGGCAAGACAGTTTCACATTTATTCTAATGATCTGTGTCACTAATTAGGAAAATGCCATTGGAACTATAGTGGCTAACTTCACTGAGACGGTCACTCAGTTTTCAGTAGTTGTCCAAAAGCCAGATCTGATGCTATTGATTATTAGAGAGGGGATTGAAATGTAACTGCCTACAATGTGATGACCTTCTGTGAAGTTACGATACGTCTGCACTTGGAATACCGTGTGCACTTCTTCTTGCCACATCTGAAAAATGATATACTACAATGATGTGATACATATAATGAAAAAAAAGTGCAGAAAAGAGTAGCCAAAATAATAAGAAAACTCTAATCCTGTGAGAAAAGGCTAGAAAAGCTGACACCACTTAGCTTAGGAAAAGAACAGGAAAAGGGAAGCATTTGAAGCATATAAAAATCATCCAAGGAATTGAAAGTGGATAGAGAACTTGTCTTCCTCTCTCACAATGTATGAATCAAAAGTCGTTCAATTAAACTAGCTGGAAGGAAATATTGAACTTTCTTACACAGTACATATTAACCTGGGTTTTATCCCAGCTGCCACTTAAGGTTTTATATGGGGGGGAGGTGGTAGCTATTTTGTGCTGTGTTAGCCACCCAGAGCCCCTTTGGTGAGATGGGCAGCCATATCAACTGAATTAATAACAAACAAACCTGTGAAATTCATTACAAAAATCTTGTGATAGCCAATTATTTGGATGGCTTTAAAAAGAGTAAGGATACATTTGTGGACATCAGATATATCAAGGATTTTTACTATTGAAGGTGCAATATGACTCCTGGCTTAGGTAATATGCCTCCAAATACTAATTGTAGAGGGGAAATAGTGAGAAGAAGTACACCTCTACCGCTTGTATGAGACCACTCTACTCTAATTTGGCTGCTGTGGGAAACAACTTGTGGGACTACAATGGGCCTAGGCCTGATATAGCAGGCTTCCTTTTCTTTGTAGAACAGTAGTCCTCTCATCCAGCCTAACTATGAAAAAAATAATCAGAATATTTTCCTTCTGTTTCAAATTAGCTACTTCTTGTGATAACCAAACCTTGTCCAATTAATTAATTTTGAAACATCCAATTTCAGACATAGTTAGAGAAACAGACTTAATACGCCAACGTTAATAAAAAATTGAGGTTAATCCAGTATACAGTCATTAACAAAAACAAGACAGATTTTAATCTTTTTAAGATAAACTAGAAGCCATGAGGTTTGTGAGAGTCTACAAGTATTAGTACTTCCTTCTACTATAGTTTAAGCATCTTCATGTTAAACATCGAAGCTCAGGATGCCACAACTCGAGATAATTAATCAGAATAAGAATTAGTTTTTGCACCTTTCAATTAAGAATGGAAAGCTCTAACTAGTGCTCTTACAACGCAGCAAACTTCAATTATTATTACAAAACAAACTAGCTATGAAAACAATCATGATTCAATATTATGACTTTTCAGAACCTTGTTATCATAATGTCCCAATTTAGATAAATAGGAATTAATAGTTTATTAGAAATGTTCAGGTTTAATTGTGTCTTGGTCAAAGACATAAAGAAAAGGGGATAGTAAAAACCTGTTTATACTTTGACTTAAAAAGTGTAGAACACAGTTAACTCAGATGTCACTATTGTCCCTACTAGAGCTGAAAGCTAAAACAAAAATATTTATGCTCACAAAACACTGTGATATATTGCTTAATTTTAATTCTCATCTTTTCAGAAGGATATTTTAAAAGTTTGTAGTAACACAAACATAAGATTTTTGTATTCCAAAATAAAACTATTTCTTAAATAATGACATTCCTGAACAATGTTATATCATGACATACATATTCTACTGAAATGGTATCCTGTTACCATACAGAATAAAAGAAAAGTACATTTCAAGAGGTATGAAATAATTATATACTTTCAATGGATCACTATAGCAAAGATTTTATCAAAAGAAGGAATCTCTTTAGCTTTCTTATGAGGAAATTGGGGGATGCGGTGGCTCAGTGGCTCAGACACTGAACTTGTCGATCAGAAAGGTCGGCAGTTCGGCGGTTCGACTCCCTAGTGCCACGTAACGGAGTGAGCTCCCGTTACTTGCCCCAGCTTCTGCCAACCTAGCAGATCGAAAGCATGTAAAAATGCAAGTAGAAAACTAGGGACCAACTTGGTGGGAAGATAACAGCATTCCGTGCGCCTTCGGCGTTTAGTCATGCCGGCCACATGACCACGGAATCGTCATCAGTCAGCACTGGCTCTTCGGCTTAGAAACGGAGATGAGCACCGCACCCTACAGTCAGGAATGACTAGCACGTATGTGCGAGGGGAACCTTTACCTTACCTTATGAGGAAATTACACTTTTCAACATGCATACATTTTCAAATATAGCATGTGTATTTCAATAGATAAAAAATAACTTACTTTTGAAATCATGGGATCATAATAAATACTGATTTCACTTCCTTGCTGTATGCCACTGTCAACACGAACCTAGAAAAAATTGAGATAAATTAGTTTTATAATAGGAGGTTGGGGTTAGTAATTATTAATAGTAGTAAGCGTGACCTCTTTTCTTTGAATGTTGCATTTATTGCAATGGACCATAGACAAAGTTTCCACAAATCTTATCTCTGTATTTTGATATTTAAGTCTTAAATCCTCAACTTGGGAATTCCCCACTGCCATAAAACATTTTTGTAGTTATTGATTTTACCAACATCTTGCACAAAAAGTATCTGTGTTCTGTAATGATATCATGTACCGTATTTTTCGGAGTATAAGACGCACCGGAGTATAAGACGCACCTTAGTTTTTGGGGAGGAAAATAGAGGAAAACAATCTGCCTACCAGGTATTCATCTGACTAGCGTCCTTAGTCTGGTCAGCTTCAGCACATTATTTTATCCCCTGGTTAGGACTTTAAAAAACCTTCTTCTGAGAGAGTAACAATGAAAGAGCATGCAAGCCAGTAAGAGCTGGAAAGATCGTTAGCACCTGGCTAGAAAAAAACTTATTCAGAGCAAGTAGAGCAATGAAAAAAACCCTGCAAAGACTTAGGGCTGGAAAAGCAGTCTTCTGAGAGAGTAACAATGAAAGAGCCTGCAAGCCGGTAAGAGCTGGGAAGATCGTTAGCACCTGGTTAGGGTTAGAAAAAAACTTATTCGGAGCAGCTTCAGCACATTATTTTATCTCCTGGTTAGGATTTAAAAAAACCTTCTTCTGAGAGAATAACAATGAAAGAACCTGCAAGCCAGTAAGAGCTGGGAAGATCGTTAGCACCTGGCTAGAAAAAAACTTATTCGGAGCAAGTAGAGCAATGAAAAAAACCCTGCAAAGACTTAGGGCTGGAAAAACATTCTTTGGAGAGAGTAACAATGAAAAAGCCTGCAAGGTAAGAGCTGGGAAGATCTGTTAGCACCTAGTTAGGGCTGGAAAAAAAGCTACATTCGAAGTATAAGACGCACCCAAATTTTCAGCCACTTTTAGGGAGGAAAAAGGTGCGTCTTATACTCCGAAAAATATGGTATATCTTACGACACCCAGGATTTTACTATTCCAGAAGAATACTCAGGTATACCAAAAAGAAACTTTAGAGCTGATAAGCTAGCTTCTATTAATTCTTGATTTCTAACTTTCATAAATGCAACTATTTCCTTTTCTGTTTCACTCTCATCTGAAACCTGTATTTTTCTCAAATATGCAATTCTAGTGACGTTCAGAGAGTTTTTTGCAAAGTTATGTTCTGCAAGATTACAGTTTTAAACATGTTTTTCTAAAGTTTCATAGACTGGATGGGGAAGATAAATACATCGACATATGAAGGCATGTGTGTGCGCACGCACACACACATACATACAAGACTCTGGTAACTACTGAACTATTTAAAGAATCTGGTAACTGTTAATTAACCAACAAAACTTAGTGTTATTAATATAATTTTAATCTATTTACTTTTTACCAGGCTGCACATTAAAAATAAATATTAATTATTAAATAACTAATTCCAGAATAAGTCCTTGATGTTTTTGAAATTTGTAAAGCATGTTAACTGAAACAAATAGACTTTTCTTTTAAAAAAATAAGATAATTTAATAGTCTCTGATAATTTTGAGAAGAAAAACTAAACCTGATGAGGTGAAAGAGATATAACACAAAATATTGCATTTGGGTTTGGAGGGCTGAGGGAAAGAAGCAGCTTAAAAACTCCCTTCAATCTTCACCTGGGGAAAAGAATTTTTTGTAATAAAACAGCAGTTCATCTGTCTGCAACAAGGCAGAAAGAGGTCAACCCAACGGCTGTTAGGCTTTTAGATTTTAATTTAGGCAATTATCAAGGGACCAGATGTAGAACCTCTTGTCTACAATATCCACATGAGGTCACACTGATGACTTTATTATCCAAATGACATGTCCTAATAGGCTTTACTCTATGAAAACTGCATAGAAAACTGCATTCTTTCATGATGAAAAAAAAGATGAATTGTGCTTTATAATTACACATTTACTGATGCAGGCTTCTTAATTCAAACAGCAACTGTCAAGCACCTTCTTTAGAAAACAAACAAAATGCCTTAGAAAATGCCCAGTCATCAAAACAATGATTTTAGCTATCCTCATTCCACAGGAGAACAGAAAATATGCAAGCACAACTATTGAGGTTTGAAAGGAAACTAACTTTCAAAATTCTGCATCACCACAAAATATATACCTAAAAATTAAAATTTTAAGAACAAAACAAGGAAGGGAACAAAGTAATTTTCCAATATAAACATATCTGTTCAAAAATTCTAAGCTAAAGAATTAAAAAGGAAGCCAGACTAACCCAAAAAGAAGAGAATATATTTCCTCATGGAACAAGATTTGTTATGCAACAAAGAGGCAGCAATCATTTGAATTAGTTATGCCTTTGACGTTTCAAACATGCACTATTATTTACAAGCTAACATAGCAGGGCTGTGACGATTAAAAAATTGCAAATATTAAATTGCAAGGTAAATGAAAATTTTTGAAATTGGAGATTCTTAATCATCCAGGTCATTGAAGCTTCTTGGATGAGAAGCAAAATGCTTTCAAAGAAAAAAAAACCCAACAAAGTCCAATTGCCTTTTGGAAAAAGCACTTTTAATGCCATTGAGTACATTACATTCTATTTAAGATTCCATACGGATCACATAGGATACTACAACTTATTTACTGTAACGGATAGTAAAACAGTGCTGTTACATAGGTAAAAGAGGATTTTTATTTACTGAATGGTTCTATTTTTGCAAAAACCCTAGTGAACTTTATGGTGCAGTCTTCTTCTTAAAGGCTTCCTGTGTTAATCTCTACATCTTAAAAATAGGAAGTTGATAATGTTATTAATGTTTCCTGAGACTAGTGGTTCTTGCTTGGTTGCAGAACACATGGAAATAAACCGACAAAGAGAATCAAAATTTAAAATTTAAAAGAAAAGTTATGGTCAATTTTCAATGTGATGGTATATAGTCTTGAGTGAACATATTATATTTTAACCCCAATTTCCAGTAAAATAGTGAAACACAGATAATTTCCCTCTGTAAATAGGAAACTAGATATCTAGGACAATGATATATGAAATAGCTTTAACGGCTCAGTAAAACTTGGCACCAGTAATTTTGTAATATTCTGTACATTTGGTTTTTTAAATACAATACTATTTATGCAAGTACACTCTAATATGTTATAAATAATACTAGGCTATTTCAAATGAAGTTTAACAGTAACAGGAACTACAGTTATTAACCTCAAGATATTCAAGTCTCTGTCCATAGCACCAGAAAAACATATTTTTTAGTTAATTCTATTTAGGATCAAGCAACTTCTAAGACATTTTAAAGGCAAATATCTTGTATAAACACATACCAGAAATGGAAAAAATGCAGGATTATAAGTAAACCATTAAAAATTGAAAGCTATTTTTGCATTTCAGTGGGTTTGATTACCAAACATTTTTGTTGTATTTACAATACGGCTTTTAGGATTCCTAACATACAACATCTTAAGTTGTGAGGGCAGGGAAAGCTTGTTTATTTTATTAGAATAATAAAAGAAAGAATGTTTACTATCAACATAAAGGTCAGCACTACAGAAAAATGAAATGAAAAGAAAAATCTAGTCACCTTCTTTTCCTGAAGGCAAGGTATGAATCTATGTAATAAAATTGCCACAGTATCACAACACCGAGGTTAAGAGCAAGTTCTCCATTCCATGCACAAGCATTAACCCCCAAAAGCTTCTCAACCTGACCAATATCTTGATGTGGGGATTTCAATTCTCAAAATTCTCAACAATGATGATAGCTGGAGAATTTGGAGAGCTGAATTAGCCTTGATGCCATTCTGACTGTCTCTGAAAGCTTTCAACTGGGAGACTGCTAGACTTCTGTTGTGGCCAGGTCGAGTCCAGGGCAATTAGCAGCCGATCCCGAGGATTTGGAGGTAGTGAGGGTGCAGTAGAGAAGACCGGTGTTCCTGGCACCAGAGACGGAGAATGAAGAGGACGTGGGGTCAGAGGCTGGCGAACAATTAGAACCTGATGCATCTCTTGAGATTAGTGACTCAGGAGAAGAGGAGGAGGCTCTTCTGGATGCCAGAGCACGCAGGTTCTCAAAGAGACATGAGTGGCTAATCAGGAGGAGGCTTCCTCATGAGTAGTAATGCAGGGCTTGACCACGTCCTGAGGGTATTTAAGGGTCTGTCACGAGGGGCTTCGTTGCAGAGAACAACCCCGTTCTGTGGTTTCAGCATTTTGCTCTTGTATCTGCAGCTCGGATTATCAACAGTTAACATTATTCCTGTGATGAATGAGAGTTTGGATTTCCGCTAAAACCTCCATGAGGTGAGATAACGCTCCTTAATTGCTCTCTGAGACTCTAGCCAAATACTGGAAAGACTTTGTGAATGACTGATATTCTTTTCAAAAGACTCAACTCTGGCTAAGAATTTATTTGCAGTAAAACAATATTGTTTCCAATTCCTTCTTGTGCATCTTATTTTGGGAGCATACCCATGGGGACAGAACAACTTCCTTGTGCATTTGGTTGTCCACTTTGAGAAGAGCTTGCTGGATGACTAAATGGGCCAGAGATCTAAACCAGCAGGGCACCGCTTATGTTCTTAAATGTGCATAGTTGGTAATTGCCTATAATGAAGAACACTGCTTTAAGTATTTGTTGCCAAGGGTCTTAAAAAATGAGTGCATATAAACAAGGGTATGTCTTGTTACTTCATTTGTGGCAAGTCTGAGCCCATACATAAACTCTATTATGCTTATATTAAACAAAAAAAATCATTTCATGACCATTGCAAATCTGGAGTTTTAATCACCGAACGCAACTGTACTTCTGCACTATTTTTATTTATTTAGTGTTTATTTATATCCTGCCATTATTTTTATAAATGACTCAAGGTAGCAAACATACCTAATATTCCTTCCTCCTCCCTATTTTCCCCACAACAACCCTGTGAGACAGGGTGAATGGCTTTCTTGCCTAAGGCAGGATTAGAACTCACAGTTTCATGGTTTCTAGCCTGGTACTTTAATCACTAGATCTCTCTGACTATACCTTTCTTTTTTGGCAAATAATTCTATATTGGTCAATTTTGGAAATAGAAGAAACGATTAATTTTTATAAGGGAAATGCAAAGAAATGTTTTACTGTACTATTTCCATAAATTTATAGGACCCATACAACTGACAGAATATTCTCTTAATTCTAAATGTGCCCTGCTGCTTATAAAAAGAAAAACAAAATAAACCAACACAATTTGCAAAAAAAAAAAGTGCTATTTTAACACAGTGGTGAGAGCACACCAAAAGGGAAAGGTCCAGGCACTTCATATGAAATCCTCAAAAATCATTACTCTTAGGCATCCAACATAATTAAAATTTCTTCCCTCAGTATCATGATGGAGCATATGAATCTATCAGGCATCTCCCACCCTTCATTTTCAATTCACCTCTCCCCTAAGCACAGCTCCCAACCCACCATGTCTACCTGACAAGTGACAGCCCAATCTGATTAAATGCTTGCAAAGGAGGGGACTTGCAGGCCTCCATGACAGGCCAAAAGTGATCACCATGGAGATACATAATTACAGCTGTCAACGCATCTACTGTCCTGCTGGCATCAATTTGATTGCTCCCAGCAATAATGATAGACAAAGCTTAGCATGCACTCTCTTGCACCCAATCACTTTATCTATTTTGTGATCCATTTAGCTGACATGCAACATTCGCACAAGCAAATAACAGCAGTAAGCAGAACATTTAAGGTATTTTAATTGTTTTTTTCTTTCTCTGGATGGCTCATAAGTGCAAATGTTATTACATAAAACTCCTGCTGCAGCATTAATTGAAGAAAGATTTGGTGGGACAAAGACCATAGGAGGTAGAGTTTGTCCATTATCACTTGTACTTTCAACAGGTCTCATGTTCAGAATATTGCAAATTGCAAAAACTTGCAAGGGCAAAATATTTGACATCCTGTTAGCTATTACACTATGGTGAAAAACCTCAACCCACCCCCAGAGTAATTAATGGAAATTCTTCCTTAGTTCATTTGGTTTTCATTAAACGTGATTAAGACACATTCTGTAACGTGTGTGTGTGTGTGTGTGTGTGTGTGTGTGTGTGTGTGTGTGTGTGTTTAAATCTTTCATTTAATATCATATAGAATTTACTAAACCTAGAAATACTAAACGTATTTCTGCTTTTAAACACAGCTTGAATTCTTAAAGCCCCCCCCCCCCCCAAATGGGTCAAACTTCTATAGGAATCATACAGGCAAGAACAATTTTAGAGATCAAATAAATCCTATATTCAGTTTTACCAAATTTAAAATTCAGGAGTATAACATATTTATTTATTTATTTATTTATTTATTTATTTGTTTGTTTGTTTGTTTGTTTGTTTGTTTGTTTATTTATTTATTTATTTATTTATTTATTTATTTACTTATTTACTTACTTACTTACTTATTTATTTATTATTTGTCTATCTATCTATCTATCTATCTATCTATCTATCTATCTATCTATCTATCTATCTATCTATCTATCTATCTATCTATCATTTTTATAGGCCACCCAACTCTGGGCGGCTTATAACATGAAGAATACATTTTATAAAAAAACGATAATAGACATTAAAAATATACAAATATAAAAATTAGAAATTTAAAAAATTACAAGCCTAATCATTCATACATGGGGGAGACCTAGAGTATTCAAATAGTCTCTCTATCACCCCGCCTGCAGGAAGAGCCATGTCTTGACAGCTTTTCGGAAGGCCAGCAGGGTGGGGATAGTTCGGATCTCTGGGGGAAGTTGGTTCCAGAGAGTTGGGGCTCCCACAGAGAAGGCTCTCCCCCGTGGTCCCGCCAACCAACATTGTTTGGTCGAAGGGACCTGGAGGAGACCGACTCGGTGGGACCTAACCGGTCGTAGGGAGGTATGTGGTAGGATGCGGTCCCGAAGATAACCTAGCCCTGAGCCATGTAGGGCTTTAAAGATGATGATCAACACCTTGATCAACACCTTGAATTGCGTCCGGAGACTAATGAGCAACAAATGCAGCTGGCGGAGAATGGGTGTTACGTGGGTGTATCTTGGAACACCCACCACAGCACGCACAGCCGCATTTTGCACCCCCGTGTAACTAATAATGGTAAATAATCGTGTTTACAGTAGCATCCCCTTTGTCATTTCACAAAGCCAACACCATGATTCCATGCTTATGCACCCAATATTCTGTTCTACCTTGAAGAACAGAAATGTACTTGCCTTTTGTGTAACAACCATTTAAAGAAGAACTCCACAAAAAATAACTTTGTACAGTATAATAAAGCACTTTTCACTATGTATAGAAAATTGCCTTTCATCTTTTAAAAAGCTTCAAATCTAAAGAAATAGAAGCATTCCATTATAAAAGCCAGAATTATGTCATGGCTAGTCCAACACTTTAAAGAATGACTATGTAGAATGGTTGAGTTTAGATGTACATCTCAGTATATATGGTGTTTGGGGGTTTGTTTGTTTGTTTGTTTGTTTGTTTGTTTGTGTTTGTTTTGGGTACAGTACAATTCATTTCTAATTACCACTAATTAATATAATTAACTACATTCCTCCTTGGTTTATATAAATAGTTTAGGAAAAACTAGCCTTAAGAAGTCCTGAACTCTTCTAAATCTGCAAAACACTATGAAATCTATGAATTCTTCATGCTTTGAAAATAAGAAATAAAACATCAGAATTACTTACATTTGGGACATGCAGGGGCTCTTCGTATTGAGACAATCTGCCAACAGAGGGCAGACCAAAAGATTTGTAAGGGTCCTGAAATGAAATTCAAAACACAGAGTGGTATTAACTTTGTAAGACAAAGCACAGGAAGCAAGGTTAAGCCACTGGGAAACTAAGCATTTCCTCCACTTTAAATATGGACCAACTATATTTTGTTCTCAAAATGACTTATTTTAGTAGGGTTATGAAACTGCTTCTTCCATTCAAGTCATGGAAGATTTGTTAAAGCTAAAAACTTCCTGCTGTGCCTTTATTAAAGCAAGGGCAACCTTTCTAAAAGAAAGCACAATACTAGGGGGCAAGCTAAGAGCACATGTTCACCACATTCATGCATGCACGCGCCCGCACCTGCGCATGCACACACACATACACACACAGTATTACTCCATAGACAAGTACTTCCGGAATTGTATACAAGACTCAAGTTTTCAGGATCGTACCCTGTATAAATTAATAAGAGTTATATTTAAGGCATGCATCCCAGTATAAATGCAATTTGTACCGTTTGATCCAAACATGTGGATAAAATTTCCACATTATTGTATGTATTATTGTATTCAAATTCTCAGTCATATAAGATGTATTTTAAGAACACTCAGAAGAAAAGAGTAAACAGGGGGGAAAAACATAAAATAACATGTTTTATCCAATATAAAGAGAACTGAACAAATTATTCTAACAGTGACTTTAAAATAGAAAACAACTTCAACTTTTGCTTTCAAATCCCAGTGGCACAGTTTATAAAAGTTAACTTGATCAATTCCAAATAAAAAGGGATGTTCTAAAAAATGCTACTATTGGTTATAATATTTAGCCATATAGCCTATTATAGATATTTAGTCTATAATATCTACTGGAAATGTACAGCAACCACATTTTCTTTTTAGACCATTTTTTAAAGGGCTCAGTACGTTGCCTTTGCTTTCATAAATAAGCAAAGTTGTACAAAATATTGAAATGCCATTATAATCTTTTTCCCAATATATTATTCTCTAGATCATAGAGAATTTTATAGAATGAATGAAAAAGAAAAACTTCATTCATGCACATGGAATGGATCACGATAAAAAGAAATCCTAGCTTCTCCCAACACCTAACTAGTTTCTTCTACAGCAATTCTCCTTCCGGCTATTAAGAGTTATTTTTTACCTCCGCATATACTCGACATTCAACTGCCCAGCCGTTGATGGGGATATCAGCCTGCTTGTGCCTGAGAGGGTATCCCTTAGCAACGCGGATCATTTCTTGGACCAGATCCAAACCGGTAATGCATTCTGTGATGGGATGTTCAACCTGCAAGATTAAGAACTGTCAGTCAGTAACAACACAACTAGACTTTCTAACATCTCAACCTGATAACAAAAATTGGGTGGGGAGTGGAAATGTTAATTTACAATACGGAATATGGATTATCCTCTTCGTCACACAAGACGTACAGAAACTATATGTCTATTATTTATTGCAGAAAATAGATATACAACAAAACCAAGCAAAGAATAATTGCAGATAATGGCTAAAATAGACTGGCTAGATGGATGGACAGATAAGAATACATTTGTTTTGGGGAAGTGACTTTTAAAAAGAGAACAACTTTTAATCTAGAAATACAAAAGCATTTTGACTGGATCTCATAAAGCTGGCTGATAATCAACCCGTTCTGCTACACTTAACATGGCATGTACAGGAGCAGCCTACAATCTTCCATAGAATCAGACTAGCTAAGTCTTACCCACACGCCTGCTTTCACTAACCTGTCCTGACAAGCAACGAGATTAGCGTAATCTTACATCAATGCAGTGTAGCAGAAATGAACAGATGGATACTTCAGGGTTGTTGTTTTTTGTTCCATACAGACTTATCTCTGTAGTGCTTAGCATGCATAATAGCAGAGCTGGACCAGTAGAATCACTGCATGCTCTCAACAAATAGCTGCTAACAACTCAGGATGATGCTGTCATGGGAATACCCTCACTCCCAGTTAAACCAAAAAGGAGAGGTGGTGCAAGAGTTGCTCTGACTAGTAAGTCAGATTTATATAATGCATATTTTAACTTTGCAAATTTGACTTGAAATAATGATAAAATAAGTACATTTAAAGAGCAGGTTAGCATAATAAGTGCGGGAGGGAGGGAGGGAGGGAGGGAGGGAGGGAGGGAGGGAGGGAGGGAGGAAGGAAGGAAGGAAGGAAGGAAGGAAGGAAGGAAGGAAGGAAGGAAGGAAGAAAGGAAGGAAGGAAGGAAGGAAGGAAGGAAGGAAGGGATTTAATCATTTTGTTTTATTATAAAGTGCTATTGCAGCTGAAATACTATGTCTTTGAAATACTATGTCTTAAGAAACACTATTTCACAAACATTTCTCCATTAAGAGTTGTCATACTTCATGTATTTGTGACACAAAAAAGGTCACTGAACAAATGAAGTATTTGTTTGAAGTACATAATTGAAGGATAACATTTTGTCGGATGTAATATCTCCATAATGGTCTTTGCCAAAAAAAAGGAGTAAAATTAACAGATGGCGCTTATAATTAGCTCTCTGTGCATTTAAAATTTTACACCACCATATTTTAAGATAACTTAGCTGTTTCAGTGACATCACTGAAATAAGCACCATTCTAAATATTATACTAAAACGAAGGTTTTATTATACGATTAAGACGCTTCCTTTAGGACTCAAGTGTCAAATACTTAATACTTTCCAGGTATATCAATCTTATTAAGACCTTTGATGAAATCCCAAGAAATTCTTCATCTAAGTTCTACTCTATCAAATATATAAATTATCAACACACTTGGGGGAAACATACCGTATTTATTTTCTCAGGAAATCTGACTTTTAAACTTTTTTTAGATACCTATAACTACTGAAACTTTTTTCAATATATCTGAAACTTCTGAATCATTCTGTGTCATTTTATTGTATTTTTCAAATTAAATTTTAGTTCTAATTTGAAATATAGTAACCTCTCCATATTTACCATAAAGTAGTGTTTCATTTTTTATGGTCAAGCTAGGTACAAACTCATTCTGAAAGCAAAATATTTCTGCAGCTTTAATATTTATCAACATTTATATAATTAGTTTAATCACTGTCTCTAAAAACATTATTGCCTGTTCCATCAATATGGTTTCTTTGTAAAAAGCAGTAATAAAAGGGTGGGTGAGCAAAGTACATGCAAAAACAGTTGGATATTTCAACAATAAAATCATTTGATTGAAACAATAGTTAATTGTCTTTTTATTCTATGTTTATTTTCATACTAAGAACAGCATACACACACTGTCAATTGTTATTATAACTGAATTTATTAATTTTTGCATTTTTATTTTTCTATTTCCAGCAGCCATTTTCCATCAGGTTATAGCAAATTGGAAAACATCATTAACTCTTCCAAGAGTTAGGCTCCACCAGATTCTGCCTTTTTCTCAGCTGTCATGAATCAGCTAATCTACCAGGATACAGTAAAGAGAGAAATAAGAATTAAATCCCCTCTATCAGGTCAGGAAAAAGATTAGCAATTTTCTCTTCCTCTATTCTTTCTAGCTAGTCTTCATAGCAATCAAACAATGACTGGTTTAAAATCATGCTTACCATCTTTTGCACATTGTACTAAGTTATGTCTGACATGAGAAAAAAATTCTGGTTTAAATCTACTGCAAATATTCAGTTTTGATTCTGAACAGAAACACAGAGGAGCAATTGTTCAAATCTGTCTCAAAATTCTCTATACTTGAATAAGACCATGAAAGTGAAATGCTAACTGTAAAGGGACATGCTGAATCTGATTGAAGTTAATATAATTTAATATATCCATTATATTAAAGCATATGCCAACACCAAAAGCAATGCTTTTGTCACTAGAATTTCTTCTTAAACTACATTCATGTTGGAAAAGTATTTATGAAACCTTTTTGCAATTCTCTTTGTAGCCTTATTCAATAGAAAAGACATTTCCTTATACCTTTGTCAGAATCTTTCCTCCTGTAAGGGAAATCCTGTCCTTTGTAATGTTTGGGTGGAAGGGTGTAACTGTTACACACCAAATAATCAACATCCACTCTTCTCCAAGGGTTGCTTGACGTACCCATTTCAAACCAAGATTGCCTCAGAGCCCATCCAGTTTCAGTAGTGTTAAATCATGTAACATAGTCCCAAAGAGAATCAGAGATACATAATTATCTTACGAAGAAAAAGATCACAATTCAAATAAAACATTCGCCAAAGAGAGAGAAATTTGCCAAAACAAACTCTTTCTTAAATGCTTGGAGGTTTGTCTGCCAAAAATGCTTTAGCTAAAGATATAAGTCCATCGCAGTATTCAGGTGCTGAGGTGATCATATTTGCTAAAGCTTGCATATCAAGTGTCAGCCCCTTCGAGGCACGCCAGGTCAAGAAACAGGCACCAAAAGACGTACAAAAAATCCACTTTATTGATACAACAAAATCTTTAAAGCCTGACAGTGTTGCTCCTTCCCTCCCTCTTAAATCAAAGAAAATCAAGGCGGAACAATCTGAGTTTCTTTCTCACATCTTCCCATTTTCCTGTTGAAATCTTCCCAACAGTTATTGCTTATTTTTTTCACGTCCATTTCTGTAATCCTCTACATCAGGCCTGTCAAACTGATGGCCTGCGGCCTGCATATGGCCCGTGCAGGCTACGCCCACCCCAGCTCTGCAAAGGCAAAAAATATCGTGATACGTCATGATCCAGCCCGTGACGCGATGGAGTTTGACACCCCTGCTCTACATCAACAGAAGACAAAACTGCTTGTGGCATCTTGAACATGTGCCCTCCTATAAAGACCTTGTGCTTACATTTTTCTCTTTTTTTCCCCTCATTCCAAATGGTTTGTCCTCTTTCAGTTTGATAAAAACCAATTTCCTTAGTGATCTATTTCCAGACCTAAGCAGGCTTAATCATGGCCTGAATTCTCACATTTCTAGTCAGTCTTAGGCAAATGCAAGTAATCATTACCTTTATGAATCATATTTTTCAAACTGTTAAAAAGTATTTGAATAGTTTGATTCTTTACATTTGTGTCAATCTTTTTTTCAATAGGTAATTCTTCTTTAAAAGAAACTTGTGAATAAAATAGCCAAAATCAAGGATCTCTTAAACACGTTCAGAGAGTATTTCTAGCTAAAGGGTCAGTACAGAAGAACATTTTTCATTTACACATTTTCATATGTAGTTCAAATGAGAATTTGGCATTATGTTTCTAGTATAATACATTGATCAAATAATTCTGAAAATGTGTATGTACGTGGCTAAATGGCAGTGAGACATGGACCACTGCTAATTGCAAGATCGGACACTGGAATGGCAACAGCTTCTAATAGCAATAGCACTTATATACTGCTTCACAGTGCTTTACAGCCCTCTCTAAGCGGTTTACACAGTCATCATATTGCCCCCAACAATCTGGGTCCTCATTTTACCGATCTCAGAAGGATGGAAGGCTGAGGCAACCTTGAGCCTGATGAGATTTGAACTGCCAAATTGCAGGCAGCCGGCAGTCAGCAGAAGTAACCTGCAGTACTGCATTCTAACCACTGCCCCACCGAGGCTCTCTAATATCAGTTTTTATGTTGCAATATTGTCATTTTCTCTGCAATAGGCATGCCTACCGTATCATATGTGCCATATGTTATCTGATGTTTTCTAGCATCAGCATAGCATTACAATAGTATCCCCCAGTAAGGAAAAAAATTGGTGATCAGTTAAATGAACTACATTAAAAAGCAAGAAAGAAACACAACATAATTTTTAGTCATAAGTTGAACTTGCTCCTAAATAAATATTTTTTTAAAAAATTATAACTAGTTTTAAAAGAGGGTCCCTGCACAGGAGATTAAAAAGGAGAGTCATCTATAATGCAGCTACTAATAATATAGTTAAGGCAGTATGCAAAAAAAAGCCAAATAGCAATCTTAGATACTAGTGGGAGGAGGAGAAAACCCCATTCAAAGTGACTGTCAGCAAAAACACATCTGCAATGTTATAATTGTAGAGTTAAATGGGGGGGGGGGTCATTGGGATTTTAAATTTTGATTCTTTGTGAAAGAAAACAAAAAGAACAACTAGATATAGGTCTGCTAACTGACATCAAACTTGAAGGCTGGAGAAAAGTGACAAATCAACTGGGAAAACTGGTGATGAGGCCAGTAAGATTGCTACTCACCAACTTCAAACTGAAACACTAATTAGAGACAATATGCAACCAAGACAGAAAAATTAGAGAAATGTACTTGACAAACATTCTAATTAAAGGTTAGTATATTTCTGATAAAGTTGGAAAGAACAAATCTTCTCAAATTGTCTAAACAACATTTAAATAATCTTTCTTTCCAACTATAGTGGTTTCTCCATCTGGAAAGGCTTTTGCTTCCATTGTTCCTCAGTGATCACAATAGCAAAAAAGACACTAAGCTCAAAATAGCAAATAAAACAACAAACCCTTGCCATTGCAAAAGAAATACCAGTAAGCATCAAACTGTTCATCTTTCCAACACTCTTCTTTCTCAATACAAGCAAAAATATTATAAAATTCAATAACAATCTGCAGTAAACCATTGCTTACAGGCAGTCCTCATTCTACAACTTTTCACTCAGTGACCATTCGAGTTACCTTAGTGCTGAACAAATGGTGATTACAACCAATCCTTTGCATTCCGGCCATCCCAGCACCTCCATGGTCACAATCTGGATGCTTGGCAATTGGCTTGCAATTACAGCTAGTTGCAATGCCCTATGATCACCTAATTATCATTTGTGACCTTCCCTGCTGGCTTCCCCAGAAAGTTAATGGGGAAGCTGGTAGGAAAATTTGCAAGTCTCTGGAGTAAGTGTCCCGCATTCATGCCCTCTCCTCCAGTCCCTCTGAGGTTGTACCAGACTAGCCACTCACATATCTTACAATTTCCTGCCACGATACCCATTGACTTTGATTGTGGGAAGCCGGAAGGAAATTGCCTTGCCTAATCACCATGGAATTCAGTTAACAATGGGAATTGGAACTCTAGGGATTGCCTTTACAACCTCATTGCATAACAATGAATATTTCAGTCCCGATTGTTTCCATAAGTTAAGAACTACCTGTACTATTCCAACTGACTATGAATTTACACTTAATAGAAACAGAACTGTTAGAACAACCCCTTCACTAGCAAAGCAAGAAAGAAGGAAGTTAACGAACACAAGCATCGTCACCGCACATTCCTACAGCACACCGTTCAGAACAGGGGTGGGTTCTAATTTACCTCGCTGCCAGTTCACTTCCTCCCGCACCGTGTGGGTACAAAAGAATCCGAAAAAAATAAAAAAAAAGCCAAAAACAAGATGGCAATGCATGCACAGTGCCGGAAACTCAGCTTCTGCGCATGCGTAGAAGAAAAAAAATGGGGGGGAAATTCCCCAAAAAAAATCCAAAAAAAAGATGGCGGCGCCCACGGACCGGCACCAACCGATCCGGTTCCATGACATCATCGTGAGATCACCAGCGGTTCAGGCGAACCGGTCCAAACCGGGAGGAACCCACCTCTGGTTCCGAACATTTAACTGACGGGAGGGGGCTCCAAGTAAAAGCAAACTTGAAAAAGATTTTTGATAATAAGAATTATTGTGAACAGAGGTCTATCAGCTTAACTGCACATTTATATGTCTCAACTTAATGCAACAAGGTATTTAGGACATGTTTCTAAAGTCATGGTAACTTTCTTCCAAGGTTATTGGCAGAACAGAATCTACTTTATAGTGTTTCAATAAATATGAGAGAGAACACATGTTTTACATAAAAATCCATGTGGACTGAAACAGAGCTACCTAGCCAGCCATTACTTTTTTCTTTAATTAATTTAATTCTTTAAATTCTTTAATTAATTTAAAAATTAATTAAAAATATTATTTTTGAACAGATTTCTATCATAAATATATATTTAGAAGAGGAAATCTACTTCGGACAAAGTATTTTCTTAATGGTTGGAAGGTTTTGCACTAGATTTGAAGAAACAAACTGAAATACAGTAATGCATATTTTTTAGCATTACAAAATCATTTCTAACCCCACCTGAATCGTTAACACATTCCCCTCTCCTCCCATCTTTTCTATTCCACGTACCTGCAGTCTGGTATTCATTTCCAAAAAATAGAAATTTTTTTTTGAATCCACAAGGAATTCCACTGTTCCTGCTGATGAGTATTTTACAGCTCTGGCAAGAGCTACAGCCTGTTCTCCCATAGCTTTACGAGTTCCAGGATCCAAGAAGGTGCTATGTATACAAAGAAGGGGGAGTAAAATAAATTCTATAAAAATAAATTTGACTATTTTATGCCTTTTACAAACTGAAATATAAAAGGAAAAAGGTAAAATAATAATTATGCTTGCTTAACATACATTCGCAATTCTATAGACCAGGGGTCCCCAACTCCCGGACCATAGCCTGTTTGGAACCCACCTGCGCATGCACGAAGCTTTCCTCAGGGGAGCTGTGGGTGTCTTGTGCTTGTGTGCAAAGTGCCCCTCACACGAGTGGCGATCGCTTGTGCTTGTGCGCAAAACTCCATTTGTGTGAGGGAAGGTGCATGCACCTGCTGCTCACACAAACGGGGCTGCACATGTCTTCGCATGCCCGCATGCCACTCACAGGGAACTATCCCCTCTCCCCTCCCCTTACCAGGCCGCCAAGTCAGAAAGGTCGGGGACCGCTGCTATAGACTATTTGCTGACTACACAGTATACATTCCCCCAAGGGACAGATGCTTTCTGTCACATACACAAAAGCAAATACCCCCAGCCATATTTTTTCTTTTTACAGAAAGAGAGAAGGTTTGCTCATTTTAAAAACTACAAGCAAAATTCTGGGAGAGGCTGGAAATGAGGCCAAGAAAATCATGAGATTAGTTATAGAATTGTTTCCAGCAGCCTCTGATTAAAGTTTGATGTTTCCAAGGTGGACTAGTCCAGGAAAATTGAAGCAAAGAAACAAATGGTTGAAATAAAGAACTGAATCCTATATTCACATACCTGTATGCTAAACAATCAAAATGTGGCTTTATTTGAAATTATTTCAACTCTTTGTCTTTTGATCTTTTAATTGCTAGAAAGGCTGCACACTGTGTACAAGTTATGCCTGTTACATGCCAGGCTTAGTAATAGGATTATTTAAATTATATTTTAGTCCTTTAAAATGCAAACACTATAGTATTATTGCACCAGATAGACAAATCAGTGAAACTTTCTTTCACTACTTTTACTAAATCACTACAATAAGTTTAGAAGAAAATATGAGGCACAGCTATAATTTACATTCTAAAAATTTTAAAAATAGTACTAGTGAATTAAAAACACTGTTATGTTTATGACTAAGTATATACAAGTATGCAATATGTCCAGTTTGCAATGTTTTATTTAGATGTTTACGGTCTACTTGCTTTTTGTACTTACAAACGAGTAATGCATTATAGAATGTTTCAGAGAAAAATCTGAAATGAAATCCCAAAGCTTTAAACTGAATTGCCATTTCAACTGTAGCCCACAACACGGTATCTGACATCCAATGACAGTAACAGCTTGCATTTTAAATTATTGTCTCAACTTTACTCCAAAACTGAAAGTTTTAATTTTTTGATTTTTCTTACTTTGATTCATCTGTTTACACAGCATGCTTCCTCCTCCTTCCACCCTGAGCACAGCTGTTCTTCTGCCTTAGAGTACAGTTGTGAAGCCCTCTTGGGATTCACTCTCAAGACTGCTCCCAAGCCTGCAAGTCTCCTCACTACAGGACACTAAATATATCATCTTCCAGAGGCCAAAGGCATATCAGCTCAGAAAAATATATACCCTGGCAATGTCCTTTCATTGTATTCTGATAGTACTTCAAAACACTCAAAGTTTTTATTTACCTTTACAAACGTTCACATTTATCTACCAAACCATGTGTAAGGCACACGAAGCAGATCAGATAAACAGATTTTTTTTTCTTTTAAAAAGTGTAATCTCATAATCTGTAGCTATTCTCATCTACCCCTGTTCAATGCAAGGACCAACAAGTATGTTACTATGTTTCTTATATTAGCGTGGTAAATCAAAGAAACATAATTATCTGAACAGCAAGAGAATCAAAGAATAAACTGTGCAACAGAAGGTATTTCCTGTGTTCAAAATGGTTTTAAAATCTGTGTTTATTAAGTTTCTATAAAGGAGCCAGGCAACATACAGGAATAAAGATAAATAAAGTCAGTGTGCCTGCTCATCAACTAAGAAAATAAAATACACTAGAGAAGGAAGGAAAAACAGAGAAGGGACATAGCAGTTGGATAAATAAAAGGAGTATTATTTCAAAAGGATCTGCAACATTCACAGTACTCTTGTTTTCCTAAAACATCACTGCTGCATATTCAACCTTTACCTCAAAGAAGTAGAACAAATCATATCTTAGCGCAGCGGTCTCCAACCTTTATGCCCTGGCAGCCCAGCAGGGGGAGAGAGGAACCAGCCCACTGCTCGCACAAGCTGTGCACGCACATGTCCTGGCCAGCCGCTCGCGTGGCCCGGTTCCAAACAGACCACGGACCAGTAGTGGCCTGCAGCCCGGGGGTTGGGGACCCGTCTTAGTGAACAATGTACACACAGAGAATGGATTTATGACAAATTCACCTCCTCCTTCATTAGTATGTACAAGCCTACATCCAGAAAAACGTTTATGAGCATACACACAAGGGCAATTCTGTCATACATCAGCGGTTCTCTGAATCATGACTTCTTTCCATCTCTGGAAGAATTGCTTCTGGAAGGAAGCAGTCTATAGCTTAGTGCAGGGGTAGGCAAACTACGGCTCTTTGAGGACCTGTGGACTTCAACTCCCAGAATTCCTGAGCCAGCCAGCCATGCATGGCTGGCTTAGGAATTCTGGGAGTTAAAGTCCACAGGTCCTCAAAGAGCCGTAGTTTGCCTATCCCTGGCTTAGTGGAAGCAAATACAATGGTCTGGATTGAAAGAGAATATAGTGTATGAACTATGAAATGTATGAAAAAAACAGAAATTTCTCTGAATATTCAGTTCACTACCATGCCAGACTGCAAATCAATGGGGAGATTTAATAAGGCACTAAGATTTTATTCAACTCAGCAGTGAAGCTGAGAAAATACAACTTCTACTGTATATAATACTATGGAAAAATCATACAAGGAAGTATTCTATTTTCTGAAATTATCTGCTACTATTTATTGTTAAAAGTACTCTAGCATTTGAAAAGCTAACATATAATATTTTTATTCTCAAGGAATCAGAATCAATAAAGAAATCTCTCTCATCAAAAGATGTTCAGGCAACAAAGCATTATCACGAAATAATATTGCAAAATATAGTAGTTTATAGTAGTTTACTCTTGTTTAAAAAAATTTCAAGCTCATGAAAGGAGTTCAGATAAGCAACTAGTTCAATGATCCTTAGTTTCTATTAACATTAAGTTATACAAATCAGTTTTAGCATTTTATTAAATTTTCTTTATGCTCATCGAAGAGTACACTACACTCACCTTGGTGCCTCTTCAATAACTTTCTGGTTTCTTCTCTGAATTGAACATTCCCTTTCATTCAGCCATAATGCATTGTCATGTTTGTCAGCCAATACCTAATAAGAACTCAGAGTTAATCTTTTTAAAAATTACATTCATTCTCTACTACAAGTAGCTACTAGTTTCAGTGAAAATATTTCATCAATGGTACTACGGAGCATTTATTTGAATTAATAATCGATCTGTTCTTGTTCTATCCAAATAAGGAAAAGAATAAATATTAGTTTAGTCTATTTTGTCTATTCGGTTAAGGTTTTTTCTCCGTGAAAGGAATACTGTAAAAAGTAGGAAAGATGCTAGAAGGAGGTTGAGGAGTTCGACCCAGAAAAAGTCTGAATAGGCTCCAGCATATTGCTGAGTCAGATTCACAGTGGTAGAACACTAGGCATGGCCATCCAGAGAAGGGTGGGGAATAAATGATGAACGAACACTACAACATCATGATGAAATATGTGCCCCTTTTGTACATGTGTGGTGATATCACACACAAGTTTTGTTTACCATCCTGACTGATGAAAAGCCTGAAGAGTTTGAAATCTTTCAGACCAGTGGTGAAATGCTCCCGGTTCGCTTTTACCTGTCGGTCGTCGGAGAGCCAATCGCAAAGGCACCGCGACGCTCCGCCCACCCGCCGGGACACCGCCATTTGAGTTCTTTTACCCTTTGCGCATGCACAAAGCATTCTGTGCATGCGCAGAGGGTAAAAGAACTCAAATGATGGTGTCCCGGCGGGTGGGCGGAGCGTCGCGCTGACTTCGCGATCGGCTCTCCGACGACCGACAGGTAAAAGCGAACCGGGAGCATTTCACCCGTTTCACACTCTTTTGTGGCACTTACTATACTACACTACTCACAAGACCAACTGACCACATGAAGGCCTTATAAGAAGGACACCGGCACTGACATCCCTTAAATTCCACTGAAGAGGTAGCCTGGTAAAGAAATGTTTGTAAACAAACCCACAAGCTTGGAAAACAAACCTCTACCCTCAACTTACTACACTGATTTAAAAGGCATTGTCCTGTTATGGATTATTTGTCTTTTTCCTGCAGCCAAAATGGTTGTCTATCCTTTTCTTATCATATTGGTGAAAAACTGATATCCAAGGCAACCTCCACCAAAAGAAAACATTTTTAATATTTGTACTTGAAAAGTAGTTTACATACTACAGAAGCAGCTCCTATTAAGGAAAACATTAATCTAAATCTTTTTAGGCATGCAGAATCCTTCGTTTCTAGGTAGTTTGTAACATTACAACATTAGGACAAAAAGGAATAATAATGGGACTATTTTGCCAGAATAAATTATGTTAAACTTGTTTTTTTTTAAATCTCAATGTTCTATAATACAAAGTGTTAGATTAAGTTACTGAGTGGCTTTCAGTTCAGCAACATTTACACACAAATTTTCATAGGTTAAAGCAGTGTTTCCCAACCTTGGCAACTTGAAGATGTCTGGACTTCAACTCCCAGAATTCCCCAGCCAGCATTCGCTGGCTGGGGAATTCTGGGAGTTGAAGTCCAGACATCTTCAAGTTGCCAAGGTTGGGAAACACTGGGTTAAAGTTCTCCATTTATCTTTAGCATGCAAAATCATTCCTACTAATTTAATAATAAAGGACAATAGGGGGGGGGGGAGATAACTCAGCAAAACCTAGATAACAACTCCACACTGAAAATCGAAAGAGAAGAACACAAACCTGAATTTCTATGTGGCGAGGATTATCAATAAATTTTTCTATTAATAATCGATCATCACCAAAACTTGAAGCAGCTTCTTGAGATGAAAACCTGAAACCTTCCCTTTATAATAAAGGAAAGAAATCCATTTAGAAATATGGACAATATATTATTTCTGCTTAATAAAAGACCAAGAATCCCTGCATGTAGAAATAGCTTTGGCTTAAAAGGCCTCAACTGCTGAAAGTACAATAATGGGTACATTTTCATTTTATAGGCATAAATGCCATGATTCATAAGTATTACAAAAGGAAGCCAGATATAGCATGTTAAATCTTTAAAAACACTGCAGTACCACCTACTCATCCTTGACTGATTCTGAAAGAAACTAGGCAGTGTTGTCCCTGTCAGTACCTGAGCAAGAAATTACAAGGAAAATTGACAGGCTAGACTAAGAAGTCAAAAACATTCTGAAAAAGGCAACAGCAAATCACTTTACCAATAATGTTCAAGTGAAATTATAATGGAGTCATCTGCGTCCAGTGGTATCTGCAGGATGGGAGCATTAAAACCAGGGGTGGGTTCCAGTTACCTTTGCTACCGGTGCGCATCACGACGTTTTGCGCACACACGCTCGATGCGCTCACGCATGCACGCGTTCCCTTCCACGATTTTACTTCCGCACATGCTCAGAAGGACGTTTCAGCCCGAAACACAGCTGAGGAGCTGCTCAGCTGTGCTTCAGACGAAGAAATAAAGGTCGGTATTAACCCGGGGGTGGGCGGGCCGGCTTTTTTTCAAAGCAGAGGATGAGGAGAAGCCATCCAAACCCGAAAAAATTGCCGAAAATTCCGAAAAAAAGATGGCCGTGCCCACGGACCGGCACAGACAGGATTACGTCACCAGCGGGCCGCTACTAGTGCGCACGTACTGGTCCGCACCAGTAGGAACCCACCCGATTAAAACCAATTAGATGGCAGACAGATTGTTACAATAGAAGCCCCATCCCTTATGTATGTGTGTCACTGTCATACACATATTCAAAGGGTATAGCTCTTGCATTCCAACTCTGCATCCTGCCAATCTCCTGCAGACATCATCGTTAATTCAATATATAAATGTCACATTGGAATACTCAAAACTGCAGACCTACATTTGCACAATAAAAGGAGTATTATCCTCTCATTGCCTAGGAGTTTATATATTTGGGTTTTTTAATGCTATTTATTTCTTACGGTAGATTTTTACATTTTTATACGTGTTATTTTTACATTTGGGGGTTTTATCCAATTATTGTGTGCCACCCAGAGTCGCTTTTAGTGCGATGGGCAGCTATACAATCTGATGAATAAATAAAATCAATAAATAATAGTAATAATTTCTTAAATTTGTATCCAGCTTTCTCCAAATGACTCTGAGTGGCTCACAACAATGAAAGAAATTACAATAAAATCACTAGAAGATAAAAGTGCCCCATACTAGATGGAATGAAGCAAGGGGTCTTACTTTCCCTCTGCCAAGGCCTGGGTGAACAGCCAGGTCTTTACAGCTGTTCTGAACAGCAGCAGACAGAGGGCCATCCAGTTCTCAGGGGACCCTCATTCCAGAAGGCAAGCATTAGTACAGAGAAGGTATGCTTCCAAGGTTCTTTTAGATTAGGGGTCCTCAACCCCCGGTCCGCAGACTGGTGCTGGGCTGCAGCCCATTCGGAACCAGTCCATGGAAGTGGTGGCCGAGCACACATGCATGCAAAACCATCCCCTCTCGCCCTACCCCGCCACCTCTGCTGATCCGCAATATCAGAAAGGTTGGGGAATGCCTATGATATGTAAGGATGTGTTTGTTTGTTTGTTTGTTTGTTTATTAATAAAAATTTATTGGCTGCCCTTTACAATCATAAAAGATAAAAACTGTATAAGATAAAAGACATAAATAAGTTAATGCAAAAAGCCATGTGGCCCAATGAAAAGATGAGGAAGGCGGGTGCAGAGTGGGAGGGAGGTGGGATCTGTTGTTAATCTATCAACCACCTCCACTGTCACGCTCTCTCTTTATAGGTAACAACCAGCACCTTGAATCAATTCTGGAAGCCAAATGGCAACCAGTGAAACTGTACATCATTGCTTGTATGGCTATATTTTGAACCAGTTGAAGCTTCTGGATGGTTTTCAAGGGAGGCAAATTTAGGGTATGTTGCAGTAGTCGATCCACAAGAAAATTGGACATGAGTGGCTGTCTGAACAGTCCCCAATCTAAGAAAGAGTGCACAAGATGAATTTGTGCAAATGCCTCCCTGACCACAGTTGCCACACTGCAAGTCCAGAAAGATCCCCAGATTTTTACACCATCCTTCAAGGGGGAAGTACTACTCTATCTAAAGTCAAAGATGGAAGATACACATGAAGGGACATTTTATCATGCATGGTGGATTTGGGGGGAAATGAAAAGATATTGGAAACAAATATGATGCAGAGAATTTTAAAAATTAACATTCAGATGAAACTGGAACTTTTCTTATTGGAACTTACAAACACTCAACTAGGAAAGGCTCATGGACAATTGGTTTTAATATGATAACTGCAGGGAGGCTATTATAGGCCCAAAAATAGAAGTCGACAGAAACATCAATAAGAGAGGAAATTATTATGAAGATGGCTGAGTCTGCAGAAATGGCTAAATTGATTTGTTTGATTAAGGAGAATACAACCACTTTTTAAAAAGACTGGAAACCCTTTAAAGGCTTTTTGTTGAAAATAGATTAAAAAATAAACTGCTAATTTGGGGATTTCTTAATTAAAATATTTGTTTATAGGAAGAAGGGAACTATCATATGCAATATGGAAGGGTGTAGATGTTAATTACTGTGTTTGTAACTGCTGATCAGAAGTTACTTCTTTAAAAAATTGTCTCTCTTCTTAATATAAAGTTATTTTTCACTTCTCCTTTACATCTTTATAATTTTTTTCTATTTCTTCTATGCTTCTGTAGTTCTTTAAATCTTTCTGAAATCCTCTTTGAATAAAATTAATTTTAAAATGTATTTTAAAAGTCCTATTCAATCATTTAAAAACCTCAATAATAAAAATCATAACTGCAGCAAATGAAGTATAATACACACATTTAATTTACCCAATATTCTATCTCCATGCACATGTGGGAGTGAGAAATTTCTACTAAATTTATAGGGCATATAAAATCTATAGCTAATTCCAAGATGTCTCTCTTTTTGTTCATAATATGCTAATCTGCTCTCCTCTCCCATGCTATATGATCCACGGAGGAAGGAAACACTGCAAATGCAAAAACCATTATAAACCCAGCAAAAAGGTTATTTGATAATAAAAGTGAAATAAACAATGACTAAGTTGCCTGGGGATTTCTACACATTAGGAAAACGTTCATATCTAATATGTGTATAAATGAAAAGTCTTTTAGATCAACATAAATTAGCATGTCTAATTACTGGCCTGTTAACCATAATTTACATTACTTTTTTTAAGTTTCTAATGTGCGTTTTTTCCTAGCCATTTAAAGATAACTTCATAAATCACATTTCTAAACTATAAAATAAAATTAAAACTCCAATCAAAATCATTCAGAGCCATCATCTGGTTAAACACCTTCCTCAGTTGACATGCAAACATTATTTTACTACCGGTTCTGTGGGCGTAGCTTGGTGGGCGTGGCATGGCTTGGTGGGCGTGGCAGGGGAAGGGTACTGCAAAATCTCCATTCCCTCTCCACTCCAGGGGAAGGTTACTGCAAAATCTCCATTCCCTCCCCACTCCAGGGGAAGGTTACTGCAAAATCCCCATTTCCTCCCGATCAGCTGGGACTCGGGAGGCAGAGAATAGATGGGGACGGACCCAGTCAGAGGTGATATTTACCAGTTCTCCGAACTACTCAAAATTTTCGCTACCGGTGTTCCAGAACTACTCAAAATTTTCGCTACCGGTTCTCCAGAACTGATCAGAACCTGCTGAAACCCACATCTGATGCAAACCGATATGAGGTTGTGAGGAAGCTATTTGTGGGTCCTTACAACATACAAACATATACTTCCTACTCATCAACTCATGAGTCCTCTCTCCAAAAGTGTAATAAAATCCTGTTTTAGTCACTGAAAATACTTGAAAGTCAGCAGATATATTCCATTGGCAAAACTAATTGGACTGTGTTGGTGAATAAAGGAAATCTTGTAAACAATTAATCAGCTAATGTCATTACAGGATTTGTTTATTTACATATTCAACACCTTTCTATCACACTGCAATCAAAAATGACTCAACAGCTTACATAGACTATAAATAGAAATAATTGACCACAAATACATTTAAAATAAAGTGAGGAGCACAACAAATATTAGCAACAAAAACTGTCAAAAAAAAGAGAGTAAAAATAAAACAAAAAGCGGATGGCTTCATATACTGTATACAGTCAGGGGAAAGCTTTATGAAACCATTCCACTTTCAAATTTCCCCCCAAAAATCAGCAAGGAGGCAGCTAGCCTGATTTCAATCAAAGGGCTGTTCCGTGGCATCAGTCCTACCATAAAAAAGCTGTGCCATCTTACTTCAGGCTCCCAAGCTTCTGGAAAATATGGGATTAATGTATCTAATTTATTAATAAAATTACGGAATAGTAGTTGAATCATACGGACAGAAAAAAACATATATATGCATATATACAAAAGTCCTGTATAAGGAAAGTGTTAAGGTATACCAGGGCATTTTCCCCCATGTTAGCACCTTAGCTGTTCTGCAGGATCATTTCACCTTGCCCACAGTCATACTGATTGCGAAAATGGGACTCCTAGTTCATCCTTAGAATGGAGCACCACAGACCACAAATGGTCTTACATTGCTACATAATGTGGCTTGTTAAATGGGTTGCACCCAAGTTTATGATCTTTTTTGCTGCAGTTATTAAGGAAGTCATGTGGTGTTAAGTGAATCTGACTTCCCCCATTGACTTTACTTGGTGGAAACCCACTGACGTCACAAATTGTAATCACGTGACTTTACAATGCTGCAAACGTTGTACATACATGCCGACTGCTACGTACCCAAATTTTGATCACATGATCACACAAATTATTGACTAGTCATAAGCAACTTTTTTCAGCACTGACATAATTTTGAAGAATCATTTAATGAATGGTCATCAGTCGAGGACTACCTGCAATAGACTGCCTAGGGAATAAGAGCAAAAATGTGTTCATTTGCTTAACTGCTAGTTTATCATAGTTTATGAGAGCTTTAAAAAGAAATAATGGCATAGTTGCATTTGAAAACAGATGTAGTCATGAAAACTGATTTCTGGACAGCACCTCACCTGGCTTCTTCATCATTCCATGCAACTCTCATGCCTTTTCCACCACCACCTGCCGAAGCCTTGATCATCACAGGGTAGCCTAGCAGCAGGGAACAATTAAGACAGAAATTTAAATTTTGATCATACATTTATGACAACTGACCACATGTTCAATGACAAGGTCAATAACAAGCTTATTAAAAAGCTTTCTGCTGGGAAGAGGAATTTAAACTGCATTATCTGTACAGTAGTGTTGTTTTAATGACAGCAATCCCCTGAATTTAAGTTTATCAGATTGAATTAGCAACAACCAATAAAACACAGCATTTTAATAAGTATCTAAAGCACTGTCTTTTCATCAAAAGATCCTCAAACAAGCAAAACCATTTTTTAAAAAAGAAGTTAGAATTTCAACTTAACCCTAACAACACCTACAGAAAAAAAAAACCAGTATGTTAAATTAATGGCATCGTTTAATTAGGCCAATCGAAGCACCAAGATTTATTGTATGGGTTTTTAAATTGTAGTTTTTAATGTTTTTTTAATGTTTTAATATCTATTGTTTTAATGCTTTTTATATTTGTTGTTGCATGTGAATTTTTACTGTTGTGAGCCGCCCAGAGTCTCTGTGGAGTGGGCGGCATACAAATGCAACTAATAAATAAATAAATGAATGAATAAGATTTTAAATATGAAGCAGTCAGACCATTCTGAGGGTTTTTACATTTTAAACAAAAATAATAGATAATAGATCAATAAAGTCTTCAGTTTTAAAATAAAATTTTTATACATGTAGTCCTCAAGTCACAACCATTCATTTAGCAACTATTCAAAGTTGCAATGGTGCCAAAGAAAATGACTTACAACTGGTACTCAGTCTCATGACCATCACAGAATCCCCATGGTCACATGATCAAAATTCAGGCACTTGGCAAAAATCTTTTACAATGGTTGAAGAACCCTGAGATCACGTGATCACCATTTCTACCCTTCCCAGCCAGCTTCCAACAAGGAAAGTCAATGGGGGAAGCCAGATTCGCTTAATGATCATGTGACTCACTTAACTACTACAGTGATACATTTAACAACTGTGGCAGAAAAGGTCATAAAATCAGATGTGACTTACTTAACAATCACTTTGCTTAGCAATGAAATGTCAAGGACTACCTGTACTGTATTTCATTCAGCTAACATACTCTCTTCTCTTTACTTATGTAGGTGATGGCTACCACATAAAGAGTGACCTTTATGTTTTGATACCATCTGATCTTATTTTATGAAATATAATTTTTCTGAATTTGTGTTCTTAAAAAGGAATCGAAGGAAAAGGAGATGGCAAGCACTTCACCTCACAAGGAATATTATGTATTAAAGAAGACAATTAGCTGTATGAAACAAAATGATAAGAATTATAACCAATATATACTATGATCCGAGGTGGCACAGCGGTTAGAGTGGGGTACTGCAGCCGCTTTAGCTGACTGTGATCCGCAGGTCAGCGGTTCAAATCTCACCGGCTCAAGGTTGACTCAGCCTTCCATCCTTCCGAGGTAGGTAAAATGAGGACCCAGATTGTTGGGGGCAATATAAATATACATTGCTTACTGGTGTAAACCGCTTAGAGAGTGCTTGCACTGTGAGGCGGTATATAAATGTCACTAATAAATAAATAAAATAAATAAATGAGAGTGTCATATATGATGGAAACTCTCAGGGTTCTTTTATTTTTACCTGCATTGATTATCATTGCTTAAATATCATTAGATGAAGAGTTAAGAAATGCCCTCTCTTTTTTTTTGGCTAATTTTATTTCCAACTAATTAAATTGTTGGCACAAAGTTAGTCAGACAGTTTAAAATTTGACAGCAGTACATAATTTTGAATAGAGATTTTATGTGATTTGGTTATTAAGCTTCACATTTTCATCTTGCTCTATGTCAACTGAATTTTCATGTCAAAAATGATTCTTACATATACATTATATTGTTGTATATAATTTTTGTGCCACTCCTACAAAATTGTTTTTGCATTATCTGAATATTTTTAGCATGAATTGCTTATTTTTATGAGGTTTAGATCTAGAATTTAACTTGGACATTTCAAATTATATTGGGGTTCTTTCTGACTTCCTAGACAATTTCATGCAGTACTATAGAAAATATTTACTATTATTTAAAAACCTTCTCCCTACCAAGACTGGGAAACATCTCTGACATCAATGGAGCCCTAGAAATGTAAGAAATCTCTCCAGACTGTATTAATCAATTTAGAATCAATGAATACCTACCAGAGTGGGATATGGTGTGTTCTCTACAATCTTTGAATGGAGAACTTCAAAATTTGTCATATGTGTATTGGGTAGAAAATTGAATTGACTAGATTTTAATTACTTTTTTTGCAGGTGCACACTTCATGCTGGATTATTATTTTTATGAAATAAATGAAAAAGCACCAAACTTTGGTGTTACTTCTTTACTCAGTCCGTTTACATATCAATACAACTCGCATTAATTAAGCTCTCATCATTGGCATTATTATACTAACATTTTTTCCCCAGAATTAATATCCCATTTAAATAAAACTGGTGAAAAGAAGCCTGCACATTTCCTATTCTGAAAAGAGACATTAGGAAGGTGGGCTTAATCTCTAAATCAAGGATCCCCAACTGCCGAGCCGCATCCCATTCAGAACTGGGCTGTGGAAGCAGCGGGTGAGCGTGCATACAGCTCCATTTGCAACAGCAGCGGGCACATGTGCCTGCTGCTTGTGCAAATGGAGCTGTATGCGCGTGCTCACCATCATTCCTGTGGAACCCTCCTGCCTTCCCCCCCCCTTGCCGGTTTGCAAAGCCAGAAAGGTTGGGGAATACTGCTCTAAATAATTTGATTTGCTGAATAGACCTAGAGATGGACCACTATCCTTAATTGGACAAAGAGTCAATTAATCTCCCCACAGAGTCTGCCTTTCATTTATGCTCTGTATTTTGGAAAACTGGGGGGAAAAAAACCTCAGAGAAACAGGAGAAGAACAAAGAGAACCTGCCTAAAAATACAAAAGCAAAAGGTCCAGTTTATTCAAGGTGATAATAAATAATAACTGGGCTGATTATATTGATTTTACTTGAAATTCTGTACACGATTGTGATTGTAGCCTTCCCTGTTCTCCTATTTCCATTTTCCCAAAAACTGCTTTTTGTACCTAGAAATTAAGCTTTGTTTTAGAAGAAAATTTCTCATTAAAACATTCCTCATGTGCAAGGTCACAAAGTTAGTCAACTATGTCTTATGTTTCAAAACAACCATAAGCTTTCTTAAGTTCTGGATTTCTTAGTTTGGGGAAAAGGGATAGGGATAGGCATAGGCATAGGCATAGGCATAGGGATAGGGATAGGCATAGGCATAGGCATAGGGATAGGGATAGGGATAGGGATAGGGATAGGGATAGGGATAGGGATAGGGATAGGGATAGGGATAGGGATAGGGATAGGGATAGGGATAGGGATAGGGATAGGGATAGAGTCAGAGTCAGAGTCAGAGTCAGAGTCAGAATCAGAATCAGAATCGTTGGAAGAGACCTTGGAGGTCTTCTAATCCAACCTCCTGCTCAAGCAGGGGACCTTATACCATGGTTATAAGGTCCCCACAACTTCTGAAGGCAAGCCATTCTACTGATTAATTCTTCTCACTGTCACGAAATTCTCCTTATATCTAGGTTGGATCTCTCTTTTGTAATTTTCATGTTCCCCCTTTTCGTATAGGTTACTTAGACTAAGAAATAACAATTGGCCAAAGATTTCTGAATAAACTTTAGTCTCTCTAACACACTATCACATAATATAGGCCAAGATCAAATATAAGTTTAAATTTAATTGGATTTATAATCTCCATGCCACCTTAGCAGGTGGTAGCATCTAGTCAACTTTGTCTTATTTCAGAAGCTAAGTAGGATGAGCTCTGGTTAGTACTTGGACATCCAGACCAAGATAGAATACCGCCAGCAAAACTGCATGATTGCTGTCACCAGCAGTCAACCACAGTTTGAAGGAATGGTTACTTCTTACACTTCGGCCACTTCAAAATTTCAAATGGTTAAAAAAAAATCTATTCTGGAAGAGTGAAGTTGTCAAAATGCAGACAGCGATCCAGAGAAATAGTTTAGGTTCTCCTGATTCAATAACTGACTTCAAAGGAGTCAGCTGACACCCATTCCATATTTCAAAATGTTTTTTAAACTCCACTCAATTTCAATGAAAAATTGTTTTGTAAAACAAACAAGAAGGTCCTATTATTTTAAAAAGTCAAATTTGGAGGTAGAATGAACATAAATTCTAGCCTTACATGCAGCTCATCAAAGCCTATATTGTATCACAGATCAACACATGGTTTTGGAAAAAATAGAATAAGCACAATTATATCAGCTCTCTAAGAAACAGCTCTGGTCATGCCCTAGCAGCTTATTTACAACACATTTTAGACAAACTCATGAAACCCCCGATTTTTAAACAGATTAGGGTTATGTCAACCTGTTTGCAACATACATTGCTAAAATGCTATTCCTGTAGATACAAATATAGAATTGAGTTTTAAGGTGCAAAGAACATCTTCCAGTTCTTATAGCAATAGAGAATTTGAAAACCAAAATTATGTGTTCCAGAGATTCCTGATTAAATGGATAATTTAGTCAAGAGCATCTTCTGAAAAGCATGCGCATCTCTTGCAGTCCCCGTGTAAAGAAACCCTAACTTACCAATTTCCCTTGCAATTCGGACAGCTTCGTCTGCATCCTGTAAAAGCAGGAAATTGGACCCACCATTAATCCCATCAGTGCTGTTCAATGTCTCTAGGGCAATTATATATTACACTGCCTTCTTCAATACATTTAATGTTTGATTTTACAACCTTCTGACCCACATCATTCAGAGAAATATAAAATTAATTCCAGTGAAATGTAAATTTTACCTTGTCACTTGCATTACACAGCCCTTAAGCAATGAAGAATCACTTAGTGAAACACAAAACAAAAAGCAACAGGACTACAGAAGGATTACTCAAGTTGCTCAAATTATTGAATTTAGAAGGTTTTACTAAGAAGCAAAGATTAGAACATTAGGATTTGTCAACAGCCAGGTAATACCCTTTTCGTTTGCTTTTTAGTCTTTCCCTGTCTTCTAAGGTACCTGTATATCGTGTTGGCCTAGATATAGTCAGCAGGGGGAGTTGATTCTCTATTGTTTGGCTAAGCTTCAGCATCAACACAAGTCTTAGAAGATCTACAGAAAAACTTCAAATATAAGGTTGCATAAATTGGGTGAAGGGAAGGGGTTAGGATGGAGGTTAATAATTCAAAAAGTAATCCTAACCTTAAATGATACTTCGATTCACAAACATTAATAGCATTTGGCATTTTAACACAGAATACACACTGTTACATCTACTTACTTTTATTTTAGAATTAAGATTCTGAATATGATACACGGGTGGAGAAAGTAACAAAACATAGTTCAAATAATGGTTAAAAAGGCATTATTGCTTCATTTTTCTATAGAAGATCCCAATCCCCAGCAGTTCAAACAAATCTTGAACTACAATCTTGAACAAATCCACAAGATCTCCTCCGACCACATCAGTGCAGATTTCTGACACTCAACTGTTCAAAAATAGCAACCAAAACTATTTCTCCTACTGAAATGAAAAAAAAAATAGAATAAGTGTGATTTATGCTTGGTAGGCCTGCCTTTCTAAAACTCAAAGTAAATTGGTGAGCTCACAATTCTTTGTAACAGTTCCCTCTTGTTTTTAAAACTTCTGCTGGATTAGTATATAGTATATTCAGAACACTCCAGCTAATCTATATGACTTGATCCGTAGGGACTGACTTTTGAACATTAAAATGAAAACTGATATTTTAAAACACTGTTTTTTTTTAATTGAACAAGAATGTTCCTTGCCTCAAAGAAAGAGGGGGTTGGAGGATTCTTGTTAACCAATCATTAAAACAAAATCTTTTTAGCACCTACTAAGAGTGTGAGGAAGATTAAGGAAGCTGATACAGGAAGTAGTTAGAAATTTTAATTTCCTTTCATTAACTATTCTTCTCTGCAAACAGTGCCTGTTAAGTTCAAAGCAGCCCTGAAACTAGTATCAGCTTTAAATGTGTGTGTGTGTGTGTGTGTGTGTGTGTGTGTTTAATTCAAATAGGCACATCTGTTAATGAGATTTTACAAACAAAAACTGCTTTTAAACCAAACAGAAATCCATCCCAAAAAGCAGGAAAGAATAAAATCAAGGTTTACTGTTACACCTTGTTGCTTTTCCTGCAGCCCCTGGCAGGCACCAAGTTCTAGCTTAGAGGGACTTTTAAAAATGCATGAAAAGGGTCATTTAAGAATGTTAGTGATTTCCACACATTGAGTCTGAAGGTTCTTTGTTCCTGCCTGTGACAGTTATGTGAGAATACTTCCCCTTAATAGCCTCTCTGTCAGGAAGTGTTAAATCTGCCAAATACAGACAATTAGAGCCTCTTGAATAAAATGCAGGAAAAGTGAGGACTGACGAATAGCCTGATTACTGTAAAGCGAAGGAGGAAACTTCCATATTTCTTTTTCTCCCAAAAATTCATGCATAGCTTTATTAACAGAATTTTAAAATTGAAGCAACCTAGTACTTCCTCTCTCTTTTAGATACCTGTAAACCAGAAATAACTGCTTCGGACTTCAAGCTTGTAAGAAGTCAACTAGTTACTGTATGCCATTTACATTTCAAAGCAGCACTAAAATTACTTTATTACTCCTTTTATTAGGTTGTCATTTATTAGGAGTGTTAAGTTATAATTCCCAGCCTTCAAAAATAAAAGCTATTTCGCCATCCTATCAGCCCACTGTTTGTGAAAATATTAGAATAATAAATATTCTTCCTCTAGTCAGAACACATAGATGCATCGAACCTACTCTCTTTTATTTAAAAGCCAGCCAGTCTACTTCTTAAAAGAGAAAGAACAAAAAGAAAAAGTTAAGAAATCTTCCTTTATTATTTTCCCAGGATTTTTCTCGTGTTTTTTTTTTCCTTTCTAAACATTCCCAATCATGAAACTGTTAAGCTTCTATTTATGTCTTCTTGGTCTATAAAACTAATCCAGTAAGAATCTCAAGAAACAGAATTCTGAACTTAAGCCTGGATACATGTTCTGGAAACCAAATGGAAAAATATTTTCCATTTCTAATTCTTTTGCTCTATGAATTAACAATGGAAAATATTTTTCCCCCTCCCCAAGCTTCAATGCCATGCAGGGTCTGGATTTCTATGTTATGCTTATAAGGAGGAAAAGGTAGTTACACCTTTTCCATCTTCTCCCTGTAGGAAGTTAGCACCCACCCCTCTCCTAGAAGAATGAAATATTCTAGGACCGTGATGGCGAACCTATGGCACGCATGCCACAGGTGGCACGCGGAGCCATATCTGAGAGTACGCAAAGCGTGCCACACGTGCGTGCTGGCCAGCTGATTTTCGGCATTCCAGAGGGCAGGGGGGAAGCGGTTTTCACCCTCCCCAGACTTCAGGAAAGCCTCCGGAGCCTGTGGATGGCGAAAAACGGCCCAACGGGCCTACCGGAAGTCCGGAGGCTTCAGTGAGACCTGCGTGCATGCGCAGGAGGGCTGCAGGGGGGGCAGCACGTGCATGTGCAGGTGGAAGGCATTACATTATGGGTGTGGGCACACAAGCGCGTGCTATTGCGCACGCACACACACCTTTTGGCACCCAAGCAAAAAAAGGTTCACCATCAATGTTCTAGGAAATATTAAAAAGGCAGAATATTATATTTCCCTGGATGAGAAATGGAGAAACATGTTCTTTTAGGCAGGAAGCAGATTCACTCTTAATAGGCCCCACCCTCCTCAATAGCCCACAGCAGATGTCAGCACTTAAGAGATAAAGAGATAGCTAGGTCTATTCATAAGCAAATGCCCACACCCAAGATCCAACAAAGATAGGACTAGCCCTCTACCCATCTAGCAACTGAACTCATCACATGGCACCTGGGGAGATTGCAAGGCTCAACCAAGCAAGGCTCAACCAAGCCTGGGACTCAGAAGACAACTTACAAAGCTCAAATTCAAAGCCAAACAGAGGGTATAAATATCTCTCTCTCTCTCTCAACCATGTGCTTTTTTGCCCAGGACCTCAAAACCATGTGGTCCTGTCCACCATTAAACCATCTTTTCAAGTAATCCCCATGTTTCAAGTGTCTTTCTCCCCACTTGGAACTGAACCCAGATGGACATTTCTTCCAACATCCCTCTGCTGCAATCCTAGACCACCTCCTTACCCAGATCTGACTTACAATTAGACTTCACATTGGTGCAAATAATTTACTGCTTGGTGGAGGGAGGTTTTATAGGGAATAAGGGAGACCAACTAACTCTCTAGTTTGTTATTCCTCTGAAGATTATCACATTCCTTTGCCAAAAGGCAAAAGCTTAGGAAAATTAACATTTTTCTAAGTTTAATTGGCATATAGGTGGGGATCCTTAAAGCGGTGTTTACTAGCTAATCTCCTTCCCTTGACACACAAGCATCCATACATACTGCCTGGACACATCCAAAGAGGTACTATGGACCACCTATAGAAAGATGAGTCTCTTGAAAGAGGGGAGAGGAGACTCAATGCCCCAAATTATTCTCTACTTGTGAAAACATAAACAAATGTAATGTGATGTACTCTAAATATAGGCATATTTTGTTCAGATAAAGGGGGAAATATTTTATACATTCTCAAAGAAAGGCAGGACTAGAGATGTCAGGATTCTGAAGTAAAAATCAGCATAAGCATACAAACATGTTATCTACTCTAGAGAATAGGTGGAGGAATAGTGACAGGTAAACATTGTACATTTCTACAGAAGCCTACAGGAAAGTAAAAATAAGCCAAGAGTCCTACAGTTTCTTTAAGACCCATTAAATTTTATACTTGCACATGGCTTCCATAACCAAATCTTTATTTCGGTTGCATAATTTGTTCAAGTTACCTTAATGTCTATATACAACATAGCATGCACAGAACACCTTTTTTTTAAAGTCTGTACTACAGCCTTGGTAAGGATAGTATTATTCCCAACGATGTCCTAATCTAAACACCAAGATAAAAAAACATTGCAAAGTTTATTTCACAATTGAAATTGGCCCGTTTGCAGTTCCCTATAAAACAGCGCTGGCAAATTTTATGCAAATAGGTATCCTGTAGCTATGGATTTGGGCCATTTTAATATCTAGCAATGTCTGTCATGGGAACTGGTTCAGACTGAAGGCCAAAGGTAGTGAAAAGAATAAATATTATATTGTTCAAAGCTATCTACATTCTCTCTCCATAAAACAAAAATTAAATCCATATTTTACTTGTTTATTTTTAATTTTTTATATTGCCGCCTACTTATTCATGGTGACTCATGGAGGCTTACAGGAGATAAAAACACAATATAAAAGAAATAAACATAATACAAAATAAACATAATTAAAATAAACACCCATCCACCCTGAGAACAACACACATATCATATTATGTATAAGTATAAAATACTTATCCAAAAGCCACTACCTTCTTATTTTAAGTGCTTAAGGCTAATAACATTGGAAAGGGGGTGTCTGCAGGATATGATCAAAACAGTCAAAAGAAAAGCTGTATTGGTGTGACTGAAGAGCACCCTACCAGAATTTTTTTAAAAAAAACAGATGGTGTTTCAATGACACCATCACAGTTTTTTGGACTTTTTTTTTTACTGTACCTTGTTGACAACATTGTGTTTGACCCACACTTTTTTCTACGGTAGATATCAGCAAGGTACAAACATTTCCAGCATAGGCATCCATGCTAGCTATGGGTCAGAACCAGGCATGCAAGATGCAGAATTTGTATCATGATTCAATACATGCTCTGTCACTTGCCCCCCTCACCCCATGATTTAATATAATAATAATAATAGAGTTGGAAGGGACCTTGGAGGTCTTCTAGTCCAACCCCTGCTTAGGCAGGAAACCCTACACCACTTCAGACAAATGGTTATCCAACATCTTCTTAAAAACTTCTAGTGTTGGAGCATTCACAACTTCTGGAAGCAAGTTGTTCCACTGATTAATTGTTCTAACTGTCAGGAAATTTCTCCTTAGTTCTAAGTTGCTTCTCTCCTTGATTAATTTCCACCCATTGCTTCTTGTCCTACCCTCAGGTGCTTTGGAGAATAGCTTCACTCCCTCTTGTTTGTGGCAGCCCCTGAGATATTGGAACACTGCTATCATGTCTCCCCTAGCCCTTCTTCTATCCCTGTTTATGCAGCCTAGAACTGTGTTGGCTTTTTTGGCAGCTGCTACACACTGCTGGCTCATATTTAAATGGTTGTCCATTAGAACTCCAAGATCCCTCTCACAGTTACTACTATTGAGCAAGGTACCACATATACTGTATCTGTGCATTTTGTTTTTCTTGCCTAAATGTAGAACCTTACTTTTTTCACAATTGAATTTCATTGTGTTAGATAGCGCCCAATGTTCAAGTCTGTCAAGATCCTTCTGAATCTTAAGCCTATCTTCTGGAGTGTTGGTTATTCCTGCCAGTTTGGTATCATCTGCAAATTTGATGAGTTCCCCATATAGCCCCTTGTCCAAGTGATTGATGAAGATGTTGAAGAGTACTGGGCCTAAAACAGAGCCTTGGGGTACTCCACTGCATACTTCCCTCCATGTAGATGAAGTTCCATTGAGGACTACACGTTGAGTGCAGTTTCTGCAAAGGTTTCTTTGTAGGCTCAAAACAAGGCAAATTAAAGTGAAAGTCACTGACTGGCTCCAAAACAGGAAATATCCCACCTGCATTTCTCGAGCTAGAACCCCACCGTCAAACTCATTTTGACCCAGAATCTATTCTATGATATTGCACTACACCAGGAGTGTCAAACTCAAGGCTGATTAAATCTGGCCCACAGGGCCAGCCTGGAAATATCAACGGACCGGCCCACAGTGCCTCTGCTGGCCAAAATGGGCAGCCTGTTTTCAGCCTCAACAGCCTCGTGCAGCACTCTTCCGGCCAAAAACGGCCACACCTACCCCGGCCACGCCCCACCACCACCCCAGGCCCTCCGAGGTCAAACACAACCCTGATACGGCCCTCAATGAAACAGAGTTTGACACCCCTGCACTACACAATATGAACACAGGTAGTCTTTGACTTACAACCATTCATTTAGTGACCATTTGGTTACAATAGCACTAAAAAGAGTGACTTATGACCATTTTTCATCTTAAGTGTGAAAAATGATCCTGTCACTTTTTTTCAGTGCTATTGCAACCAAATGGTCACTAAATGGTTTCCTTAATAAACTTGGAACAATATTACAATGAGAAAGATACAGGCAGTCCTTAGTTAACAAGGCTAATTAGCTCTGGGAATTCTACCGCTAAGTAATATGGTTGTAAAGCATAATGTTACATGACTACATTGACTTATGATGGCAATTCTAGTTGCAATGGTTAGGTGACTCCTGCACAGTGGTTAGGTGTGATGTCACATGATTGTCACCTGTGACTTTCTGCCAGTTTCCTCATTGACTTTGTTGTCAAAAGCTGGCAATGAAGGTGTCAAATGGACTGCCTGCATGTTTCTTCATTCAGCGCTGATGTAACTTTGAATGGTTACTGAGTGAACGGTCATTAACCAAGGGCCACTTGTACTATATTTAACATTTAAAGCACAGCAGAAATTTTTCATTTAGAGGTCCCACAATTTTCATGCCTTTCTCTACTATATATTTTAAGTGATCATGTAACAGGGACCATGGCAAAGCTACATAGATAAGAAAATTGATTCTTAACCATTTTTAGCAGGGTTTGCAATGCTTGGTGTTATTTTATTTTTAAAACATTTATATGGCCGCCCATCTAAATCAAACCCCAGGCGGCTCACAATCCTAATTTGATTTCCAAAAAATACTTCATAACACATAAAAGAAAAAGCAGCATGTTAATGACTCATTAAAGGAGATACTCTGAAGCAACTTCTTAAAATTGAATTAAAGTACTAAACGGTATCATTTTTATGGGGTGGGAAGTGGTTTAACTCACACATGCAGGAGTGTTGTTCCCAAATTTTCCTTTCTTCTACCTACCTATGGCAGTCATTTCATTCTATGGGGAAACAAATCTCTATCTCTTCAAAACACTGTTTTTGTGAAGAAAAGCTTCTCTCTTATTCATATATTAATGTATCATTTAATTATTTATTTATGCTTGTATTTATCCTACATAGTTATGCAATCGCAAGGCTAGAGACCTCACATATATAGTATTATGTGAGACAAATCATAGTGATAGCTTTGAGTTTACTATTCTTTTACACAGAATGAAGAGTTTTATTCATCTCAACAACTTATCATATGCAAATATTTTTATCATAAATCCCACTGCCCCACTGAAGGTTGTAATTATATACCTTATGTTTAAACCTAATCTTAATCCAGGAAGGACTTTTTAAATTAAAAATGAAGTTATACAAATAGCTGATTTTTTAAAAAATCTTACCTTTATCACCCCATCATAACCCGGTATAGTATTGACCTTTGCATTCTTGGCTAACAGTTTGCTTTCTATCTTGTCTCCCATTGCGTGAATAGCATGCATATCTGGTCCGATGAAAACAACACCTTCTGATGCCTGAAGAAACAAAGAAGGAAGAGAAGGAAGAGTATTACAATGGACCTCTTTGAACATAGTTCACATACGTACTACAAGTACTGTAACTGTAACTTGAAACAGTACATTAAAAGTATATTTGAGGAAGAGAAAGCAAAGATCTCATAATTACTGTTTGTACAAATCAAAACCAGACCAAGGAAAACTAGCTGAAAGTTATAAAATATTTTTGCCTGACTTATCTGTAGCATCTCATGAGTGAAAAAAAGGCAATTAGGTCATAACTTTGAGATGCCACAAGAGCATACTAAGATATGTTATGTGTCAGGGTTCCAAATAGCATCCAAAATTAAATCAGAGTCCGAGGTAAAGTATTCCTCAAAGTTCCAATTTATTAACAGAGCCATGTTGGCACATCTGGGTGAAACCCGAATCTGAAATCCCAGGGTTTCTCCACCTAGTTGAAAGTTCAAGCCCTTGCCCCCACACCCCCAAGTCCATCACGTTGACCAATCTTCAACTGCCAACTTGGCAGAAATGCCCATCTCCTTCAGTGCAGGAGCAGGAGTGTGAAGACAAAGGATGACCTTGACTATCTAGAAAGAATTTGTTATGGCTACATGCAGACAGCCCTCATGCAATTCCACCTCCCAAATTCCCACAGCAAAGAATACATTTTAAACTAGCATAAAGTGTGGCAGGCCAAAGACCCCAACTAAAATAGCTTCGGCCTGACATTGTGTAATATAGTTCAGGATTTCATTCTCCATTCTTTAAGAGTCACATAAAGACAACTTTTTTTCTTTTATAAGGGCTGAAAATATGCGAAATGGACTTTTAATTTTTTTTCAGAAGAAGACATTTCTAAATACCAACCTTCAAACTAATCAAGAACATCCTCCATTTTAGACTGATGTCCTAAACAAATACTTGAAAAGCTGCAATTATTTTTCACACTATATTGCAAATTTATCTGGATACTTACGGTATCAAAGAATATACTGTTCCATTCAAAATATTTGAAAAGCTGCAATTATTTTTTTTACTAGATTGCAAACTTATCTGGATGCTTACGGTATCGAAGAATATACTGTTCCATACAAATATATTAGATGATATTATAATGTCAACCCTTAATTATGTTCCCCAATCTATAGACATATATACAATACATAGTGGGCTTTGGGGGGGGGGGTGCTTGAAAGAATGTTGAATGCTAAGAAGATTATAGTTACAGCTAAGTGATAAATAAAATGTGATAATAGAAATTGCATACGTGCCTTTCATGTCTATGGTGGGGCTTATTATTTGGCTAACTAATAAGATAATAAAATTACTTATTTATTAGTCTGTCCTACCTCAGGCAGAACACAATAGACAAGCATATCAAAGACATGATTTAAGGATATCTCACAAATGTGTGTGTATACTTTGGTTTCTTACCACTTGGTTACCACATCTGATTCTACAAATTTAACTTCTGTAAAAGACTGAAACAATACATTTCTATCATACAAATCATGATAGTTCACATCTTTTAGCCAAAACTTAATAACAAACAAGTTCTTATGTTTTTCTCCAAATGTTTTTGCCCAAACTAATATACTATTCTTACAAGTTAATTCCCTAAATCATCCAGTATGCTCCCTTCCACCATACAATATGCCAGGGGTGGCCAAACTATGGTTCTTTGAGGACCTGTGGACTTCAACTCCCAGAATTCCTGAGCCAGCTATGCATGCATGGCTAGCTCAGGAATTCTGGGAGTTGAAGTCCACAGGTCCTCAAAGAACCATAGTTTGGCCACCCCTGCATGCTATTGAACAATATATATTCGGTGAAATGCATTCTCCTGAATAATGGACCTCCTTATTCCTAGTAACATGATTATACTGATATAAATCACAATGGAGAGGAAATGAGACGTTGCTTACCATTAAGCACAAAAAAAGAAATCTGAGATATTATATATATATATATATATAGAGAGAGAGAGAGAGAGAGAGAGAGAGAGAGAGAGAGAGAGAGAGAGAGAGAGAGAGAGAGAGAGAGAGAGAGAGAGAGAGATGATAGGTAGGTAGGTAGATAGGTAGATAGGTAGATAGATAGATAGATAGATAGATAGATAGATAGATAGATAGATAGATAGATAGATAGATAGATAGGTAGGTAGGTAGGTAGGGATAGATAGATGAGATAGATAGATAGATAGATAGATAGATAGATAGATAGATAGATAGATAGATAGATAGATAGATAGATATGAGAGAGAGAGAGAGAGAGAGAGAGAGAGAGACAGACAGACAGACAGAAAGACAGACAGACAGACAGACCAATCTCAAACATGGGTGAAGCTGGATTCATGTCATTATTTGAAATACGTATTTGTTTTTGTTTCTGTACCTTCAACAGTGTTCATTCCTGAAAGCCGCCATGTGGTTTGCTATTGCTGTATTCTTAGGGCTGAGACTTTGGCTGGTCCAAAGTACCCAGTTAGTTTCTGCATCTAATGTGGGACTATAACACAAAGTCTCCCGGTTTCTCCCCTGATGCCTTAAGCACTACACCAAACTGACTCTCTTAAATGTTTGTTTGTTTGTTTGTTTGTTTGTTTGTTTGTTTGTTTGTTTGTTTGTTTGTTTGTTTGTTAAATGTTTATGCTGCCCATCTCCCCTGTAAGACAACTCTAGGCACTATTGAAGGGAATAAATAAATGCATAAAATAACTGTAAACAACACATGGATTCCCACATTCACTCTCTGTCACATCAATTAAAACTAAAAGAGAATAAGGGAGTTGAAATCTTGGAAAAGGAACTACAGCTAGACAAAACCAATAATCAGACCGATTTAAAGTTTTTATATTCCAAAAGTCAGAGCATGCAAATCTATTTTTCTTTTAATACAATTGTGTACTTTTCCAAAGAGAACACCGAAATAATCAAGAAGCATATAAAAACATGAAACCGAGAGAGAACAAATAATCAAAGTAAATAGAAAAATGCATGCATTCCAACAAATATTCCCTGTAACTATCAAGGTGGTTACTGATTTAGATAGAAGGAAAGTGAAACATGGGAGGAATTTTCTTTAGATGTTTTCCATATAGGATTTCCTCAGTTCCTGGCAATCAAATTGGTCATAGATTTTTACATGATAAAAGGAATCTGTGGAACTAATCCTAGAAACCTCTTTCTGTTTTCTTGCATTATACCTCCAGGCACAGAAGAGACAAAATGCTTCATTTGCATCCTTAAACATTAGAAACTGAGAATGAACCTTTTCAACTGCAAATGTTATTGCATCTACATTTCCAGAAAGGCGGAAGGGGGGAAGGTTACAGAGTCTACTCAGGTTTATGTTAACTCCTCTCTTTTTTAGTATTACTGATCAATACAAAGAGAAGGCAGAAGCAGCAAAGCCTTAAGAACTCCAACTTTTTTCTCCCTAAAGAAAAAAGAAGAAAGAGATAGAGGGAACATGAAGGATGATAAGCTGAAGAAAGAGGAAATGACCAAAGTAAAAACAGCAAATATTAACCATGGTAATAGTTTTTCTTTTCTGATAACATTTGGCCAAGATTTGCTTGTGTATAATAAAAAATAGCAATAAAGATTAGACCAGACTGAATTAAAAGCATTTGTGTGAATAAAAAAAATATCACATACCAAACTTGAAACTTAACAGCATAGAAATGACAAAGAGTAGCTTCAAGACTATTCCATAGACACTTTTTGTTCTTGCAATTATAAAATGCTACCCTCAAATTCACTACACTAGATTCTGTTGAAATAGCTTGGAGGTAGTATAGCAACATCAAAGAATTTTTAGGAATTGGCTCAATCACAAAATTATGACATCTCCTATAGATTAAGTTCAACTCTTGGTCACTTCACATCCATGTATTTCCATTACAAAAGCAAGGTCCTATGACACAGGAATGCAATTAGGACTGGACAAATGTGCCACTTTTACCATTAACAGAGGAAAAACAATGAAAACTGGAGGAATCAAATGCCCTATAGCACTTAGCAATAGCACTTATTGCTCCATAGTGCTTTATAGCCCTCTCTAAGCAGGGCAATATGTCAGCATATTGTCCCTCCAACAATCTGGGTCCTCATTTTACAGACCTCAGAACGATGGAAGGCTGAGTCAACCTGTCAGGATCAAACTCCAGGCTGTGGGCAGAGTTAGTTTGCAATACTACATTCTAATCACTGCACCACCAGTAGATATAACATCAAGAATCTGGATGAAGACAATCACTGCAAATACCTGGCCATCCTTCAAGCTGACAACATCAAGCACACTGAAGTCAAGAAGAAGATTAAAAGTGAATACATCAAGAGAGGAAGATCTTAAAACCCAAATTCATCCATGTAGCAATGTTGACAGACTCTATTTACCAAGGAGTATAGACAGACATGGAATTTTGCAAGTATACCAGTCCGCTGAACAAGAAGAATGGGCATTGGAAGAATGTCTGAAAGGCAGTGAAGAAGATGCCATGAAAGCTTAACTAAACACTCAAGGGACCAAACTGGCCTGCAAGAAAGACCAAATGAAAAATAGAAAAGAGGCATGGCATTATAAAGTATTACATGGCCAGTATATATTTTTAAAAAACCTAGCAGGCAAAGCAGATAACAACAAGACTTGGCAGTACAATCCCAAAACATTTGGAGCACTACATGAATTATCATTGGCATTGACAAAATCATTATCAGTTAATTGCAAAAAGCAGCTTTACTTAAAGACAGCTTACATCTTGCAGTGATACCTTTAACAGCATCAAACAAATTTGCCTAACCTAGGTCCTTGTGTTGGTGCCATTCCAACTTCTGGTATTTGACTTGGCAAATTGACTGTTTATAGCAATAGCATTTAGACTTGCATACTGCTTACCGGTATATATCCCAACAATCTGGGGTCTCATTTTACCAACATCGGAAGGATGGAAGGCTGAGTCAACCTTGAGCCGGTGAGACTTGAACTGTCTGCCGAACTGCTGCTTATGTGAACTGGATGACTGTAGTATTTCATCTAAATCAGAGACACAGGCAGAATTCCTGAGCTAGCAGGAACTATAGCAATAGCAATAGCAATTAGACTTATATGCCGCTTCATAGTGCTTTACAGCCCTCTCTAAGCGGTTTACAGAGTCAGCATATTGCCCCCAACAATCTGGGTCCTCATTTTACCAACCTCAGAAGGATGGAAGGCTGAGTCAACCTTGAGCCGGTGAGATTTGAACAGCTGAACTGCTGAACTAGCAGTACCCTGCAGTGCTGCATTTAAGAACTGCACCATCTCGGCTCTACCAATGTCCTATCTGACAATTTGAAGAATCTTGCTCAAATGTGGCTGTAACACTACATAGCACCATTTTGGATTGTGCATTTTGGATTAGAAGAAAATGTATCAATCAAAACGTAAAGCATATGAATAAAATCCAAGTAGTTAAATGTACGATCTGAAAGAATGACACACAATAGTGCATTCCTTTGCATAGTTATCTGAAAACAAGTCATTCGGATAAAGGAGTGTTTCTTGCAGAGAACTAATAGTAGAAAAGAAAATACAAAAAGAAAGAAATATTCTGGATTATTGTAATGTGTTGTGCACACAAGATTTGCTTTTAATTCTGTGTCTAACATTACTAAATTATAACTTTTTAGATGAAAACGGAGATTATTTCTCTCCACTCAAAAAAAAAATCTTGTAATGCTTGCAATTTTACTGAGATTTGCTCACTAGTGGTGAGGTTGAGCTTGGATTACTGAAGTCATGATGATTCAACTTTAGATAGACTTCATTTTACTTTTATTTTGTTATTTAGAACTACATAGTGCTGTTTCTAATAATCATTTCAATGCTTGACAAACTCTAAGGTTCATTGCTCCTGTACATTTTTCAAATTATTAGCTTCTTAATGCATATGGCTTTAATTTACCTCCTACTGACACCCTTAAATGGTTTTCAAGAATTTTGAAAGTAGAACTACTATAGTTATTCTCCACACTTGGCCTTGATCGCTGACACTGAATATCTTAAGTAGTTTCTACAATTAATAGGATGGATGTTCAAACACTTCTACTGCAAAAGCTCAAGATTCCCTTAAAAATAGATTTGTATTTGGATTCCTGTAGTGTGTTTGCTCCATTTATTTCTAATGAGTTCCCAGAAGCATCGGAGACAGCTTCTGTTTTGCAAAAAATAAAAATCAGATGTTATTATCTATTAACATTGCAGATTTTTTTAGTCTTCAATATGTATAAAATGTGACCACTGTCATTTGAAGAAGAGTTTTTAACACTAAATCAGGTAAGTAGCACAATCCCTCTTTCCCTAATTATTCTTACCGATAATAATGTATGATGCATTATACTTTATTCCAATGCTTCATAATTAAGGCATACAGTGGTGTTTAAAAGTTTGTGAACCCTTTGAATTTTCAATATTTCTATTGACCTGCAATGTTCTCTTTTCTCCCCGCAAGAGCTGAAACTAGAAAACGAGAAGCCAATTAACAAATGAATCAAAATTGGCATGTGGCTAAAGTATGTGAACTTTTCATTTCAATACGTGACGTGCCCCTCTTGGGCATCAATAACTGCAACGACATTTTCAATAACTGTTGAACAATCCTGCACATTTGGCTTAGAGCAATTTTAGCCCACTCCTCCTTACTAAACCGCTTCAGTTCAGGAATGTTGGTAGGTTTCCTCACCTGAAAGGTCCATTTCAGGTCCTTCCACAATATTTCTATAGAATTAAGGTCTTTGACTTGGCCATTCCAAAATATTAGCTTTCTTCTGCTTTAAACATTATTTGGTCATAAAATCATGGTCTTGCTGCATGATCCACTTTCTCTGGAGTTTCAGTTCATGAAGAGTTACTCAAACTTTTTCCTGTAGAATTTGCTGGTACAATTCAAAATTCGTAGTTCCATCAATGTCAGCAAACAATTTTTTTGTTTTGGGGTTGTTGTTTTTTGTGCCTTCAAGTCAATACTGCCTCTTGGTAAATTATCTGGACAAATCCCTGCAATTTTCCTGACAAGATTTTGTGGGAGTGGTTTGCCATTGTCTTCTTTCCAGGACTGAGCAAGTGTAACTAACTCCAAATCACCAACCTGCTTAATGGCCAAAGCAGGTCCAGAACTCACAGGCTCCTATTCTGGTGCCTTCACCACTATACCAAACTGGCCTGCTGAAAGTGCTTTTATTATCATTCAGTAGCAGTTGGAAAAGTGCACTGGTAGAATTCCTGTTTCCTCCTAGAAGCCTAATTAATTTGAGGATACAGGATTACCGTATTTTTCTGAGTATAAGACACACCTTTTTCCTCCCTAAAAGTGGCTGAAAATTTGGGTGCGACTTATACTTCGAATGTAGCTTTTTTCCAGCCCTAACTAGGTGCTAACAGATCTTCCCAGCTCTTACCTTGCAGGCTCTTTCATTGTTACTCTCTCCAAAGAATGTTTTTCCAGCCCTAAGTCTTTGCAGGTTTTTTTTTCATTGCTCTACTTGCTCCAAAGAAGTTTTTTTTCTAGCCCTAACCAGGTGCTAACGATCTTCCCAGCTCTTACTGGCTTGCAGGCTCTTTCATTGTTACTCTCTCAGAAGAAGGTTTTTTTAAGTCCTAACCAGGGGATAAAATAATGTGCTGAAGCTGACCAGACTAAGGATGCTAGCCAGATGAATACCTGGTAGGCAGATTGTTTTCCCCTATTTTCCTCCCCAAAAACTAAGGTGCATCTTATACTCTGAAAAATACGGTAACTTCTCCAGGTTATTACTAAAAAGGTAGCAGTTTTCCAAAGACATGAGTCTTTGATACGATCATGAACTATAATCAACAAGTTCCCATTCATTATGATCTACAAAACTTATAGAGATGAATAATTAATATTTCAAATACAAAACACACTTAATTGAGAGTGACTAAAGTGGTCAAAACTTCAGAATGATTTTGATTAGAAAGCAAAGTTTGCTTCAAAAGTACTCTGACGCACAGCAGGTATCACTAAGACTTTTTTGAACCACTGATGTAGCAATAGCAATAGTATTTAGACTTATATACTGCTTCACAGTGCTCTACTGCCCTCTCTAAGCGGTTTACAGAATCAGCATATTACCCCAACAATCTAGATGAATAGGAAGTGACACAATTGATAGACTTTGAGAAATTACTATAGGCGGATATGCTACATTTAAAGAAAGTAATTTAAAAAGTATTAATTTGAATATTCTAGTCCTGATGTTGAAGTCAATGCATCACCTGAAACCATTACCGCAAAAGCTTGATTTGATGCAACAGACTACACATGCAATAAATCAAATTTACAGCGGTATACATTGTTTGCCTGATGACATTATTAAACATCAATTGTGCAAATGACATAATGTGTGTAGTATGTGTAGAATTGCCATTCAAATTGCTTAAATTGAAGTAAATGAAGTCATTGGCAGTATTTGCACAACATCATACATATGACATAAATTGTCACAATGACATACTTTTGCATTCAATAAATATTTCAATCCACTAAAAGGCTTTACAGTACTTCTACATTATAATTTTAGACATTAAATAAAAACTCAAAAAAGTTTAATATGTGCAATTTTGAGAAATTAACACCTATAGTGAATATTAATTAATACAGTATGTCAAATCATACAAAAGTTTAAGGAGAATTTAAATAAAGGAACAACTTATGGGGTATCACTGTTCAAAGTCTGAAGCCAATTCCCATTATATACAAGGAAACAGTATATTCTCATACTCAGATTTTAAAGAAATTGAAATGAGATGATGAAAGATACAACATTTATTTCAAAGTCACTATTTTCCAGCATGAGAATGACTGTGAAAAAATAATAACCTCCCTAATTCAACAGAAGGGATGACCAAGGTCAATTGTATGAGAATTCATATGTGGACCTGGTCTTTCGTGCCTGACAAGGGCCTCTTGGTGAGCCAAGAGACAACAGTACAAGGCTTTTGTCCCATGGAGAGTATTGTTGGAAGTAGGTGAAAACATTCCCATATCCAGGTTCTTTAGTTGTTATACCAAATGTTAGTATATCCTTCTATTTGACAAATGGTAACTTCTCAAGTCAATCCTTCTTGATGCTAGAACAATAGAATATGGGTCAATGGACTAGGGGCAGGTATGCCAACAAAATCATGCTTCCTGCAATTTGGCAGTTCGAATCTCACCGGCTAAAGGTTGACTCAGCCTTCCATCCTTCTGAGGTCGGTAAAATGAGGACCCAGATTGTTGGGGGCAATATGCTGACTATGTAAACCATTTAGAGAGGGCTGTAAAGCACTGTGAAGCGGTATATAAGTCTAAGTGCTATTGCTATTGCTATTTTTTTCATAATATGGGCTTGTTTTTAAAAATCCCTCTGTATTTTAAATTTGAATAAACATTTCTTAAATAACTTTGTTTAAACTTGAATCTTTTTCTTCTATAGTTAGGTACACAATAAACAACTCTGACTACATAACCTTCTCTTTAAATGTGATTATTGCTTGTTGCTCCAACTATTATTACTATCCTGTGGACGTGTTAATAAGTCTCATGAGTGACAGATAGAAAAGGTCATAAAATAGTTAAAAGCATCAGCAAACTATGACTATGACTGATTACTATAATCTCACTCAAAAATCCTAACAAACCATCCAGATTTTTTAAAATTGTTTTAGCTCTAGAGCTTTTGAGTTTTGTTTTTAGTATTAAGCAGCAACATGTTAATCAGCATAGATCAAACACTGGTATGATTAGGATTGTGTGGGTGAGAAAAAACACCACCTCTAATTTATAGAAGCAATAGGAAGAACCCAAAGATAAGCGTCCAGAATAAATAGTACAAACCTTTATTAACAGTTTAAAAAAGGGAATGCCCCATACCCTGCCTAGAAACAAGGCTAGCAGCAAACCTAAATTTCTTCTCATCAGGAGGAGCCAGCAATCAGGATAGGTTTGTCCTCGTCCTGTCAGCTTCGAGGACCGAGTCTTTTAAACTTTGACAGGATCCACCTATCCCAGTTCTGACGAATCCGAAGTGTAGACTTGGTTGTGGCACATATAACGGCATATACAGTACTGTGGACTCCCATCCATCTGTAGTCAAGACAATCTGATCACAGTGCAAAGCAAATTCATCGGCAAGGCTGAATATAATCCGCCCTGTAGTGGTGTATGTAATATGAGACGTTGATTGATTCAGGACCGATCAGTACTACTGCCACCTCACACACACAATTAGGGAGGGTACTGATTGCTGGGCCCTGAAAGAAACCGTCTGTGGGCTAGAGAACAAGCGCTGAGGGAAAGAGATAGTCTCCGATTGGCAAGGCAATTATGAGGAGCTCGCTACGCAGGTCTGCGAAGCCCCAAATGAATCAGTGCTGGTAAGAAACTGAGCTCCTCAGCGTCAGAGCAAGCTCAAATGATGCGAGACAAATTCCGATCTGTTGGCTGATGGCTGAGATTTGCGCCAGAGCAAGCTCGAATGGTGCTCGAAGAATTTAACAAACGGGCTGTTGTAATCTTCAGCCAGAGCAAGCTCAAATGGCGCTCGGAAAGGTGGCAAGAGAAGGATCATGCTAATCCTAACTGTGGGCTACCATTAGCAATTGCTCGCACCAGAGCAAGCTCAGATGGCGTCTTAGAGCACCGCGAATTAAGGGCCCAGCTCTCTCTCTCTCTCTCTCAGGCCGCTTTTTTTGTTGTGCCATTCAGGGGAATAATGTCCCTTACGAAAACGGACAGCGCTGGATTGACGGGGAGCCTCGGGCTGCAGCCCCCTCCCCCCGTCCGAGGCAGATCTGGCCAATGCCATGAGATCAATGCCACCGTTTGCCACCTACCCTGCCCTTCAAGTTATTCGATGTTCGGAATGATTAGAAAGCACTGTGGTTGAACGGAGAGCTGAAAGATTCCTCAGTTAGACCAAAAAGGCAATGACACATGGAGCCAACCGTTGGGATGGGAGTCCTGTGCCACGTCCTGTCTCGCTGAGGACCGAGTCAGAAGAGAGAGCAATTATTGTCATGGATGTTAATAATGGAGCCATCAATGATTTCCATCAGCAGACATTCCTTGGCTATCAGGATCCATAATATGCCCAACCCAACTGACCAAATTGAATGGGTAGAAACAACTGGAAGAAGACGGTCCTTTGGATAACTTGTTTACCAAACCAGAATTAGATTAGATGTTGTCTGATTGTATATTTCTGAAGCTGCAATAAATAAACATATTATTAAGCTGTTGTTGCTCATCCATCAACATCAATGAAGACCTCAACACCATATTTTTTGTTTTGTTTTTATGACATTAAGATTAGATATGGTATGTCTGAAATGACTGTTCAGACAAATCCAGGCAAACAATGCTCTCACATGTTGGACAGACATGTGTAGGCACTGCAGTTGTTGCACTAATGGCTCTGGTCTTACTTATGTTGTGCTTTAGCAGTGCATCTTTTTTCATAAGCTTGATAGCCCTTGTGGATGAGGTCATATCAGGTAGGTCAGTTTTATTCCAGCACGTTCCAGGTGGTTGTGTTTATATCAAGCAGCTTCAGAGAAGCATTAAGTTTCTGGTCTTCTGAATACATGTTTTATTGCTATTTAAACTGCTCAGAATTCATGTGGGTTTGGTAGAATGGAAATACCAAAATAAATAAATAACAAAGGAAATTGTGTATATCTAGTTTAATGAAAAGAAGGACTAAAGGAGACGTGATAGCAATGTTCCAATACCTAAGGAGAATAGAATAGAATAGAATAGAATAGAATAGAATAGAATAGAATAGAATAGAATAGAATAGAATAGAATAGAATAGAATAGAATAGAATAGAATAGAATAGAATAGAATAGAATAGAATAGAATAGAATAGAATTCTTTATTGGCCAAGTGTGATTGGACACACAAGGAATTTGTCTTTGGTGTGTATGCTCTCAGTGTACATAAAAGAAAAGATACATTTGTCAAGAATGGTTGTCATAGGGTTCAAGTAGTTGCCACAAAGAAGAGGGGATCAACCTATTCTCCAAACCAAAGCACCTGAAGGCAGGACAAGAAGCAATGGATGGAAGCTAATCAAGAGAGAACCAACCTCAAATTAAGGAGAAATTTCCTGACAGAACTATTAATCAGTGGAACAACTTGCCTCCAGAAGTTGTGGAGAGATTGCACAACCATTTGTTTGAAATGATACAGGGTTTCCTGCATGAGCAGGGGGCTGGACTAGAAGACTTCCAAGGTCCCTTCCAACTCCGTTATTATTTTGTTATTCTGAAATCCTTTCACTGATGTCTTTGAACCCTTTGAATGGCCCTCCATGATCAAATCAATGTGAGGACACAAGACAGTAAGTTATGTCAGAAGTAATTGTAACTAGAACTTAGATAAGGGTTCATTCTTGTTCAAACACAATTTATTTTTCACATCCATGTAAAAATTGACCACTTTTTCTGAAATATAGTTAATAAACATATTGTAATATTTTTCTATGTAGACAATGCATCAGCTCTAATACAGATCCACACGTCTAAACAGAGTATTGAAAGCTCTGGCTCACTTTTGTAGGATTACTGTGTTCAATTTTAATAAAAAGTGATGAACTTTCCGATAAAGTTTTTTTAAAATTATGTTAGTATACAGTATTAAAAGACAACATAAAGCAGGTAAAATGCTGTGTTTTCTTATTCTTTTCTGGAAATGCAAAATGAGGACAAGGCACTGACATAACTCCCAAAGGGATCCAAGTCAACCCATGCATCAATTTTGTAAAATCTAAAAAGGTTGAAATCTCTAAGAAAGTTATTTCAAATAATATAATGCATTACTTGTGTTTTATAATAATATACTTTAAAAAGAAAGATATTTCAGGCTGTTAAATGATTTCCTAATGCAGCACTCTACACAGAACAATACTGCTATATTTTATTTATTATTTCAATACTGATATATGTTGTCAATAAAATATAGTTAATTTGATATTTTCAGACAAAAGGCAATGGTATTTTATAGATATCTCCTATAGCAGGAAAATATATCTAGCTTATGCAAACATTTGAAAAAGAAAGACAAAACCATATTGAAAAAAAGGAATATTTTTTCAGATCATTAATTTTGTGCTAATTCAGTACTTTATTTTTATTCACTACTTCAATTTCAAAGTTGCTTAACTCCAAAATGACTCTTAGTGGTTTATTTAGAAAAAATAAAAGCAACATATGTATATCTAAGAAAAAAAACAAAGAAACTTCTGTGTTGTTCAGATCAATTAAAAAAATAATAAAGCCGTGCCAATGATTGTCACAAGCAGTAATGCCAAGATAGGCGTGCTCAGATCATCAGTATCATACCCTGTCAACACGATATTCCTCCAGTTCATGCCATTTGTCTTCTGCATGATGTGTACGCCATCAAATTAAACATGCTACCACAAGCTAGTACCATCAAGCCAAATAGGAGAATCAAGTCCCAGAGCAAGAATTCTGCAGGATCTCTAAACTTTATAATTTGATCCCAAGGCGCTGCAAAGCTTATTAAATCTTTTGTTTCTTCAATTCTCATAACAGACTTTACTTAGGGGGGGCAGGGGGGGAGAGGATTGAGTAAAGAGAAGCAGCCTAGTAGACATTGCTCTGTTGTCTTGCTTTGTCTCCAATAAGCTGGAGTTCCACATTCTGAGAAGGATTAGCGGGAGAGAAAAGTTAAGGAGGATGGCTATAAAAGTAGTAACAAAAGGAGATTTAAAATAGGATATCCCACCTGCCATAATTTTATAGGCTTTATCTTTCTATTCTCATAATTCTCCATGCAACACTAATCAGTTATCTATTGGAAACTTCAGGATCTACTGAAAAGCCTGGCAGGGTATTTGGCTTTCAATTCTTCTACTCTGTTTATTCTCAATACAAGTATGTTCAACAGCCTTAGAAAAAGCCCTTGAACAAGAACAGTCACTTAGCAATGAAATGTAAATTACTGACATGGGCTGCAGCTTGGACTTGCCACTGCTAATGAGTGCAGTAAAAAGGGAAACTGCAAGCTAGATTACTATAACCTTTTCACTTAACCCTGTGTGTACTGAAAGGTACAATTCAGCCCATATCAAGACATTTCACACAGCAGCTTTTTATTTATTCCAGTAATTCATATAATGACTGCTCATCAGATCCTTGGTGGATTACAATATTATAACATTAAAACACGACATAACAAACAAACAAAAAATAAAAAAAAAACATGTTAGTTGCTGTCCCCCAATTAAGTCTTCCTCTCTATATAGAAAAAGACTGGTCTTCACCACTTCTGAAGGGTAAAAGGAGAGCAAAGTTGATCGAAGGCACCAACCTGTTGTGGAGCAAGGGGGATACCCCAACTCTCTTGATCGCTTAAGGAGTGGGTATTGGCTGCCTTCTATTCTGGCTATAGAGTATAGAATGGATATGTGGTCCAGAAATAAGGATACAAGCCATAAGAGGCTAGATAAGCAATCATCATTAGCTTGACGCCTACCAGGAACCACTGCAGTCTCTTGTCAAATAGGCATTATTCTGCTGAACATACATACACACATTCTAATTAATGCATATCCTTGAATTCTGTGCCAGCTACAGATTTTGGCTTATCTAGGGCAGCTTGACATAAAGTAAAAGACAATAGTCTGAGGGATGACAAGAGCATAGATCACTGTTGTTCGGCATTACTTGATCCAAGAAACAATGCAACTAGCAGACAAATTAGAGCGGGCCAAATACTTTTCTGGCGATAGCCTTCATCTGTTCTTCTAGCAGAACCTCTAGGTCAGTGATGGCGAACCTTTTTTGGTTCACGTGCCAAAAGGGGGGGGAATGTGGGGGATCACGTGTGTGCGTGCCCACACTAATTCCATGCACCCCCGCACATGCATGCATGACCCCCCTGCTCCCAGCATGCAATGGCACGCCCATTTTTCACTCTCCCCAGGCTCCAGAGCCTTTCTAGGAGCCTGGGGAGGGCGAAAACGGCCTCTGGAGGCTGGAAACAGCCTCTTTCCCGACTCCCAGTGGGCCCAGATGGCCCAAAAATCAGCTGGCTGGTGCACACGTGCACGCCGGACCTGAGCTCGCGTGCCCACCGATATGGCTCCGCGTGCCACTTGTGGCACCCGTGCCATAGGTTCGCCATCACGGCTCTAGGTTGTGCATCTGTTTCTTCAGAAGTACAATCCTACCCAGAGCAATTTATGTAATGTGCATGGTCACAACAGTAAGTCTGCCTTGCTGGGATTAAGTCTTTATGTTCTGTCCACAGAGACATTCCACCAGTCATTGCTTCTAGCCACTAGGTAAAGACTTCTGCCATATCTCCTGCAGAAGAGTCTGGCCAAAGCCATGGAGGAGGAAAGCAAGGATGGTTACATAAACATCATAAATATCAGCTTAGTTCTAAAAAGAGAGGAGGAATCAGAAAGAAAATCAAACATTGATTCTCTTCGCTGTAAGGAGGGTGGGGGAGGAGGAATAAATTCTTTGATGATTAGAAGATTCTGAGGAATCTTTCAAGATTCTGTTGTTGTCCTTGCAAAAATAAAAGTAGAGTTCTAGTAATCCTTTTTGCATTTTGTTTCTTGACCTGTCTACCAGATAGGGATGACACCTCCTGCTTGGTGGGATGAGAGAGAATAAAACTGGTACTATCAGCATATTGATATTTAACACAAACCAACAAATTACTTTCCCAAACACCTTCAAGTAAATGTTAAATAAGATGGAGTCTCTAGGGCTCTCATCACAGAACTACCCAAGAGCTCAATCCATCTCTTAACTTGTTGTTACAGGAAGAAGAAAAAAATCAACAGCATTATGTAGGCTGCCTAGAGTTGCACAAAATAAAAGTGGGATATAAATCTAGTATCAGTCAATCAATAAGTGAATCCTCTCTTGCTCCAAAAGCACCAACTGGAATGGCACGCTTTTGAAGGACTAGAACAACTATAAAGCAATATCTCTAATCCCAAATTCTGTAACAACATATCTCTGCTCACAAGTAAGCTTCACTAGATTCAATCAAGCTTATTTCCAAATAAGTATGTGCAAAATTGCATTTGCAGATAAAATAGCAGTTGGCTGCATTATCAAATCCTAAAGACAACCCGCTGAATCAAATATGTCCTCTTCTTTTGTTGGCTATATAATTATCTTGTCTGAAGTTATTGTGTACTTACCTTCCTCCTCAAAGGAAACAGGACAAAGACAATTTAAAGATTTTTGAACATAGTATTTTAATCTGAGTCTTCAAATTTAAATGTACTTTATAAAAGACACCAAAAGGACATGAGTTAAATGGGGGGGACTGAAGTATTTAAGTTCTTCAAACTTTAGACCAAAAGATGTGATTTGTATTTTTGAAGATTAAGATGGTTACAGAAACTATTTCCAGCTTCAGCTGGAAATCATTATCCTCTGATTATGTAAATTTACTTTCTATGCAATAATTTAGCTTTTAACTTTATCTTAGACATTTAATTCTAAAATCAGTGTCCAGCATTGTACATTTATGTATATAATTCAGATTCCAATATTTGGAATATTTATCCTACAGCCATCTTTTTTGAAAATAGGCAATATATTTCCTGTATTATAAAAAGATGTTCTAAGCTAGCAGATCCATAAGATATATGTAACGGTTTGGTATCAGAAGGGAACTGAGTAATAGTTTTCTTATTACACTTCGCAAGATAGAGGCCTGCACAGACTAAGATTTAAAGTAGAATTAGGGTCTATTGCTTCTTCTGAGAGGGATCTCCAACCAATCATGAATGGGACTAAATCCATGCTGCATAAATGGGTCAGCCCCTTCCTTCTTCCTGCTCATCACTTCTTTGTATCAGAGATCTGAATGGAAATTGTAGGAAGGTTTTAAAATTGGGCTCAGGGCCAAAAATAGAACTGATGGATTCAATTATTATATATATATATATATACACACACATATATACCTTGGTTAAGAAAAATAGTTCTATAATTTAAAATCATTTACATATATGCTTGTGCCAACTATACTCCAAGTTATATTTCAGTATGATAAGTTGTACACAAAACAGGGAACTAATGAAGGTACATATGGACATATATCCATGCTTCTCCAATGAAGTAACTTGAGTGTAAGAAATAATTCTTACAAAAAAAATAGATCGTAAAACCATAAATAAAAGAAATCTGATTTTCTTCATTTATAGAGAAATGAAAAATCCTATTGACATATAGCGCTACTTGTCACTTTATGACATACAAATGAATATCCAAGAATAAAATGAATCCTGGCTTCATTGCTAAAAATTCGGCCAAGAATACTGTCACCAATCTTACAATCCAAATCCTGAAAACCACCAGATTGCTAGGAAATGAGCCAGGGGGAAATAATGATTGCAAAATTGCCAAATTTGGCAGCTACATAGAACATAATAGCTTCACAACAACAGGAACAAATGCTTTTGTTTCATTGTTTTATATTTAGGGAAATTGCCAACTAATGCCAGCCCTGGGACAGTGTAGTGGGAAAACCATTTGCTTCAGAATAAAAAATACTTTCTATGAAAGTTCAAAGCATCCAACTTCACACCTTCTTTTCTTCAATAAAAAAGAGGGTCAATTTTTAGTATAATAAATTGGTTATTCAAATAAAGACTACACGTTGCATTAAAATGACAAGTTACTGCTTGGAAGCCAATTTAATGGATCAACTCATTCTACATTTAAGAATGGGGAGAAGCTTAGTAAAACTACAAGAAAACTCCTACTAGAATTAGATTTTCATTTGATGAGGGAGTAAATTTCATAAATAAATCCTTGTTTCATTAACAAGTAATATGTTCTTATTTTGGGGGACGGGGAGCTAAAACTGAGCTAAGATAAATCCTTTCCACGTTTCAAAGCCAGAGCAAAGGACACAGGTCAGAATATATAAGCAGAACCAAAGCTGGGAAGCCGTTCCTCCTTTTTCACTGTGATTATTATATTATGCCAACATATGTTATTTATATTTACACAGTCAATGTAAACTCCAAGAAAACAGTATTTCCAATAAGGGCAGCAACGAAACAAAATTTAGTTACACCTAGTAAACTATAACTATTTGAAATACAATTCATCATCAGGGGCAGCCAATCTACCCAAGGCAAAAACGAATATACAGTATTAGCATATCATTGCATCTTGACATAAAGTTATGCAGGATGCAACTCATAAATATAAAAGCAACGGATGAACTAACAGGGTTCTTCCTAATTTTTCTAAGTGCCCCCAATGCTGTGCACTTATTGCTGCTTCACATTACAAACATGGACCCACCATTTTTACATAGCACTACTTCCAGGCCTAATTATTATCATGGTGTGAGGTGCACTAGCCTTTTAACATACATAAGAAGCACAGCGTGGTCATTTGGTAGAGTAATGTATGCATTTTCTCTCCCAATTCCCAAACATCACTAGGGAGAACTCTTCAAATTAAAAAAGCAAACATATGCAGCAGATTATTATGTATAAGCCCCTTGGACATTCAAGTATTAGGCATTTAGAAGCCACCTCAAGTTTCTGCATAAGTGTACAGATTTCCATTATCTTTTAATATCCCCTAAAAGAAAACTGCCTCTTGGTGCAAGTATGCAGAACTGTCTCTGTTGAATATCTTATTAAGTACTAAAGACTATGAATGAAAAGGTGTGCACATTTAAATAGGACTCTGAATGTTTTTAAAAGGATATTAGGTATTTTATGGGCTGAAAACACTCTACACCCTCCTGTCTTATAAAAACATGTGGATACCTGAAGCTCAGCATGAGAAAAGGATGGGACACAAAGTGCACCTTCATGAGTACATAGCTTGCTTCAGCTCTGGTAAACTGCAGATTACAATAATGCATTTTATGCACTATGCCTCTAAAAGCTATACAGTATGCAGTTCCCAGATTACCAACTGGGCCTTGGAGTTATAGTTACATTATATCTATGCTTTCCGACTGAATTATTTCCAAACTGCGGCAAATCAAAATGCTGGGTTTTGATCACTGAAGCTGCTTATAATGTATAATCAGTGTATCTGAGGAATTATTTTTTTGTTTGTTTGTTTGTTTTGTTTTATTGGCCACCCATCTTACCATAGGGTAACTCTGGGCGACTCTCTCTCTCTCTCTCTCTCTCTCTCTCTCTCCCCCTCCCTCCCTCCCTCCCTCCCTCCCTCCATATATGTATGTATGTATGTATGTATGTATGTATGTATGTATGTATGTATGTGTATATATATATATATATATATATATATATATATATATATATATATATATATATATATATATATATATATATATATATATATATATATATATATATATATATATATATATATATATATAGGTCTTTGGGTATTCGAGTTTTCTCCCGCGTGAAATTGGAAGTGTCTTCGCAACGTTTCGATGAAGTCTCATTCATCATCTTCAGGCTGGTGTCTTCTGCTTCCTGCTTCTAGGAGCAATGTACTAACCTAAGAACACCCCCAGCCAATCAGAGCACAGCTAACCCCCCAGCCAATCAGAGCACAGCCAAGCCCCCAACCAATCAGAACACACCTCCAACCAATCAGAACACAGCCAAGCTCCCATCCTATCAGTTCAAACCTCCACTGGCAGTTAAAAGGAAGAAACAGCAGCAATCTCACATTGCTCCTAGAAGCAGGAAGCAGAAGACACCAGCCTGAAGATGATGAATGAGACTTCATCGAAACGTTGCGAAGACACTTCCAATTTCACGCGGGAGAAAACCCGAATACCCAAAGACCTACATACAAACACCCGCGAAAACCTCAGAAAACAAATATATATATATATATATATATATATATATATATATATATATATATATATATATATATATATATATATATATATATATATATATATATATATATATATATATAAATCTATCTAACTACCCAGCTACCTACACCTATACCTATATCTTTATCTATATATCTTTATCTATATATCTTTATCTATATATCTATATATCTATACCATAGATAAAACATAAATAATTAACATTAACATTAAAACGGAGGGCAGGGGCAGAGTGGTGGGAGGTGGGATTAGTCCATCAACTACCTCCACTTTGCTGTTCCCACATTAGGGCCCCAAGTCATTTACTTTTATCAATGTGCACAATATCTCAACAATGATGCCTCTACTATTTAAAGAGGTATGTTACCAGCAGATTATGTCCCTATTTGTAACAACTCCTGATCCTGAATGCTCTCCCTAGAAAAATTGGCCTAGTATCTTCTTTGCTGGCCTTTCAACCCCAAATAGAATGTTACTTTTCTGTTTAATTTCAATCCTTCTAATTGTTTTATGGTAGTATGTGCTACCTGCTCTAACATATGCCAGTGAAACATGGACACTAACTTCACAATCGATACAAAAGCTACAAGTGACGCAAAGAGCCATGGAAAGACATGTGCTCGGCATTACAAGACAAGATAGACTTGTACATCAATTAGAGAACAAACAAAAGTGCACGATATCATCAAGAAAGTAAAAGAATTGAAATGGAAATGGGCTGATCACATAGCAAGAAGAACTGATGGCAGGTGGACCAAGGCAGTCATAGAATGAATCCCACTTGATAAAAAGCATCCACAAAAGAGACCTAAAACAAGATGGATCGACGACATCAGCAAGTATTGTGGGCCCAATTGGCAAATGAAAGCTCAGGACCATATTGACTGGAAACATACGAAGAGGCCTTCATCCTATAGTGGCTAGACAATGGCTAAAATGATGATGATGATGATGATGATGATGATGATGATGATGATGAATTGTTTTATGGATCCTTTATGGATGTTCTACAGCTTCATAACTTTCAGCCACCTTATTGTATCTGACTTCTAATTTTTTTAGCCTAATTTGGAAATTTTAAGGACAATTATTAAAATACTTTTAAATACTTACAGTATTTACTGTATACAGTAACAATGAAATATTTTCTATTTTCTCTGTCACCCGAAGGAAAAACACGAAAACATTAAAAAACTACACACAAGAAAATAACACCAAAAAAATCAGAGTATGACAAGATCTTCAATCCAACCAAAGTAGCCATCAGAGGACCAGACATTAATACCCTGATACACAATACCTCACTTTTGCAAAGTATTGGCAAGATGTTTGTAAAAGCTTACAAAATGAGGCCCAAGCAGAGCATATGCTTCAATTATCTTCTTCTGCTTATGAATCCAATGAATAAGTAACTTTTCTACCGTCTGAATCTTCTCCCACTTTCCTTTAACCCAGATATAGGAAGAAGACAGAAAAAATAGGAAATTAAAATGCCATCAGAAATTAGGATAGAGGAAAATCTTTGGACGGAAAATGACAAAACCCCTCCCAAGTTGCAGTCACATCAATTAAGATAATGAAAAAAGAGGCAGAACAAATATTAGGGAAGATAAATAAGTTTTAGGGGGACAGAGAAAAATTAGATGAAAAATAAGAGAACAGGAAAAATAAATGCATGTAGAAACAAATAATACCGTAGATTTGGATAATAGAAAAGGAGGCTTGGAAAATGAAACAAATATTGTAGTGCAGAAAAGAATAGGGACATACACTATAGGAGGTTAAGGAGATAAATGAAATATATCTAGAGGCAGGCCATTCAGCAGCTGTGCCAAACAAATCTTGAAGATATCAGTTAGTTATAGAATGATCTGTAAAATATTAACTGGATACAGTGGAACCGAGCAGGTATCTAAAATTCTATGTCTCTATTCTGCCAATAGTATACAGTTCCTGCTCCACTAGAGCATAGGTTCCATCTTCATTCAAGCTGATGTGGATATTGCCCTTCCACTGAATGAAGAAGTGCAGTATTTTCCCAGTAGAAAAATAGCTCACATAAATCCTAAATTCTGTACTACAGCAATCCCTAACCCTTCTGGCTCTGTTGACTGGCAATAGCGGTGGCAGGGGGGAGGGGCTGGTTTTGCATGCGCAAGTCAATCCCACAGCTGTGCCAATGGAGCTTCGAGCGCTTGCCCTTCGCTTGCTCGGCCCGGTTCGTATCAGGCTGCAGACCAGGGTTGTGGGCCTCTGCTGTACTAGATGCTTTATAAGTAACTCAAGGGGGTAAAAATATATAATACTCCTTCCTCTTATTTTTTTTCCACAAAAACAACCCTGTGAGGTGGGTTGGTCCACTTTTCTATCATATATTTCCATAATTTAAACTGGATTCACAGGAAAATGTCAGGAAATACGATCAATTTCACTTTCCTGTCCTACTTAAGCATAGCAATAATAATCCATAGATTTGCATTATTGGCATTAAAGTTGCCTTGGAACCCATATACAAGATCCCAGGATCTTCCCAGGATCTTTTATCCCAGGATCTTCCCACTACTTAGATTTCTACAAGTCATCTAACCATCACCAAAAAACAAAAAAAAGGCTGACCCTAAATATATCTGACCCTACCATAAAGATTGTGGGGAACCATGTTAACTTCTCAACACAAAAATTGTGCTTTACAAAGTTTTACGCTAGCTAAATGATCTTTTGCATTGACTTCTTCACTGCTTGGTTCTCTTTTATATTTTAATATTTAAAAAAAAACTAATTTGGAATTTTAATGTTTGCCATTTATCTGGGAATACCCTAAGAAAAAATCTACTACAGCTATAATAACTATTTGATTATAATATAATCCATATTATAACAGATAGCCTCATCATTACACTAAGATCATCACCATGAGACCTTATATAGTGCTAAGAACTGCAGTTTCACCCTATAGCTACTCACTGTGATCTTCTCTGTGATGGAATGGACACCTGGGATATTCGCATTGATATTTGTGATATGCCTGCTATATGAAGCCCACAGTCCTATTCCTAGCTCCTTAGCAGTCAAGACTGCACTAGTGAAATCTGAAAGCAAATGTGCAATTTTTAGTAGCCCAATTTTAAACTTTTTTCACAATTTTTTGTGCCTTAAAGGAAATAATTTGCTTTTGGGAGATCGCCCATTCCCAACTCAAAGACTTAAAAAAAATGTTGCTATAAGATAGCAGTAAAAGTAAAGGTAAAACCAAGCTACTAAATTAGAATAGGATAGGATAGGATAGGATAGGATAGGATAGGATAGGATAGGATAGGATAGGATAGGATAGGATAGGATAGGATAGGATAGGATAGGATAGGATAGGATAGAATTTTTTATTGGCCAAGTGTGATTGGACACACAAGGAATTTGTCTTGGTGCATATGCTCTCAGTGTACATAAAAGAAAAGATACGTTCGTCAAGAATCATAAGGTACAACACTTAATGATAGTCCGGGTACAAATAAGCAATAAAATCATATTAGGAACCAGTCAATATAAATTGTAAGGATACAGGCAACAAAGTTACAGTCATACAGTCATTAGTGGGAGGAGATTAGGTGATGGGAATGATGACAAGATCAATAGTAGTGCAGACTTAGTAAATAGTTGACAGTGTTGAGGGAATTATCCGTTTAGCAGAGTGATGGAGTTCGGGAAAAAACTGTTCTTGTGTCTAGTTGTTCTGTGTGCAGTGCTCTATAGCATCGTTTTGAGGATAGGAGTTGAAACAGTTTGTGTCCAGGATGTGAGGGGTCTGTAAATATTTTCACAGCCCTCTTTTTGACTCGTGCAGTATACAGGTCCTCAATGGAAGGCAGGTTGGTAGCAATTGTTTTTTCTGCAGTTCTGATTATCCTCTGAAGTCTCTGTCTGTCTTGTTGGGTTGCAGAACCAAACCAGACAGTTATAGCGGTGCAGATGACAGACTCAATAATTCCTCTGTAGAACTGTATCAGCAGCTCCTTGGGCAGTTTGAGCTTTCTGAGTTGGCGCAGAAAGAACATTCTCTGTTGTGCTTTTTTGATGACGTTTTTGATGTTAGGTGTCCAATTTAGATCTTGCGATATGGTACAACCCAGAAATTTGAATGTCTCTACTGTTGATACTGTGTTGTCTAGTATTGTAAGAGGTGGAAGTATGGGAGGGTTTCTCCTAAAGTCTACCCCATTTCTACGGTTTTGAATGTATTCAGTTCCAGATTGTTCCCGTCACACAAGGTTAGTTGTTCAACCTCCCGTCTGTATGCGGATTCATCATTGTCTCAAATGAGGCCGATCACCATTGTGTCATCTGCGAACTTCAATAGTTTAACAGATGGATTGTTTGAGATGCAGTCATTGGTATAGAGAGAGAAGTGGAGAGAGCACACAGCCTTGGGGGGGGGGGCTGTGCTAATTGTACAGGTATCTGATGTGATTCTGCTTAGCTTCACCTGCTGCTTCCTGTTTGTTAGGAAGCTTGTGGTCCACTTACAAGTGTGTTCAAGTACCGCTAGTTGGTTCAGCTTAGTTAGAAGTGTGTCTGGAATGATGGTATTGAATGCTGAACTAAAGTCTACAAAAAGGACCCTTGCGTAGGTCTTTGGAGATACAAGATGTTGTAGGATGTAATGCAGAGCCATATTAACAGCATCATCTGTTGATCTGTTTGCTCGGTATGCAAATTGCAGGAGGTCTAGCAGTGGATCCGTGATGGTTTTCAAGTGGGACAGCACTAGCCTTTCAAAGGTTTTCATAACTACAGATATTAGAGCAACTGGTCTGTAGTCGTTCAGTTCCTTGATGGTGGGCTTCTTCGGCACTGGGATGATAGTAGAGCGTTTGAAGCAAGAAAGAACATAGCACAACTCTAGCGATTTATTGAAGATTCAGGTGAAGATGGGGGCCAATTGGTTAGCACAGACTTTTAAGCAAGAAGGAGTTATCTTGTCTGAGCCTGGAGCTTTTCCTGGCGTTTGTCTGTGAAATAGGTCTTGCACTTCCTTTTCTGTGATCACTAGGGGTTGTGAACCCAATGGTATGGGGTCAGTTGTAGGAGGCTTGGCTGTTGTTGGTGTGGAGGTTGTGGAGATAGGTGGCTGTAGTTTCCTTTCCTTTCAAACCTGCAGTAAAACACGTTCAGGTCGTCTGCCAGTTGTTGATTTCCTTCAGCCTGGGAAGGTGGTTTGCCACAATCAGTGATATTTTTAAGAGTTCTCCACATGTTTTCTGGTTCATTTGTTGAGAACTGATTATGCAAGATAGTTAAAAACAAATATAAATTGTTGTTTTTAGTTGCCCTACCATTCCCCAAAACTGGAGCTAAAAAAAGAACTGCAAAATAATAGAAAGTGGTTGAAATACAAATTTGTATATAACATTTAAAAAACAGTAATAGCTATTATGCCATGAAAACCATTCAAAATGCCTAACTGGATAATACCATTATTAGGACCAGCCCAACTTTCAAGTGCTACAGATTTCTTTTACTTGGCAAGATGTTTAAAAAAGGAAAAGATAAAGAAACATGGAAGTCTAGAACTTAGGCTAAATTTTTCAGCCATGATCTCTGCATTCAGAAAGTCTCAAGGTCGGTTTACAAACTGCAAGCCACCATCAGTTGATACACCCAACATTCAGAAACAAGCAAAGAAAAAGCTGTTTTCTCCTGCTCTGAAGACAAAAGCAATTTAGTGCAGGCCATGTCATATTGTAGAAATAAAGAAGCATTACTCTCTTTACAAAAGCTAAAAGTAATTTTGATGATCCAATAGATAAATATTGATTAAGGCAAATTACTTTTACTTCCAACTCGAGTGAATATAACAACAAAAAGAGTGCAAAGGAAGCATCTTTTTTGTTGTTCTCCCCTTCCTACCAATAACTCTTTGGGGGCTTTGTTTTTTGCATATTTTAGGGAGTTTAATGACAAACCTTGCAGGTCATTCAGACAACTACCGTATTTTTCGGAGTATAGGACGCACCTTTTTACTCCCAAAAAGGGGGTCAAAAAGTGGGTGCGTCTTATACACCGAATGCAGCCCCCAACCCCCCCAACCCTCCGAGACAAAGGTCTCGGAGAAAACAGCGTCGCCACAGCAAGCGCCGGGGACGCGCGTGAGGACGGGACTCGCTGCGCCCGCTGCTGCCGGCTAAGCAAAAAGCACAGAGTGGCATCCCGGACGCGCGTGCTGCCCTCGGCGCTTCCAAAACACCTGCCTGCCGCCGCGCTTCACCTGCTTCCTCAGCTGCTCTTCTCTAGCGAGCGCTCTTTGGCAGGGAAAACCAGGAGCCGCCACTTTCGCCGCAGATCTGCTCAGCTCAAGTTGCAGCCCTTGAACTTCAGGAGGGAACTGGCTGCGAGACCGGGAGGACTTGTGGACTTCAACTCTAGCTAGCATGACTGGAGGAGGAATTCTGGGAGTTGAAGTCCACAAGTCTTAAACTTGCCAAGGGGGTGCAAGGGTCTTCAAACTTGTGGACTTCAACTGCCAGAATTCCTCCTCCAGTCATGCTAGCTCAGGAATTGGAGTTGAAGTCCACAAGTCTTAAAGCTGTCAAGTTTGAAGACCCCTGGGTTAGGGATGCAAGGGTCTTCAAACTTGGCAAGACTTTTTACAACCATGTACACTTTTTACAAACTTCAAACTTGACAGCTTTAAGACTTGTGGACTTCAACTCCCATTCCTGAGTTAGCATGACTGGAGAAGGAATTCTGGGAGTTGAAGTCCACAAGTCTTAAAGCTGTCAAGTTTGAAGTTTGTAAAAAGTGTACATGGTTGTAAAAAGTATACATGGTTGTAAAAAGTATTCTGCTACACTGGTATTTTATTAAATAATATATTACTACACCATTTGGTTCAGAATACTTTTTTCCTTGTTTTCCTCCTCTAAAATCTAGGTGCGTCCTATACTCCGGTGCGTCCTATACTCCGAAAAATATGGTAATTGTACCCCTAAAAACCCTGGTGCCCATTTTTTAGGAGCAATTCTCAACATCTCATAGAAAGCCTATTAAAACCTTTACGTGCTGGAAGTTGTACATTCAAATCCAAATGATCATTCAACTCAAAATAGCAATAGACTTATATACCACTTCATAGTGCTTTACAGCCCTCTCTAGGCGGTTTACATAGTCAGCATATTGCCCCCAACAATCTCAGAAGGATGGAAGGCTGAGTCAACCTTGAGCCAGTAGGATCAAACTCCTGGCAGGGAGCAGAGTCAGCCTGCAATACAGCATTCTAACCACTGCACCACCACAGCTCACAAAAATTCACTCACAAAAGATGTGAGTGAATTCATTTCCTAAAAATATAGGGAGGAGAAGCTTTATAAAAGCCTTTCTCATCCAGTGTACATAACGCGATCCCAGTATAGTGCATTGGTTGGTAGCCTAGGCAGTAGTGAGTTTCAATTACCTTCGCTATTGGGAGCGCGCGGACGCACGCACGGTGTTCCTGCACATGTGCAGAAGCTTCTGCGCATGCACAGAGATATCCGGGTGGGTGGGCGGAGCCTCCTGCCGCCGCCGCTACCGGTTCGCCTGATCCGGGGCGAACCGGTAGCAACCCACCACTGAGCCTAGGTGGTGCCTGCTGTTGCAAATGCTTCTGGACACTCTGAAGTTACGCATCACAAAAATAAACTGAAGAACTACTATACTGACTTGGGGTTATATTCACAGGTGAAATAACTGTTTTATAATGTTCTAGTTAATTGCAAAAATATACTTTGTTATAAAAACATAGCAAATTGCTTGTTTTAGGAAATGCATGTACTGCAAAATTGGGAAATCGATTAAATCATGTCCTAGCACAATTAAATTGTTTATTTTCTTTTTGACAATTAAATCAAGATTTAAATCTTAGCCAATATCTTCCACGCAAAAAAGAACAAGTTGCTAATTAATGGAACTTATTTGATAAATATTACAATCTGTTTCTGAATGAGGTAATACTTCAGTTATATATGTTACTGCTTCTATCATAAAATTTATATATAAAGAAGCAGTAACATTCATTTTTATTTCATTATTTTTATATTTTTACTTTGAAAATTTCCATACAATAGCACTCTAGCACATACATTGTCTGCAGATATTCCAATAATGCATATGTCAGTAGAATTTTCCCCCCCACTGTTTGGTGAGAGTTAGCTATTTTTTATTTCAGCTGTAGCTCTTAGCAGACCATCAAATAGCCAGTGAATACAAGAGTAGCATAGACATTATTACTGCACGTATTCTTTGGCTCTTAGCTATAATATGGTGTCTATTATTCTCCTAATCAAAATGGGGGCAAAGGAGCATTTTACTTTGTAATAAATAAATGGATACATAAATGTGCTTATAATTATTAATTCTTCATAATCTGGCTATACTGTCTCAGCCCTTCTGATCAAATGCTTCATCAACGTTAATAACAACATGAAATCCAAATTCAGTAGAACTTATATGTGGGCATAAAACTATCATGTTAGTCGCTCAAATACATTGACTGATACTTTCTAGGAAATATATGAATAACATTTTAAAATATTAATATTCATGAAAATGAGTACCAATTTTTTTAATCAATTTGAATGCAATAGTTCAGAGCCAATATTATAATAAAATTAAACAGAATATAATCAACATCTTATCCAGACATCTTTGTATGATTTTTGAAGCCACAATTCTTTTCAAAAGTAGTTATTTCCAAATGATAGTCAATGCTAAATTAGCAAATGTCATTATTTGTCCCTAGATAATTAGTTTCATGGAAAGCAAGTAAAATAATTCAAAGGAAGGAAGGAATTGATCCATGAAAACTATATAATATTTTTTTTACTAATTCATGCTAACTTTGTTGTTGTTGCTGCTATTGCTAAAAAAACAAGATGTAAAGCTTTCACCACACATAGCAAGCTTTAAATAAATATATTTTGGATTTTTAAAAAATAAAATGAAGCTTTACACAAGAGGTCTTCAAACTTGACAACCTTAAGACTTGTGGACTTCAACTCCCAGAATTCTCCAGCCAGCTGGCTGGAGAATTCTGGGAATTGAAGTCCACAAGTCTTAAAGTTGCCAAGTTTGGGGACCCCTGCTTTACAAGATAGCAGCTGCTCCCCCACCCCAAAAGAGTCATAATTCATGGGCAACTTGCTTTTTTTCCTCTCAACTTTCATTCCTCTCCAATAAATGCTGGGAAGGTGGAGGAGGGAGAGAAGAGGTAATTTTAATCTCTGATTTCAACTTCAGTGTATAAATCATAGCACTAATAAGATATCTAGTCGACACCTATCTACAACATAATTTCTCTGAGGAAACAACTGGAATAATTTTTTTAAATTACCAAAAGCTTGGAGAATTCTTTATTTTCTGAAAGGAATCCATATCCTGGGTGAACCTTAAAAAAAATAAAAGACAAAATTAAGTTTTCTAACGCCAAGCATGCAGAAGCTTAATTTGCACAATATACACTCAGCTTTTACTTTATATGAGATGAAGTTATTCTGCTGAATCATTTCTTTTGAAATTCATTGTGAAAAAATATCTTTCTATTTGAAATGTTTGCACTAATTACATTAAAAAAACTCAATTCATCTACCATATCTAGCACTTTTAGGCCCAATTTACATTATGTGGCATCTTTAAAAAAAGTAAGTAAAAAGCATATCAATTTACTTAAAATTACATAATAAAGCAGGTCACCTAACATTACATGATCTGTGTGACATCATTCCAGGTCACACATTTCTGATTTAATACTCTGCATGTAAGTGTGTATACTTAATTTATAGAGAACACCTAACATATATGTTCTAGATACACTAAATATGGATCGGCCTGGTTAAAAACCTTCAAAGAGATACAGAAATTGATATTTGACTAGTTTTCTATCTATTTTATTTCCATTTAATTAAACCATTCTCATAATTTGTTACATTTCTTTCAACACAACCTTTTCCATACCATTCAAGTCTGTAAGATCTCTACTTTACCAAGTTTATAGTTTGTTTTTCTCTCTAAAACATTTTCTTAACTGTTACTTCACCCAAGTTATACCATCAGTATGAATGCAAAGTTTCCAAGAAAACAGAATATAAAATCTGTAGACTGAACTAAAATGTTAACGTTCCCCTACACCAAAATAAGGAATACATTATGCAAATCTCTATACTACAAAACAACACTTATAATTACAAAACACAGCAATGTGAAAAAAATAATCAGTTTCATAATTTGAATCATATGTAAATTCACAACTAAGAAAATATATGCAGTGAACTAAAGATGAAAGCCTGAACTATTTTTATCTCTATTAAGTCTTCTTAACTAACAATGTAAACATCTGCAGTGTCTGTTGGCTAATTAATGTTGTTTGCCATTTTTCCACCCCCTCCCCCTTTGCAAATGCGCCATACTGAAACATTTATTTCAAAAGAAATGATAATGCTAATTGAGACACTCCAGGGTAATTGCTGGTGTTGGCCGACTCCCATCCCTCGCATTTTATTTAAAGATGCTTTTGCATTCAGCGGTTCTGAAGACCACATTTGCATTCAATGATGCAATAATAGCCCTAAAAGTATGTTGTTGTTGTTGTTGTTTTAAAAAAACAAACATTCCTGCAAAATTTTGAATCTAGTCCTAATTCAGCAGAAAAAAAACAGAATAGATGGAACTAGTATGAACACTGATCTACTCCAATACATTTCGTCAGTAACACAATACATTTAAAAATAATATCTGGATGCACCATGCATTTCCATGCAAGTGTTTTGCCGCCTGCACATTCTCATACAGGCGAGATCATAAAAAAGTTTGAAAATAAAACTATTGTTAAAAAATAAAATCACACCCTATTGTAGGGAAGATCCAAACAAGAAGCTATGGCACGGAAAGGGTTAGTTCTCTAAACTAATTGGGATTTTTTCCCCCCCAGCAAATTTGGAAATGAACTGAAGCTGCTCCCTGGTGTGAAAGCTGAATCCAGCAGCCACCTGCAGGATCAGCGGCCCGGCATTGCCAGATGCTACAAAAGCCTTTGATTTCCAGTAGCAATTTCGGCCACATTTAACTCATGTGACATGAACTAAACTGAAATAGCATATTCAATCATTCTTCCCCTCACTTTTTTTTAATCTTTAAATACAAACTCTAGTGTCCTTGCTTTCTATATATGAAACAGCTGCAGAGGAGAGATTCATTCAGACTCACAGCTTGGGCCCGCGTTTTTTTAATGGCTTCCATGATAGCATCCATGTTGAGGTAGCTTTTACTAGTGGGAGCTGGGCCAACACAGACTGCTTCATCGGCCATTTTCACGTGGACCTGAAAAGACAAAACGACTACATTTTAATATACATGTGCCAGCCAATGTTTACTTCTATTTCCCTAAGCTATCAATTTTTAAGGAACAAAAACTGACACAAATGGCATATGAATATGAATGCGTAGATTATATGCACATATAAATCGCAGCACTCAAAATCAGACATACAAGAGAAGGATATAGATATAGATAATGAAGACAGGTACACACGGTGCAAATGAGGATATATAACAATAAATTTCGCTTTATACTGACGCACAAGCATAAGGACTTTATGCTAAATTCAGGGATATTTAGACACACACAAATACAAATCTGAACATAGTACACTGATCATCTATATGTAAATTCAGAGTCTAAAACCATTTTGTTAAATGTAACAGCCTAATATCTTACTACTTAACAGCAAACATTCACCGCTAGTTCCATCTAAGCAGGCTCCCCAGGAAGTTGGGGATAATTAGAGTGAATTGAATGAAGGGATGCAGTGGTGTCCCTGCACAGCATCAGGTCAACTCCATGCCCAAATTAAAGCATATGACTAAAGAGTTCAATATCACTACACATGAACCAGAAAATCTTGAGATTTTTTTAAGCAACCTTAGATTCCCAAATTCGTACTGATCCTTTAACACAGAGACTATTGTCAACTATAATATTTCCAAGCAAATCTGAGAATAGCTAAATAAAATTTCAGAATCAATTTTGAAAAAAAATGCATGTTCTAAAACAGCTTATTTGTTTTGTACTTTAAAGACACTTGATCTTTTTTAAAAATGATCAGAAAGCATCTGTCATTGTAATAATTAGAAATGGAGAAAAGTATTCCATTGCTTTTATTAAATAAACAATATGTTAAAATGTTAGATAATATTCAACGAAGTATTGCAATATAGTTATTTTCATTTTTTTCCTTTATAGCCTATGACAGAGCTAAATGTAAGGTAGGAATGAAAGTTAAAATTACATTTAGCAGGAGGTTCTTTTAATGAATTTAAATTTGTAATAAGCAACAACATCCAAATGTTGGAATCTGGAAGTATTAAAGAAGCAAAAGAAAATTTAAAGACTTGAACACTAAACCTAGTGTTTATTCTTATCAAAAGATATCTAAATAGCTACTGAACTTAAATATAGATTTTGATGGTTTATTATGTTTACAGTATTGCAATATTCAAGTTCCTTAATAACTCCAATCAGTGATGGACAATGTTACCATGCAAATGTTAATATATTCTGCATAAGGTTTATAAAATGCTATCCTTAACAAATGTATAATTTTTCATTACAATGTAAGATACATATGAATCATATAAATATGTATTTTTTCTGAATTTCTCTGAAATTAGTATGCATTTTTATTTTAAAAAACACAGTTTTGTAATTTTTCTCATCTTAGTCCAAAAGTGGTAAATGATCCTTTAACTTCACTAATTTTTGATATTTTTTAAAAATAAATATATTCTTAATTAGGAAAAGAAATCTAAGAAGCTTAGGAAATGCATCACACTTCAATATGCATTCCATTTTCCAATTATACAAAACCCTTAGGAGAATTTTCCCACTAATTTTTTTAAAAATAATCCACTGGCAATGATACCATTCAAAAAGCATCCTAAATGATGTAACGTTCAAAGCAGGGTTTTCTACTGAAGTCCTTTGTACCCTTTTTGACTGCTGAAACGATTATTTTATTCTGAAATTAAAAGTGATCCTATATTCATCTCCATTCTATATTTACTCAACAAATATTTGACATTTTTCAGAATGAACTTCTTCCCTTCTATTTCATCTACATCTACACATCTACAGTCAGCCCTTCCCTTGCAGAGAGGAGGAAGAAGAGGAGGAGGAGAAAACAAATATTTTGCTAAAATGTTTTTAGAGTTTATTTATATTAGAATTAAAATTTTAAACTCTGTCTTTCTATACTGTGATATCTTAAAACAACAGAATTACTTTAAGCAAAAAAAATTAAGACAATATATATTTTACAATACAATAAAATTGCAAATAGCAACCAATAAGGACAATAAATGTATCAGTAAAGTTATGGGACCAGTAAATAAACAAAGTTATGCAAATGGAGAAAAGGTTTCCATTACTTGATTAAAGAAATATTTTAAAATATTAGATAATATTCAATGAAGCACTTGCAACATAGTTATTTTCATTTTTTTTCATTTGTAGTCTATGACAGAGCTAAATGTAAGCTAGTAATGGAAGTTAAAATTATATTTAGCGGCAAGTTCTTTTGATATATTTAAATTTGTAATAAACAACAACAACAATTTGTCAGACAAATAGAATATCAAAGAAGCAAAAGAAAATATAAAGACTTGAAAATTAAAGCTAGTGTTTATTCTTATCAAAAGATATCTAAATAGCTACTGAACTTAAATATAGATTTTGATGATACAGTTTATTATGTTACAGTATTGCAATATTCAAGTTCCTTAGTATGAATAAATAAAACATCATGCAAAGTTTACAAGAAGTCAAGACACACCACTCTGTGAAAGCCATTTCACCCGGCACCATGGTCTCATCCTCCCATTATTTCCTTCCCCCCATCTTATTGGGGCAACACAAAAGCCCCTGAAATTGACAACGTTCAAACAATATTCAAGCAAAGGAAAAAATTTTGGGAAGAAGCAATACCAGAAAGACTCCAATTAATCAGGAAGAAAAAAAAGTCAAAAGTAGCATCCTTAACAAACATATTGACAAAACTGGAACAAAATTAACATACGATTCCTTTAACTTTTTATGAGCCATGGTGGCGCAGTAGTTAGAATGCGGTATTGCAGGCTAATTCTGCCGACTGCCAGCAGCTCGAACCTGACCAGCTGAACGTTGACTCAGTCTTCCATCCTTCCAAGATTGGTAAAATGAGGACCCAGATTGTTGGGAGCAATATGCTGACTCTTTAAACTGGTAAATCAAATTTTAAGTGTTATAGTAAAAAGTTAAATACAGCTCCATAGTTCCCAAAGTTTTTTCGATAGAGGGTCTATGTAGAAACCACTGCATAATTTACAGATTCTCAAAGCAAAAAATGAATCAGAAGAAGACAATAACCAGTCATATCCATCCTGTAGCCAAGAATATTACAGGATGTATTATTGTAGTCAACTCCAAAGCATCTTTAGTTTTTAAAGTAAAGTCATTCATTATCTTTTGTAAGAGTTGAGTAAAATTTTAAGTATACTACTCCAAAGTGGAAATTTAGAAGTTGTGCAAATTTTATTTATTTATTTTATTTAATAGATTTGTATGCCGCCCAACTCCCAATGGGACTCTGGGCGGCTCACAGCATATTGAATACAAAATCTACAAAACTGTTAAAAGATTTAAGAACAAAATTAAAACAATATAAACAATTAAAACATTTTAAAGCATTTTTAAAAACCACAATTTAAAAACCCCATAATTCACTCATGGGGCCAAGAATCAATGGCCCCAGGCCTGTCGACAAAGCCATGTTTTTAATGCTTTTCTGAAGGCTGGCAGGGTGAGAATTATGCGGATCTCGGAGGGTAGTGTATTCCAGAGAGCCGGTGTCGCCACAGAGAAGGCCCTCGTTCGTGGGCCCGCCAGCTGACATTGTTTGGCTGACGGGACCACCAATAGACCAACTCTGTGGGCTCTAATCGGTCTTAGGGAGGTATGTTGGAGAAGGCGGTCTTGGAGGTAAACTGGTGCTAAGCCATGTAGCATTTTGCAAACTAATTTCACTGTGAGTTTATCTATCTATCTATCTATCTATCTATCTATCTATCTATCTATCTATCTATCTATCTATCATCTATCTATCTATCTATCTATGAGAGGGGGGGACAAAACAAAATCTGATTAGCTGCTTGGTTCACATAGCCAGAGTTACCTGCCTTTTACTATTTTGAATAACCATTTTTACACTTTAATTAGTTGATTTTTCCCCATTTGGTAGACGCTTCTTACATGAATCTAAATGCCTAATTAAAAAGAAACCCAGCACAAAGATCCTTCAGGAGAAATGAATGCTTGGGTCACCCACTGTTCCAGTTATGCAGAGTAGACTAACCCTTGGCACATTCAGGTCTTAAAGCAATGATTCCGACAACATTGCACCACACAACCAGTCTTCATTGCAGCCCACTTTCACTATTCATCCCTTTGTTCTTTTTCCAGCATCGAAGACATGAGTACTGTATGCTTTATTCGCCTATTTTGAACATCAGCTGAAATCTTTGTCAACCTAGCTATCTTTATAGCTCACATCAACATTATAGAACAATGAAGGATTCCTCACCATAAAGTAGACTACGCCACAGCAAGACAAACCACAATTAGCTCATCCCATAAAATGAAGTTAAGGTTGCTTCTCGCTCTTATACACATCAAGGCACAGCAAAGTCTTGAATTAAAACTCAATTTAATGCAAATTACCTTCAAATCCACTGACTCAGCTATTAATTACATAAAGAGGTAGCATTGCCAAGCTTTGGTCAGAATACAAATCTAAACAGATTTAGTCATGCAGTGTTCAATACCAGACAATAATGTTGAAATCAAGTAGCACTGATAAAGGTGATAGTTCAGAAGAATGGCAGTGTGGATTTAAAAGTGCTTAATGCCTATATTAAGATTAAAAAATAGCCTCAGTCTTCAAATGGTGATTTCAAAAAATTCATACAGACAAGAGATTAATGCTATGACGTTTAGGACAGCACTAAAAATCCAAATTGTTTCTGTTTGGCACCCAAGGTTTCCCTAAACAAACATACTCACACTTTCTGCTTTTGTTTTGGTTTTTTTTAATATAAAGCTCTACTAATGAAGGAAGCTGAAACCCCATAATTTCTAAGTGGATATATATTTGAAGAGGCTTTCTCCTTGAGGTACAATGTGTACCTCACATTGTAATTAAAAGAAACCGAACATACTACTTTAGCCTTCCCCTTGGTGTACCTGGCTGCATATGGCAGAGACTGTAAACTCTCCTGAATTCTGAACATGTCATTAATGTTTTCCTATTGTTGTAAGGAATATCCTTCTGGGTTCAGTTCCAAGTGGGGAAAAAGACACTGAATTCATGGAAGTTGCTTGGAAAGAAGGTTTAATGGTGGACAGGAGCACATGGCATAAGCCCCTGTACAGAAAAGGTGGATTACATGCTTCCAGATGTGGGTGAAGAGAAAAAAGGGAAGAAGAGATGCTGAGTTCCTTGCTTTATAACCTCTGTTGGGTCCCACCTTTTAGTTTCCTGTTCCTATGTATAAAATGCACTGATTGGTGGTCAGGCTCCCAGGAGGCCATGCAGTGGCAACTCTATAGGCTTTTGTCTGTCCCAGGCTTGGCTAAATGAAAGGACCTTGGGCAAATCCTAATATGGGTATGACTGAAGGAGATAAATCTTTGTTATGTAGAAGACTCCAGGCTAGGTGGGAGGAATGTGTGAGCTGGGCCCAGTCCTTAATGGCCCATTGGCAAAGGGTGGGGGCAGGGAGCTGCAGGAAGCTGCTTTGTATTTAAAACATGTTTCTCCTTTCCTCATTCAGGGAAACATATTCTTTCCTTTTTCAATATTTCCTAGGATATTTCATTTTTCTAGGAGGGGGTAGGTACTAACATCCTACACTATGTAAGAATAAATTCCAGTTGCAATCCACAGCTGCAAAGAGAAATCTGATTACTGCACAAATAGAGCACACTTTCAATGTTTCCATACAATATTTTTTCAAAACTTTAATTGATCATTCCTTCTGCAGAACATCACACTATGACATCATGAACAAACTGTTCTTGAAACATATGACTAACAACCTCAAGATTGCAAGTATTAACATGGGGAAGCTGCCCAACAATAATACCATGAATATCTTTACAGAATTATATCAAGAAGAGGCATGTTTCCTGATCCCGAGAAGCTTATCACAATAATTTTAAAAAAGAAAGTTAATAAAAAGTAGCGGAAAAACATCAACAAATGATGTAGGATATTACAGTATCAGCACAGAAAACATATAACATCAGCCTGTACCCAGATTGGAATTAAAGCACATGCCATATAATTGTAGTGTATACAATTTAAAGAAAACCTACCAAAAATAATATACACACAGTATGAGATTATCGTGACATACTACATCCTTCAGAAAACCTGAGGTAGTTTATGCCCAGCCTCAATAAATTATATCAAACTTCTCAGTTTTCCTCCCTTCAAAGTAAAAAGTTTCTAAAATTATATATCCATTAGGTCCTGGAGTCTCCAACATCAATAAAAGAGGAACTCAATAAAAAAGAAATTAGGATCAAAAGATAAAACCATTCATATTACCAACAAAAAGTGGTGTATTATGCTAGGGAAAGGAAACCCTTTGTAATGGGTAAAAAGTATTAATTGCCTAAATTTGCCTGAATAGCTCTCCCACTCTTTGTTGTGTGCCTATAGAAAGAAGAGAGCAGAATGCTTTGTGTTATACAAGCAGACATACACACTCTCTCCAGCTTGAGAGATTCCAAGACCACAATTTCTCTTAAAAGAGATGAAAAGAAGTAGCTTTACTGGATGGAATCTAACCCATCAATCTGCAAGGAAAGACCTGACATTGACTTGCTCCCTAGCAAGGCAGAACTGCTATGGAGGTCTTGGAGAAGTCCCAAATGCCATATACGGAATCTGGATTTTACAGGCTAATCAAAGTGTATGTCACACAAAACCATGCTTCTTATTTATAATCACTAATTACAAGACATAAACACCCAAGTAATATATGCAGACTCGGTAATGGCCATGCATTGTTTGTGCAAGGGACATAGATAATTTGCTTCCAATCACCCTAGAATTAGCCATTTCCCTCTCCTCATGATAGGATTTAGTTGACATTTGGGTGAACTTTTATCCTAAAAGAGGCATACTGGATCAGTAGCTAATGTTCACATAAACATTGTCTTCTAAGCACTTTCGCACATTACAAGGGATTAAAAGAATTCAGAGCTGTGGGAACACAAAGATCTTAAACTGTTTATACCAAAGCCACAAGACAAGTCTATCAGGCTTTCCAATGGATAGAATCCCACAATTCCAGTGCATTTGCTATCACAAAGCTCACTTGTCTATATTATGTCCACGGCAACATAATATAGAGGCATGTTGGTGAACTTCTGCTTTCTTAGGACTTAGCTAGTATGGCCTATAACAAGGGATGAGAGAAGTCCTTCTTCAACTAGATCTTAATGACTATAATGCTGCCCACTCTTATCTTAAGTATACAGAGAATTATAGGTCCAAAGATAATAGTTTAGACAAAGATAGGAAACTTTCAGCAGACATTTTTACCCTCAGTTCATTTCCACTGAAATACAATTGAAATACACTGAAATACAA